>BDGG01000001.1:2724612-2977476 GCA_001949185.1 Ramazzottius varieornatus
ATCAGAGGAAACTCGAGCTCCAGACAGCACGATCCTTTAGTCAGGATGATTTTCTGATTTTTCTAATTCTTCCAACGAAGTTTTCCAAGTTTTTGATGAGTCATGGGTCGTGATTTCGAATTTGATCAATCAACTCTGTACTAATCATGCGAAGATTTTGGCGTATTTCTGAAGACGGAATTGATAGCTCTGTTGATAGTACCACTTGACGGCACCGCACGATCAACGGGGTACAGTAATGCACTCTGCCTGCACGTACAACGGATGACTTATGGTAGAGACCACTTTCGGTGCCAAGAAATTTCTCTTTGATCTTCCGCCAGGCTTGCCACACACTAGGAGCCCTCGGTCTCACGGTACGTCACTAGCACTGTTTTGCAGTCCTTAATGCTTTACTGTACTGTGTGACGTCATTAAGTTGGACCGATTTTACTCAACTGCAGCTGCCAAAATTAAAAGTTATGCTCAACCGTAAAGTTAGGACTTCTAGAATTCCCTGAGCTCTTCGTATCAAAACTCACGAAGTGTCTTCATCGCTACCCTCTCCTCCTTCGTCATCGTATTCCACCAGTGAACGGAATTCAGATTCCCAGGGACAAAGTCAGCGAAACTAAACTCATTATCCAAATGAGGCAAATGTTGATCAACAGTCTCGTACTAAGTCTTGCAATACCGAAAGCAATTAATCATAGTTTGGACACACACAGCTTCGTCAGCTTCAACTGACCACAAACAAGCACCCCCAACGGTGACTCCTTTGAAGTAGCCTTCATCAGTCTTGAAAGACTCCCTCTTGGCGTAGACGTCGTGACACATTCTGCGCCGGAAATGGTCTTTAAACGACTTGATTATTCCTGCATCGAACGGCTGTGCTTTCGATGTGCAGTTCGGAGGTAAGAAAAATAGCCGAATGTTGGAGGTTTCGTTAACCTTATAACCTGGAAAGTTGTCGACGATCAAAGCCAGTCTGCGTTCCTGGCTGATCAACTTCTTGTTGAGTTCTTCGAGGAATTCTGAAAAGATCTTTCCTGTCATCCAGCTTGTAGAATTATGCCTGTAGTAGAAATTATGTTTGATGGTATCACAGCTGCTCACTCCAGCTTTGGTGAAGGCGGGAGGTTGTTCCGATTTTCCGACCAGCCATACCGGAAATCGTTCACCCAGCGCATTTCCTGTCAGAAGTACAGTCATTCGCTCTTTCTTCAGCTTGACGCCTTTAGGTGTTCCTTCTCCTTCTCCAACCAGCGACTTGTTGGGAACTTGACGGCAGAAAAGACCCAGTTCATCTGCATTTCAGATATCTTTGAGGTCAAACTCCAAAAGTACGTTGGACAAATCGTCGTTGTACCACTTCCCCAAGGCCGAGACGTCCGCACTGGAACCTTCTCCTACGAACACAAGAAAACATTTTACTGCTACACTGTTCAGGGAATTCCAGCAAGAGGAGGACAACCATACAGAATGAAACATACCATGAATATTTTTGGCACTGAACCGTGACGCTTGCAAAATCTTCGCAGCCATCCTTTGCTCGCTCTGAATTCAGAAATCCCTTCCGATTCCGCGAAAAGCACTGCCATGTCTCTCAACCACCGCCCGGTAATACAGGTACCTGTCTGACGCATCTCCTTGAGAATCCTGAGCATTGCTTCATCAACTTGAGGATAAACTGGCAGCTTAAGTTGATTGACGGAAGGCTTCTGATTCTTCAAGTGACAGTCTTATCTTCTCGTTCCTTCGATAATATCTGAAGGACGATTCATGAAGGTTAAACATGTCGCAAAGCTGTGCTTTCTTTACCTAAAGACGAACGGTGATGGGGATCACAAAACGCTTTACGAGAAGCAAAGAGGACAGAAATATCAAGTACGATTTCACTTACTCCTGCATCCATCGCCATCAACAGATTCCTCTTCTGAGCGGAGTCCAGTTGGTGGGAAGCCTTCGCCACACTATCATTCGCATCATTCCGGTTCCTGTTCTTCAGCATTTTGACGGCACGGAAAGAGCATTACAGTGAGAAAAGATCTGATGAATTCAGTATTTTAACAAGAAACAGTTTTCTCAAATTCCGCTGTTTTCCTGTTTTACGTGCCCAAAACGGACTAGCCGAAATCACGACGTCACAGTAGTCAGCTGTGTACGTTTGAACCGTAATAAGTCCTCTGACGTACCGTGAGACCAAGGGCCCCTACTGTAGTTTGCCCCAATTTAAGGGCTTTAGAATGCCTGAACAGCTTTCTACGATGACTCAAGCGGTTTATGATTTATTCTAGAGCTCCGCTGGAAGGCCAGCCTTCTGGGCGGAGCTCTCGCAGAATACTCTAACCATCGAGCGAAAGCCGTACAGTGGCGTACTCAGCTTCATCGGTTTCGACTTGTACAATTAATTCAAAAAGTGCAGCAATAGTGGAAGAGTTTGCTCCGTTGAACGTCAGTAAGATATGTAAAGACAGCAAACCGAGACAAGAGAAGAAGAAAATCATACACTGTTAACGTCACAGATGAGCCAGAAGTAAGATTAGTTTATTAAAAAACAACAAGGAGTGAGACACAACCACTCCTAAGGAAAGAAGCTCACTGAAAACTGTCCAAAAGCAGCGGACCGAAGTTCGACCTGCTAGTACATCAAGACGACTTTTTCCCTTTATCATCGTTATTCGAGGTGGCGTTTACGGACGTGGCGCTGGTTGGCAAGGAGTTCGGCGATCGGTCCTTATCCTTCTTCCCGACGTCGTCAACTGCTAACTTGTCTAACCTGGTCCACAACTCTTCCCGGTCCTTGTCTCGCTTCTTGTCCCTACAAACCAACACAACGTAACTACTTAGAATCGCTTTACTTTGCCGAGAAAATATGCTGACTTACTTTACTCTATCGTTCTTGTACTGGGCCGTAAGCTCGTCAAAAAGCTTGGAATTCATTTCCATAAATGCTTTCAGAACATTGTACACCAAACCGATGATGGTCGGGTTCCAATGTTCTTTGCTCATTTTGTAAAGAGCAGGATACATTATAGGAAGAATGACGGCACAGTTATCCTCGATCAGGTTAAGAACGTATTCATTGTTCCAATAGTACAGCGCTCTTTCGGCAACCTAAAAACACACGCCAAAAGTCACCAACCCAAATAACGTGCAGCCCTTCTGGCACCTGCATACAGCCAACGCCTGCGTTCGTGCTAACACACCGGTGTGCAGGTGCGTGCAACGTGAATCGAGCTAGCTATTACCTGAAAATGAGGGCTCGCAACGCATCGGGCAAGCTGCTTGAACAGTAGTTCCTGGACCTTGACAAACTGCACCGGCTCAATCACATCTAATATCTCCTCGATTTCTCCCAAAAACATGACTTCCTTTTGGGAGGAAGTTTTAGGCCAGTATTTGAGCATGCCTTTGATGACCGGTTCCGTCAGCGTAGCATCCTTCTCAATGAACTGCACAATGCAGTAGGCCAGCTGCAGAGTAACAGACAACACACGTCAATCATCAATCATTCCAAATGGTCGTAAGAACAGTTATACAACATGAAACAGTTGTTGAGACAGATCAAAATTCTCACTTGAGCATGATATAGCCCGAGACAGCGCACTTTATGTAGAGGAATCAACACCTTGACCAGAAACTGCTTGTGTTCAGCTTTCAGGGGAAGCGCAAAGCCATTGATGATACTGCAAAGTAGAAGGCCAAATCAGATTTCATTTTCAATACAAAATAATCAAACTGCGCGAACCATATTGAACCTGCATACACAAAATTACACCTTAAGCATGTTAAGGTGGTATGTAAATACGTGAAAAGCGGCGCACTTTGACTGCATTCTCCCTCGCTGTATGAATCTGTAGCTGGTAAACGCTTTTGATTAGTCAAGCATTTAGTCACGAAAGTATTGTGATACATAGTGGAAGACGGCAGTAAATCATGAGCGTTGAAAGGGGCATTGAATAACTAATGCGTGACGTTATTAGTACCGATATGGGTTTTGGATGTTACGGACAAATCAATAAATAATTTTCTCACGACTCACATGGAGATGAGTAAGTTCAATGAATTACCTGCCCAAAATCTCCAGAAGCTCACCAACGCCGTTAAAATGTTCCGTTTCGTAGATAAATTTGAGAAAAATATGGTTAATTTGCTTCCGTATGAAAGCACGCAGTCCCAGAAATTTGCCATATATCCGATGTAAGACGGTTTTGAGGTAATCACGCTCTCGTGGGTCTTCGCTGTCGAACAGTTCTAAAAGCTGTAGAGAAGGGAAAGACAGGAGACAAGATCATTACGAGTCAAGTACCAGTAATCTAGTGTGTGCAAAGAGAGCGTCCCCCACTCACCTGCGATACGAACTTGATATCGATCCACTTCTTGGCTATTTGCGGATTGAAATCCTGCGATTCCAGTACGCGCAGAAAAAACTCATAGACGATCTGTA
The DNA here is from genome assembly GCA_001949185.1 of Ramazzottius varieornatus. Taxonomy (NCBI): domain Eukaryota; kingdom Metazoa; phylum Tardigrada; class Eutardigrada; order Parachela; family Ramazzottiidae; genus Ramazzottius; species Ramazzottius varieornatus. The sequence continues at coordinate 2,729,042 of BDGG01000001.1, forward strand.
CCACAACACCAAGAACGTTCACACAGTGACAGGATCGAATGATTATGGTGAAATGTAACCTGAAGATGTGGCCAAGCCGATTCGAGAGAAGGCTCGTCTTCCTCCGGGTCGTAGTCGGGAGTATCGGCAGGAGGCAAGACGCGAAACAGATTGTTGCCCACCATCCGAACAACTTCTGGATATATGTGCTCGTTCAGGACATTCCGCGAAGTTGATATGAAGTCCGCTAGCTCAAGCAACGTTTCCCTGCAAAAACAATTTGATGTAACAGTCTTGATCACTTCGTCTACATGACACAGCTACGACTTCACCTCTTCATTTCCTTGTTCTTGACATCTGCTGTGGCGTCCATAAAGTCGAACAAACACGAGCATAGATACAGCTTCTTGACCAGCAACTCTTCTTGTTCCCCAGGGGCAGTGTCTAAAGAGCATTGGCATGCATAAGTTCAGGCACTCAGGAGACGATACAGTTGGATACGGATATTAAATGGCTTTATGACTTTGGAATTGTGAAGCTACCTTTGAGTAACGCCAAGTGCTCCATCTCGGTATGAGCTTTGTTGGCGACACTGAGGGCCGAATTGGAGGATTGTCTTTGACGACGCTTGTTTGCCGAGCGCTTGACAAAGGCATCCATCTTGTCCCGTTGGTCGGCTGCATTGGCCGTGGCAGCGGCCGTAGCCGAGATTGGTCGATCAATCAAGGGACCAGGTCCCTGCTTCTCCAGCAACTCCTTCTCCAAGTTACTAGGCCCACTGGACGGAGGAGCGCCCGCCGTCGACTTGGCCGCCGGAGGAGTCTTGGGCACTTCCTTACTCATGGTTGCTTGGCGTATAAAACCCACGACTATGTCAAACGTGATGCAGGATGAAAGACGACGGAGAAGAGCAAGTCAGGCGGGGGTAGGCAAGGCATCCAACACCATGTAGCTGTGTCCTCGGTCTAGACGGTCGATCTCTTCCTGAAGTAACGTCTCGTTTCCATCCAGAGGTACTTGGTCATCCTGTCGAGATAACTGTCACTTGTCCACTATGATGTCCGCGTCCTTAAGGATTGGCAAGAGATGAAACATCGGATTTGCTGGACTGCAGACGGAGAAAATCACAGTAAGCGACGATGGATGCTTTCCTTCAGTAAACCCGTGCGGAAACGAGAGCTAGTCGTTAAAGTGGAGACACAGTCTGACGTGCGAAAATGACAGTCGGTAGCATCGATAGCAAGCGCAGCATGTGCACGAGCTGCGGATCAGTTGCAGTCTTGCAGCCAGCTTCCATTGCGGTCAGCTGATGGTTGGTCACGCGGGCCAAATTACAGCAAACGCTTGCAGAATCGCAAACCCACGATTCAGCCAAACAAACAAAAAAAGTCAATCAGAGCGAACAGAATCATTTTAGAAGTGGGCAGATTCAAGGTTGAACTGTGTTCCCGGCATTATGAATTCTGCGATAACAGCAGTGCGATGCTACAGCTCTTACGTGAAACTCTTCGACACGAATACGGATGTATGCGGACAACGGACTGCAGGACCTTGTACAGTGAGCAACGTAACCGGTGAACTACGTCGGGCTGGGTTTACAGCATCGTGACTTTCATGGAATCTGTGGAAACTTTGCAGGCGGACGATAATTCGTTAGAAACATTCCCAGCCGATACCCCGAAATCCGGATGACCACCAGCTATAAGTCTATTTCACCACCGCATCCTTCACCTTGGTAGAATGCAGTGACCGTCGGATTTCCTCTTGGCGGAACCGGGAAGAGGAAGCCGGGAAGTTCGCTATCACAGCCCTGTACGGTATGTGCAGTATACAGTATAACTCATAACGGACAATGGTCAGACTTCGAAGCATGCTGTCTGCTATTAGTACATCTCTCTGTGATATTTAGCAAGTTCTAGGAGGTAGGAAATAGACTATCAAACGCTTTTGTCTCCTTCGTCTCACTGTTTACACAGTTGAGTGCCGCGACCTGCAGCAAATAGGATTAAGCTTGGAGAACTCGCTTGCTCCGTTTCTGCTCCTACTGTCTGTGTTCCGGCCAGATCGCTCTAAACTGTGAACATGACGCTTGATGACTCATCTTAGAACGTGTTTTCCTGATTTTCAGGTACGAGTATCTTGGGAATGTCAAGGCAGCCGTCACGCTTCGGGTACCCCATTGTTCCGATTCGGAATCCAATTGGATGCATCTTTCCGAGAGCAGTACCCGTTCACGGGTTACCCCTTCAGGAAGCTAATGACAAGTACGGGCCACCTGGAGCGAAGGAAGTTGCAACCAGGAAGTGAAGAAGCAACATGGCAGATAAGCTCTCTCTAAGGTGCAGTGCAGGAAGAAAGAAGGGATTAAGGACCTTGTCAACGAGAGAAGGTTAGTCCCACGCCTTCATAGGCACTCTTTTGGTGCATAAAACAGTCAGTGTATAGTAGTGCAATCACATTTTCTTCTTGGTTGAAGGGCGAACTTGTACGCAACGTGGAACCATGCATCATCGATCTTCCCTCGTGGTGTTACGTGATGTTGCATACAGAACAACGATGGTGGACGATCGAAGCGTTCTCTCTGCTTCACGGAGAGCCTTCGATCGACCGCCAACGATGAATGGATAGCTCTTCATGCCTTCGTAGTACCCCGTCTCTGCTACAGAGAGCCCAAGAGACAGCATACCTCCCTTCTGAACGTGACAAATGAGGAAAACACTCTGTCCAATGTCAGTGCCTCTTAGCAGCCTGTGCTATTTCTAGTGACTCTCTTCCCGTTTTACATACATGCCACATTTACATTCATCCACATCCATTTGCGAATTTTAACATCGCATTCCTTCTCTGTCTCTCCCTAGGCTGCGCGTCGACCCTGTGTATATGGCAAGACTATTTTTGGCCAAATCCAGATTCTCGATCTTTAAACTTGGAAGTCCCCCGACTAAAAATAGCCACTGCGCCTGACATTGACCTCCTTTCCATCCATCGCCCTTCGTCTCTACCCTTCTACATCTGGTAAGTGTTCAGAGTTATCTGATCCAACCACTTTCCCCAAAATAAAGTTCATATACAATGTGCGCGGAAATTTTTGGGCTCCTCTTCAACCCTCGTGGCTCCCCAGTCACTGAGCTCAAACTTGTCCCATTCTTCTTCGTACACTGTCAAGATTTTCTCGACGCAACTTATGTCACTTTGAGCGTCATCGTTTCGACAATCCTTTCCGTTTAGTTTGGTTCCGTGGATATTCTGCACAGACCACGCAGGCCATTCTGGTTCCACAATGTAACTTCAACAGTTGATTTCGAAACCTTGATTTGTTGCTTCGAAATTGTAGGTACTTTGGTATTGGGCTGATGGTATTGGGCTGATGGTTTGTTTTTTTAGGGCTGTGTGTTTTATATTGTACCAGGGGAAAATATCGTCGTGTGTTTTTTGGCTCTTTGTGCTTCGAACTCGCGAGGTTATGTATGGGTAATGGCTTCGCAAGCGAGCGTGTCTTCTGTGACGAGGTTGTGATAGTCTGAGGAAGCACGAAAGGATGATGTTGCTTGTTATCGCAAGAGCAGTTGTTTCCGCGTATGTCATCGAGAAAGCTAAGTGCTGGCTTCAAACGGATGCCCGGAAATCGAGCGTTGTTTTACAAATCAACAGTATGAAAGGTGCTGATTAGTTTTCGGTATGCCTTGTAACCTTTATCACCTGGTCTGCTGGTTAGTTCTAAAGGACCCTTTCAGCAAGGATGACGACCATCTGGAGATTCTCTTCTGCGTTGGCGGATTCACTAGAATAGATAGATTAGCTATTTGCGTCAGTTCAACAAGACACCGGTATTCCCCTCTCAGGTAGAATGAGGAAGCCATCTGATGATGAATCCATATGCACTCTGGCGATTCGTGGAGAGAAGACAGAATCTTGGAATAATACGTTTATCAAAATTTCAACATGTATTTGTAAGAGGAGAATACCTTTGTGCGTTGCCCGCTCAAAGGGATACATTTACTGGTGTTGTGGAGTTTGTCACATTTCATTCGAAGTTGCAACACGTAGTTTGATTATTTGACTGCAAATCGTTCCGCTGCGCTGACTTGCGATCTCTTCGTGCCCACTGTGACGCTAGAATTTCAATGAGGACCCGTTTGTTGAATGTACTAGAATTATGGCATTGTGGCCCGATTTCCTACTGCTTCCGGTAGGCGGTTTCCTATGTTGGCCGAGCAGCGGCTGTAGAACTTCAGGATCAGCAAGGTGACCGGAAGGGAATATTGATTACTGATTTCTCTTCGAAGTCCCGTCTCCGTTATGTTTGATTCTCTCTTATTTTTTATGTCAAACGTTTGGGGGAGATTTCACTCCGAAATTTAGTCTGAGGTCGTTCACATTTTTAGGAAGATGAGAACGGGAAGTCGCGATTGAAAACCAAAGTCCATACAGTGCGAGGGCGCCACCTTTGCTGTCCTTGATAGTCTTGATCGCGGCGCGGTAGATGGCGTTGCAGCAGGAGGCTCGAGTAGCCTTTCGAGTGATTCGCCCAAGCTCTCTGAGGTTTTCGGTTTACCCTTGTTCTGGTCAAAACTTACATATGACTTTTAGGGTACTTGACGGTAATAATCATGTTCCCGACGGATTTACAGTCATCGGCGGACAGTGCTCATGCTCACGAGATGTCCTGTAGGCCTAACCAGCAGAATGTCGAGGAAGGTCATGAAGATTAACTACGAAAACAGTTGGGGAACATCTTTCAACCAGATCCAAATGCTACAGAGCTTCGCCGTAGAAAATTTTCTCCTCAACAGTCAAATTCGATCCTAAAAGTAAACAAGCAACAAACAGATATGCATTGAGAATGAACTGAGAAGAGCAGTGTTCGAAGAACTTGCATCCCGAAATACGCCACTATTCCTGGATATTCTAAACTTGTCATGCGAACTGTATCTTTGAATTCCGTCTGCTTTCTAGGTTTCTTGCCCACTTATACATATGGTAGGTATTTTTGCTGCACGGTAACGAAATTAGCACTTTAGCTTGAATCAACTCCCCATCCTCAGCCACCATTAATAGCTCACGCTTCCGGACCTTCCAAAATTTTCTTAAAATATCCCGGGAGATTGATCGTAGCTAGGTTTTCCGATCAGTGTTATATGCTTTAGCTAGTTTTGAAACTCGAGCGGTTTCTATTTCTGCAGTGTGTACGTAGGTGCTTGATCGTATTAGAATACCTGTCGAACTGGGGAGTTACTTCGGTAACACGATTTCGGGTTATCCAGCTTCCTTTACTGGACTGCTTTGGCTGACTCCTTCTTGCGTCACACTGTAGCTGCGGGCGTGATGTCTTTCTAGCGAAGGATCTCAAGCGCATATCAGAGCACAGCACTCTTGTCGATCGGTTATAATTAATGTCTTGTGACTTGAGTGAATTGCTTCAGCTCCTGATGAGTGCGATGCGAGCTTTTGCGAGAGGAATTTTTAATTATGGGCAAATGCGTCACAACTGCGGAGCCGAGTGCAATGGATTATGTCTGGGCGGACTGAGTGCGCTCTTCATGTTTCCTCCTCCGCTTTATGGAACTGGATGTGTTTTTCATTTTGTCAGAACTTGCTCTGACCAGACAGACAGTCTTGTGATCTTACGCGGAAGATGTGACCGATGGTATCTTGTCGCTTCTAACTTCATCCGTCCGCTGCGGAGGAATGTCAGATGGTGCAGCCAGAGACTGACAGCAAGGCCAGGTCATGCTTGTGAACAGTACGAGAGTGATCTTCAAGATGAGGCGGATGGTGAGAGAGATGGAGAGCAGAGCAATGAAGATCAACAATCTCACACTGGTACTGCAGGCAAGCGCAACTGGTGTGTCGTAGTGCATGGCACTTATATCAAATGTCAGTGATAGACAAGCTGTGCTACACATGTCCAAATTTGGAACTTCATGGCCTGTTTGCCCACTCTCCTTCCTTGCTCATCGCTGCTTCGACATCCTGCCGATGATGTTGACGATTTTCGACTGCGCGGGTTAGCACGTAAGAGAAAATGTCACTGGAAGCTTCCGTTTCTCCATCACCTCGCCTGATCATGAGACAAACGCCATATTACACTGTCGGCCTTTACCGAGCGGTTCCGAAGACTGCCGATCCATAAATTTCATTCGTGAATATTCATACAAGATTTGCTTATCGCAGATTATTAACTATGGCCACTTGAAGTCAATTCCGCGGAAACCGTAATGGACCTAATGGTCTGCTACCGGTATCATTACCATAGTGCTGGTACGGTCCGTTCCCACCGGTCGCGCCTATGAACGGAGCCGAAGTTACTGCCCACCCATCCATGAAAAATTAAGCAAAATTAGGTGAACGACGAAGTCTGTTATTTGCTGAAGTTTCTTGAAATGCTGGCAAGTTAGGATGGAAGATATGCAGAGAAAGTTTGTGTATGTGGAAAGTTCCCTTGGGAATATTCGAGCAGTGATTTGTCAAGTGATATAAGTGCGTCATTGGCTTGACGAACCTGTCATATTCGCTCCGGCCAAGAAACGTGCGGTAGCCGCATGTCGTTTCGACAAGTGCCGGTTAATTGTTTAAACACTGGCTTTGACTAGTTCTGGTGAGTTTGAAAGTACGTTGCAATCAGAATTGTCACCTGCTATAAGGTATCGTCAACTTTGGCCATCCTTGGTCGTTGCTCAATAACATTGATTAAAATGATTTCAAAATTGATACTCTGCCGTCAGGAAGCGCAGCGGTGAAGGCTCCCGCTTCTGCAATGCGTCATTCTAAAACTAGATTATGTGAAACACGCTATGATTTCCTGTCGGAGTAGGCCCGTAGGTGTCCAGGAAGTCAGTGGAGGAAAATGCCAAAATAGGAATAATAAGATACTGTCCTAAGTCTAGGTGCGAACTGAAGGTTCTTCACATTAACCGTCTGTATACTTTGGTCCCCCAAATTTAGCAAAGTATCGGTTATTTCTGAAGATGTTGGGAATAGCCTGAAGACACCAGGACGGGAATAGCGCTCTTCGAGGATTTCTAGCTGGCCAGACGAAATACTTAAATATAAACCAAAGCGAGCGCGAAGAGCTGTTACACGCGGAAGCTGCGGCTGCTGCAGGAAGGTTCATTTATATCCTCCCGTGCAATTTGCAGGCTACAGCACAAACTTCTCCAAGCAAGCCATCTTGTCTACAGCTCGAAATAAGTCTGCGGATATTTCTGCATCATCAGTTGTGGTAATTTTGCACTGGTGGGAACAGGAGGATATTTTCGTCATTAACAGCTGGCCTTAATTAACGCTTCCTTTTCAGCCAAGCGAGCACTGACCTATCGGTAATCTGATACTCCTTGGTCTTCTTCGGATAGTGCGAAGAAATTCTCCCCAGTTATACGCGTATCTCACAACGAGGAAAGACTTTGAGAATATTTTCCTCTGTGTTTGATTTTCTGTTAATATTTTTCACAAAATTTTGAATGATACAAAGTTTTGAGGTAGAGCCTTATCTTGCGCATATATTTCTGCGGTCTTTTGCCGAGGACGACAAGACGGTTATTGGGTGTAGGAGTTATGAGACCGCCTTCCCATTCTATGTCTTTTACGAAAGTCCGTAGATCATCGATTCATCATCTTACGCATGACTTTACAGCGGCTTCTGTGTGTGGTAGCTCATTCATACGCGGATCACCCTTTCGCTGAAGGATTAAAAGTTTGAGTTTTGCATGTGACTGGAGCCTACAAGTTTTCATTTCGGGAGTAGACAGTTTTTGGTATGTCAAGGACTTCCGGAAGCTCCTTTCGAATTTGAGCGCTAGCTCTGAATTTTTATTCCCTGGTAGCTCTGTCTCTTGAGGTTTTCCTCAATGATAACGCATGTCCTTTTGTTTGCAGGTTACTTCTGTTTACCTCCTGAAGAATTCCGAGTACGATTTTGCGGAAGAAACGATTGTCTGTTCTATCTGGAAACCAATATACACCGAAGATGGGCCGAAAGAAAATTCAGATCAATCGGATCACCGACGAGCGAAATCGTCAGGTATGTTAAAAAGCAGTTTCCCGATATAGTAGTGTGAAAATTTTGTCCAATATTGAGAGAATTTGTGTCCTTTGAGTTCCCGAGAGAACCTTAGCGGCGCTCTTTGTGTGGTCTTCGTTGTCCGTAATCTTTCCGTCGTGTGAACGTTTTTTCGAAAATCTATTCGGTGATCATTTATTTGTCGACACGATAACCTATCGGGACCGCCAAAGCTGCTTTTTATGATCCAGTTCGGTTTTATGCCATGATTGCATCGTATAGAAGCTATCCGATACATATGACGTTTGAATTTTTCGCAGGTGACCTTTACAAAGCGGAAGTTCGGCTTAATGAAGAAGGCGTACGAGCTGTCGGTTCTTTGTGACTGCGAGATCGCCCTGATCATCTTCAGCAGCACCAACAAATTGTTCCAGTATGCCAGCACCGACATGGACAAGGTCCTGCTAAAGTACACCGAGTATAATGAGCCAACAGAATCAAGGACAAACGAGGACATTATTGTTGTAAGTGGGTTATATACTTTTGGTTCTAGAATTTGAGAGCAATCTATCTGGTAGAAGCTTATGAAATCCTGAGTATTCGAAATGGAAACCGTGCGAACATGTTTCCGCCAGCCGCTGTGCTGCAGGAAATTACATACTGCCATGAAGTAATTCCTCTCCATGGGCGACAAAACAGTTTCGTGCCCTGTCATAGGGTCACTTGCCAGATGTTGATTCCATGATCTTTCTCGGATGTTTTGATGAATATAATTCCTATGTTAAAGTCACTCAGAGAAAGATTTCAATCTTTTCAGGGGAGGATTTTCAAAAAGATATCTGTCTCATCTACTTCAAAATGTCGAATAAAGTAATACCGTAATGCTTCTTGAATCACACGCGCTACGTTACAATAATACCGTGACAATACGCGTATCATGACGCATGCACCGCACGCATGTTAAACTGTGACGTAGGTACGTGGGATTTCAGAAGCAATACAGTAATGAAACGACGAACAAAAGATTTTTAAACTTATGTTGGTTTCTAACTTGCTGAATGATTTTTTTCATCTGCTATTTTTGCTTTTAGGCGCTAAATAAAAAGGAAAACAAGGGTGGATCATCGGGTGCACTGAATTCGGCTAATGGTGACAGTGACTCGGATGGGGGATCGAGCGTCGACAACGCCTTTGGCGCAGCGACGCCACAGCGTCTTGACAGTGGCATGAGCAACAGCAAATATGGCAGCAGCCGTTCCGATGACAGCTTCGACTCGTTACTGATGCAGCAAGCACAACAGCAGCAACAGGCACAAGCGCAGGTCCATGCACAGCAACAGCGTAATGGAGGGCGATCCATGACGGCAGTGACCGCAAATTTGCCCATCAACAATCCGTACTTGACAGTACCAACGCCCAGTCCCCACTACACCATATCGCAAAACCTCGCTAATGGCGCATCTGTCATCCAGTCATCCAACGTCACCGCGGCCATGAGTCCACGACCTGCGTCGGCACATGCGTCTCATGGCGGCGGAAACCCTCCCGAAGGACTCTCCATGTAAGCTCGCCGAAAGAGCGAAGATGAAAACCAACATTAGAATTCGTGTTCTTAGTTTCCTGTTTATCGTAGAGTATGCAAAGTTGAGTTCAAAAGGAAAATACTTGTTCGTTTCTGGTTTAAGATATATTTGGTACATATTTCTCAATATTATGGGGGGACCGGAATCAAAACCTTCAAGTCGTTATTTCCAATGGCGCACGCTTCTAGCCAACAATTAAGAAAGTATGCGCCACATGAAACAGAGCCTGCACGTTGCGTTTGCCGACCTCTCATATTTTTGCAAAAATTTTATTTTTCACTAACTTCAAAAAGGATGTCTCCATAATTTAGCTATTTTATTTTAACATGATATGTTTCCGTTGTAGAAATGGGTATACGCAAGCGCATTCACAAAGTTTGTCGCCGCTGTCTGTTTCGCCCGAGTCCGTGCAGAATTTGGCCATGAAGGGTTCACCGTCCGGTTCTCCGAACAGCCAGAATGCAGCCGCACTTGCCGGTAAAGCTAACTTGATGAAGTTCTTCTCGAACTCGCAGTCCGCCAACTTGCCAAATGCTTCGGTGCAAAACATGACCAATGCGCAGCTTCTTCGGGGTGCGAACAGCGGCGGTAGCAACGCTGCTGCTTCCTTCGGCTTGTATCCGCCCGGTCTTCAAGGCTATGCGAGCGGCGCAGACCGTGAGTGGATCTCTGGTTCCAACTCAAACTAATGCAAACTAATGAAAGATTGTCACTTTCTTACAGATCTCCAACAACTAAGTTCCGCTGATTTTACGGCACTAGCAAGTTTGAACCAGGCTCAAATGTTTCCCAATATGATGGGATGGCATGCACATCAGTCGCCACTTGGATCAAACCATGCAAAGTAAGAACGTTCAAAATCGTATTATGCGCCATTATATACGGTCCGTTAGGCTCTTTCGATAGTTGTTTTAGCCATCAATAGCTAACCCACGATGTTGCTTCATAGTTTGTCGTTCGGGTCGTTAGCTGGTCAAGGCCAGATTCCGGCAATAACCCTGAACATCAAAAGCGAACCAATTTCCCCGTCCCAAGATTTGATCAACCAAATGAGACCGTCGTCTTCTCCAGGTATGTAACAGGATCCAGACGTTGCATTCTATATACTAGTGGACTCAGTAACGGGACGGGAGGTCCTATAAGAGATTCATACTTGTGTGTTCTCAGTTGTAGGACACCACAGCCCCCATAACCAAGGCATGGCCCATTCCTCGTCGGAAGTCGACGTAACCGGGGAACATCAGCCTCCCATAAAAAGAACCCGCAATGATGCGAACTGGAGCAGATGACAGCGCTGAGACTGCCGCCATCTACCGCCGAACCTTCGCATACCTGAGTTTAATACTGGTCCTGCCGTTTCAACAGATCCATCTGTTGCTCCGGAAGTCCTCCGCCCTCCAAGTCCCAAGATACCGAGTTCTGGTTTTGGATTAACGCTTCTTTTGTATCATAATTTTTTCTTTTCTACATTTCGGTTACATGCGTGACTTCTTTGCAGCATATAGTTAGTGTACCGGTGGTTCTTTTCATGCTCGTGTCAAGATATGGTTCATTTTCTACTACGCGTTTTCCAACGATGGTGCCCCTTCGGTTCGACTTTACACTATCGCCAAAACCTTCTCACATAGAAGATATTCAGTCCGTAAGTATGGCTGTTTGTATCATCAAACGCTTTCGCCGGAAGTGAGAAAGATTCCAGTGCGATCATGAGGTCTATGCTATCAGCGAGTGAACATAGCGAACTCAGAAAATACCGGTTGCCGACTTGTTACTGATTTTATTTCTTCACACCGACTTCACCACTTTTCGCGCCCGTTGATGCAGCAGGCTGTTCCTCGTCGTCCTCGTTAGCCGAAGACTTTCGCGCGCTTCGATTCTTGCTGACAAACATTAGTATCATCACAGCAGGTAAATAAATCAAACTATAACGAAATAGCTTGCGAGATGTCTGACTATCCGCATTCTGGTAAAACTTATAAGCTAAATACATCATATACAAATTAAAAGGCGCAGTATCAAGAACGAACGTCCAGGTTGTCAAACCACAAACAGGAGCCAAAGCACACATGGCTGTCAGGAAAACAGAGTGCCGCAGAGACGTTTTCCGGCACAAATCTGCAAAATACAAAATTAATTTGAAATGTCGACCGCATTAGCAAAGTACGAGTACAACACTAGAGTCTAACTTCACCAAATTTGACAAACAGTCGACTACCTGGATCAGTAACACACATCATTCGATATCCGGCTCGCGAATAGTCGTTTCGCAAGTTCCAGCTTAGAGCGTTGAAGTGAGGAAACTGCCAGGAGAAGAGTATTCCTCCCAGTATCAATGCACCTCAAACGAAGCCTAATAAGTCATTCGGAACATTTCCAAAGCTGGTAATGATTTACCGGGATCGATGAAACCGGTACAGGCTGTCCAGCCCATCACTGGAGGAACAGCGCCAACAACAGCACCGATCCAGGTATTGGCAATGTTATGGCGCTTGGCTGGAGTATACACGCTGGTGTACAGTAGCAAGTTAGCTGCCCCGAGGAAAGCTGTCAGGGGGTTCACGAAGGAGAGTGCGGTCACTCCGGCGATCCCGGTAGTCACTCCGAAGGAAACCGCATGTAAAGGACTACGAAACCATACTTGAATTCATTCCGCACCCACAGACAATCGTCACGCAGAGGACCCATCATTTTGATAGTAACATAAGGCAAAAAGCTACTGACCTAATGACTCCGCGAACCAGTGCTCGGTTCTTGGTTCGATTCATCTGCGAGTCATATGGGACTTCCAAAAACTAACAGCACAGTTCTAGCATGTTCCGTAGTCAAAACAGAAGATAAACGGAACGTCAGTGATAACGGACCTGGTTGAAGGAGTTGGCAGCGGAAGATGTTAAAGCGGTACCGACGGTAACCACAGCCAAGGTGCTCGGACTGATCACTCCCGGTGCCATTGCATATCCCGCCACGGTAGTAGAAACCACAAGTCCTGTGAAAAGAAAAACTTTTTCTTTATGGATGACAACGGGCGAAAGACTGCTGCCTCAAATCATGCTAACGTACCAGTCAGACGAGATTTCGAAAGCATCAAGTAATATCGTAGTCCCAAACCGACATCCATGGCTATGGACATCTGGGAAATTCTTCGGAACTGCGGCGGTCAGGCCTCAGGCACACAGAATGTGCAACTCTTTTGAGAACGGCTTCCGGATGTGCCAGTGTTCGTTCGGTCGCATCCCATCGGTATTTTCGGTGCAGAGGTACCCGTGCAAGTCAGCTGATCGCAACTGACAAATCCCTGTATTCCAAATCCCCCTTTCGCTCTTTTAGCCCAAGCTCTCTGGACGATTTAGAAAGAGTGAGCACCATCCAATATATCTTTAAGCATAAGCTTCGACATCCCAATGACAATGCACATCCTTCGATCTAGCAAAAGAAGATCAAAACAATTTTAAATTTTTCGCCCGGAAACGGTCCAACGGAAAGGCGCCACAAAGCCAATCAAAAATCAACTCGAAGAGCTGTTTCGCAATCTCGTGCTTGTGCCCGGGGAGTAGGATCGCACCTGCTGCCCGCGGGGCGGTAGGGGAATGGGTCAATGGGATGATTTTCGCGCGGCGGCTCTCAGAAATTCCTGCATGCCGATGCTGCCGTGCTTTGTATGGCTCCGAGCCTCCGACTAGGCCTGTCAGGCTGTCACTCTCAGCTGGGTGAGTGCGCTTGCCTGTCGATTTCATCCGAGAGGATCAGGCTGCAAGATCGTTTCTTTCTTTGTATCGACTGTGTGAAGGCAGCTGCATATTTCATCAGGGAGATCATAACCTTCACCGTCGAGCTATTGTTGAAAGCTTTCGCTGAATTCCTCCACAAGGATCACGGATCAAGACTCTTCCTTGGACGCGCTGAAGAACTGACCACTGGATATCAAGGAACGCTTCTCGAGCCATCTCACTGTAAGTGGATCTTTCCATCATTGCGTGTCACTTGATTGCCTGATGAGCTGGTCATTCTAGGTTACTTTCCAGTTGCTGCCGCTGATTCAAGTCCGATCTCCTCTTCAAACAAAGGCTGCTCCGGTTTGGTGACAGTGTTTTTCCTCGACGAGGAAGTGTGATATCTTGCAAGGTAAACGATAAACATACAGCGGTTGACTTGTCAAAAGTGCTCAACGAGCACTTTGCCAGTTCAAGCCACTGTCGATGAGGATTTGTCACCGTCGACCTTGAGCACTATCATTGTGTACTACTGGATGCACTCTGTCCAAACGATAACATTGTTCGAGGTCTTTTTTCTAACAAAAGGTTGTGTTTGTAGGTTTTAACGCTGAACAGCACAATATTCCCCAACAGCGGAAGCGTCCAGGATAAGCTGTCTTCGCGACTGCGCACATCGAAGGTACGAGCAGATTTCCTTAGTTGCGTTTCCCCGGGACGATACCTTAATAAAATCGTACGCGTAGCAGTGTTATGGGTAGAAGTTTCTCGATGGGCTTGATGTGGGCTTCGTGCGGACTGGGAGCACGTCAGGACACAGGGATAAAGTTGGTCTTTCCGGTGGGGGCGTTTCGCACGCTCTTTTTGCTAGCATTTAGTTGGCATTTTAGTATTGTGCCCGCGTTCGTGCACTTGTTGTCGTTGTGATGTATTTATTATTCTTCGGTCGCGATATAACATTTTATAGGTGCTTCACATCTGGCTGCAACAAAGGGTGCAGTTACAGTTGCCTGACTTTGGTTGTTGGTGGCAGTCAAGCATCACGTCCAATATCCCTCGCAACAATTGCGGCTCTCCCGCGTTGCTGGCAAAGTAATTATTTCTCAGTTCCGGTCTGCGAGACTACGCTAAGCCTCACGCTGCGAACCTTTTTCCATATTATCCCAAGGCTTACGAGAAATATCGATCGAATATTCTCCAACCCACAGAAATTGACAAAGTTTGTGTAACCGGCGTTGAGACGATCGACCAACACAACATTAGGACAGGCTTTGGGTACGATCATTGGCTAGAAAGATCGACGCAAGGAATGAAATCTCTTTCCGTCGGCATGTAAATTGAATGTATTACGAGTGCGTGTTTGTGATGAGTTGCCTCTGTTGAGTCAAAAGATCTGCGACTTTCTTTCCACACGAAGGCTTAACGGTGTTACTGCATCTCGCTTATCGCCTTCGGTATTGATTCTCCTAGCTCAGATTTTTAATAGATCGTTCTGACGTACTTGTCCCGAATACTAGCTCCCCAAAACTTGCTAAGGAGAACCGAAAGTCAACCGGAAGTGTAAATGGGGTCTTCGCCGCCAATTTGAATTTTGACCCTTGTTTTCTTCCCACTCGTTCCCTCCGAGTTCAAGGATCGGTTCCTCAATTAGGACAGAAGAATGGTTTTTCCGGTGCGCGTGAATCTTTAGTGAATTTTCACACTAGTTGAAACAGGAAGTATCCTGGCTTCTCAGTCGCTTTCCTTTGTGGAAGACTGGAGTTTTCCAAACAGTTTAGCAGATTCGAGGGAAAAATGTGATACCCATTGAGAAAAAAATTGTGAAAAGAAGTCAATGCCGCGTGAGGAATGTGATCGACTCATTCGCGATGCTTCGTGCGTAAAACCCGCACTACAAAATCTGAAGTGGGGTACGTCGGCATTCAGAACAAGTTTTTAGCCGGTGGATGAGGAAAGCAGGAAGTGACTTTTATTCATGAGTCGAGTGACTTGAGTTGAGTTGAGTAAACCGCCGTCAGTACGCGGGGTGTCACCTGGAGTAAAAACTGCAGAGTTGGTGATTGAGGCCGTTCTCTTTGTGATCTTGAAATCATCACTAGGTTTTTGATAAAACATACGCATTGATGTTTCGGTTCGCCGGGAAGCTTAGTGGAGGATCTCGAAGATGAAATAGAGGAAGAGGAATTCAGAAATCTTTTCGATTAGTTCCACCGTAAAGGGCCGATATGGGACGTCGGAAAACGACTTGAACAAGAGGGTTCTCCCCAAGTGGCGCACACTGCCGACCAATAATAACGAGGACGTGAGCCGCTTGAGACAACAGTCATATTCGTTGATTTGGCGGTCTCCCATATCGTTCCCGCTGCCCGCACATGTCGGTTTAAAGGTTGTTTCGGCTGAGCTCCTGTTCGAGGACCTCGGTGAACCACTTCACCGCAGCTGTACGGTCATTGGGCCAGTTTCCAGTGATAACTAAGAACGCCTATTTTCATAGTCATTCTTTCTGGTCGAACCTCAAGTAGCCGTTTGGAGCACTTGAGCAAATGGACCATTAACCATATACAGAAGGTGTAACTTTAACTTGCACCTTGTTTCGTTACAGAGTTGAACGAGAAGTAAGCTGAAGAGCTGATGATGAACGACATCGACAGCAGGCTGGACTCTGAAGATGATGCGATGATCATCAAGGAGGAAGTTCAAGAGGACCTGCTGCTGGCGGAGGGACAGGCGGAAGTCGAGCCCGTTTCTGCGACGTCAGCGCAACGCTCTCCGCTGCCCGGCGTGGAGCAGCAAACGGTAAGCTAGAGTCTCCGCCACGAGCGCCGAAAGCTAAATCGAAAAGTCAGATGGAGATTTTGGTGGACGGAAATTACGAACAGTTAGAGAAAAAGTTAGATTACAGCTATATGAAAGTTCACGGCCAGATAGACGCTCGCGAAATCATGGGGAAGGTCCTCGAAAATGGAAGAGCTCGTTAGATTTGGGTTCGCTCGATGCCGTCCTCGATGCATGGCTGGACGATGTTTGGACGTGCCCGATGACGCTAATTAGTCACATTACTTTGGATTTGTTTTCGCGCATGATGGATCTTGCATGTGGACCACTCCTTGGCTAATGAGCTTCGTTTTGGTGAGGACTGATGGATGAGGGGAAATCTCTTTGTCAGGGGGGATTAGATTACAAGAGAGACTGATGAGCCGATTTCGCTACTCTTTTCCGTAATCAAGTCCTTGGGTTAGTGCGTGCTGGGCGCTCGGAAAGTATCGAGATCTCGCAATGTAGTTGGATCTCCGTGATGTGGATGAAAATGCCGATGGCGCAAACGGGAAGTCGTCGACTCTGCGTGTGACGGATGCGAAAGCTGATGTGAAGCAGCAGCCACATTGCAGAGTGCTTCTTTGTTTGTTTGACTTTGACAGGGCCCAAATTGACGAGCTGGCTTGACATCAGTGTACAGCAAAGTCAGTAGCCTAACTTCAGGGGAAAATTTCGAGCGATTTGGAGCAGTGAGCAAGTTAGAAAATCTGGTCTGAGAAATATGTGAAGGAAGGCTAAAATTAGGCTTGAAATTATGTTATGCTCCAGTATCTATGCGTGATGCGAATGAGCAATCACTACTGTGTGCAGCAGTAGCCAGCTTGATGAAGTTGATGCGAGCGCAGATGCGGAATGTGTAACGGCAGCTGAGCCAAGTGAAAATATGATCTGCTTTCAATAACATCCCTCAACTTCAACTCCCGTGTTTTGTCTGTGGTAGTGGATAAGATCTTTCAGTCAAAGCATCTTCTGTTGTTGTCGCTCTGATCTGCTCGATCTGCTCTGATTCGATTCGACTCTTCCTCGTATTTTTGTTTCGTCGCTCTTGAGCATCCTCTCGAGTATCTTCTCAGGAATGTTTTCTAACTGTGCGGGAACGGTATGTGATTTTCCAAGTCGGTCTCTGACGGGAAGCCGTCGAGAACTGTCGGGAAAACCCGGAATGAGTTCTTGACAGCTCTTGATGGTGTTGTGTTATCCGATCCTATGACACCACCCAAGTCTGTTGGCCCATCAAAATTTATAAGGATGACAGTGGGCGTTGACAATTATATATTCGTGATTCTCATTGAAATTCGCTAATTGGATTTTCCGTTTTGTTTTTGCAGCAAACTGACCTGGACGACGAAGTGCCAGCAAGTCTGAACAGCGAAGCAAAAAGCGACACCTCATCCAGTAATGGAGTGGGTACGGAGGTATCGTCGGGAACCGGAAGTCGCGCCGGTAGCGTTACAGCTTCCACCGCGACTTCGACCTCAACACAAGTGTCATCCTCCGCCGCACAAGCTGCCGTAGCTGCCCACACTTCCCCGAAGGCGGCTCTGGATGCGCCTCCGAAGCGGCTGCATGTCTCGAATATCCCCTTCCGGTTCCGAGACCCTGACTTGCGCGCGTTATTCGAGGTACCCATATTGACCTATCGTTTCCTCGAATATTCCGTAATAGTCTGTGATATCCGTTTCAGCCTTTCGGAAACGTGACTCAAGTCGAAATCATCTTCAACGATAGAGGATCAAAGGTAAACTTTTCGTTCGTTTTCAACAAAATGTAGAATCACTGTTGATGGATGAGGACTCATGAAGTTATTAAGCCCAGCATGCGCTTTATTCTCTGATTGTTATTTAATTGTCCCTTGTAACTCTACACTGGATATGTAATCCTGCAGTTGCACTTTTCCATTGCGTTGAACGGGTTAATCAAGTGGCTGTCTTTTGCATGCCTTCAGGGATTTGGTTTCGTGACCTATCAGAATGCATCCGACGCTGACCGGGCGAAAGAACACCTAAACGGCTCCGCGGTTGATGGACGTAAGATTGAGGTGCGCATGGTTTGGCTTTATCCAGCATTTACTCTCTATTTTTTGTCCGCATATTGTATCGTTCAAATGCCTGTGTAATATATTCATTTTAATGGTCGTCGGGAATGCAAACGGCAGTCGAGTCTTTCCAAGTCGTTCCACTGTTGCACACCACTCCGTTCTTATTTCTCCGTTCCGCCTCAGCCTGAAAACTCCATGCGCAGCATAACCTTTTTGACCGGTCGCGGGCGTTCGTTCGACGACTGCCTTCGTTCTCTTTACCGTAACCTTTTCGTTAATTGCGCACTGAGCCTAACCCTTTGATGAACCCGAAACAAGGCCTTTCTTTCATGTGCGCACATCAAGATGGGTTATTTCGGTGATGGCAGCCTTTAACGTCTCTTGCATCTTCTCTTCGTTAAATATTTTGATTTAAGCATGCTCTAATTGAAGGATGTGACAAAAGTCGAGGCCTCTTGGCATTCATTAGCTTAATAGAAATTTTTCCTTTGAACTTTTCAGTATGTGACAGTGGGGGCTTGAGCGACAAGCCGAGAATCATAAATGGATTTCAACTTCGGGATTGAACACTGCCGCAGGTACTTTACAGCGCCAGAGCCGAAAGCCTTTGATGCCGTTTGCAACCCTCGATCGCTCTTCCTTCGCTGCTGGTTATAGCTCTTGACTTGTTCGTTCATGTTATTTTTGTACCCGAACAGGTGAACGACGCAACCGCGAAAACAAACAGCAAGATGACGTCGTCGGCGAAGCCTGCCGGCAGCACCACGTTTCGTAAGTTCGTCACGAATGTTTGTTTTTCGTTCTCATAGTGCTGGTTTAGTGACAAGTATGTTTTCTTTCGATGCAGCTGCGCGAGTTCACGTGGTGGGAGCCCCCGTTACTCAGAGGAACCGCTCGACGAGCCTTCTCCGAACCCAGCCCTACCAGACTGCGCTCCTGGCACGGAACGCCCAAGCTCTGGGTGCTCATAACCTCTACCAGGCGGCAGGACTTTACACGGATCCATACATCCTGGCTGGCCTCAATGTAAGTTCCAGAATCCAGTGTAAAAAGACTTCAAGTACGAGGAGCAAAATCTCACTTTGCTCAGCTTACAACTTTGCTCACCATACGTCATGAGCTATGCGCAGGCTTCTTAGGCTTCGTGACGTAGATAGGTAAAGTTGCACGCTGAGCAAAGTAAGAGCTCGCTACTAAACGAACGGTCATATAGGAAAAAACTATTCGAAAAATCATATCAGATCAATATTTGGTTGTTATGTTGTTTCCGAGTGATGAATGCGTGTATCTGTCTTTATCTTGTAGATGAACAACCTCGCTGCGGTGGCAGCGAGCGCTCGAGCGACGAATCCTTACTCGCAACTGACAGCAGCTGCAGCTAGCCAGAATGGCGTGCAGGCGCAAATCCTCGCGGCCTTGTCTGCTTGCCAAAATAATGTCAATACGAGGTACGTTAGACAGGCTATTCTATTTGCAAAAATAGGTATGAACAAGGATCATGGTGATTAGTAGCTTTTCCTGGTTGCAGTCGGGACTTTCTTGGTGGTAGTCAGATGGAGCTCCTAAATCGGCACGCGCTTGCTCAGATTTGGAATCCCAGCGCACCTCAAGCTCTCAATGGATCTTCGGCGTGGTTTCAGCAATAAAGACTTGACAAGTCCGCCAGGGAAGATGCGATGGGTATTGTTGCCGTTCTAAACGTTGCCAAATTGAATTTTACTCCTAATGTTTGTTCCTTGTAAAAAGACTTAGTACTCATATGTCGAGCAGGTGTCCTGGACCCGTACATGTAATTCTGCTTGGTCTTTATACTACGCTGTTTCTCAACATAAGTTCCTGATCAAAAGCTATGCTCTGGCAGCTCAGTTGCCACTCGTTCTTTACTCATTTCTTAGAAGATCTGTTCGAGTTTCGTCACTTGTCTTGTTGTTCACCAAGATTATTTTGTTCCTCTCGGGTTTGACTTCATGGTTTCTGTTTAGCTTACCCATAATCTCATTCTGCAAAATGCCAGTCTCAAATGAAACATCTCGAATCATGTATCGCACATTTTCTCCGCAGTTTTTGTTAATGTGATATTGTATATCCAGAATGGCGGTTGAGCGCATGACGTACTACGGTTTGTGCCGCAACCCATCACGCCACCTGGCGAATCTGGGTGAAACGGCGGCCATTTTTATTTCGCACGCATCCAGAAAACTTCCACGGGATTGTGAATATTCGGAAGCGCAGGACCAACAACCAAAACTCGATTCTGCCGTTAGTTCCATTCGGTAAACGTCGTAGACGGCAAGCCGGTTGGTGTCCCAGGAGCCCATCAAAGTCAAACGTGCCGAACTGCCGATTCACATAGCCTAAGTGCATCGTTCTTCTCACCGTTCGCCGCGTTTCCAGAAAATTTGTCTTCCCCCAGCTTTGTCATCCCCCTTTCTTCATCCGGAATGAAAACGTCAGTTGATGTGGCTTGGGGATTCCCTTCCGTAATCTCGTCCGTGTTCCAGCAGTGAAGAGTTCGGGTAAGTCATTACGACTTCGCGAACGAAATGTCTTTAGGTGCCGACGGGAAGGACGTTCCTGACGGGACGTTCTTCTGAGAAATCTGATCGGAAGGCTAGGATTACGCCATGCCAACTCCAAGCATAGGACAAGCTCTGGATGGAGAAGGAAGGATGGATACAGATCGTCAGAAGTTCCCGCAGAACGACGAGATCGGCACGATGTTGTGGTATGATGTTTCGTCATCGCCGTTGTGATTATTACTTTGACGCTTGTTTCTCTCTTCCAGACTTTCCGCTGTGACGAGCGACATTGTTACTTTCCTTAGACACGGATTACCGCGTACGCCTCGTGGGGACTAAGGAGAAGAATTTGACAGCGGGCGAAGCTTTGAAGTAGGTTGTGTTTTCTTCTCGCTTGTCTGGAAATATTCTGTTGAGAGAATGACCGAAGCTTTGAGCGGATTTGTCGTGGTAGACGCGTCCATGGTGGTGGTCTTGTAACGTTTTATTCTTCGTTCACAGGCGTCGATTATTGGGATTTGATGGCGATTGCGGACGGCAAACAAGACGCAGGTATGTTTTGTAGTCTGTCATGGTGTTTAACGTTTGGGAGAGGAAGAGTCGATTTCAGCAGGTTTGTGTGTGTCATTGTAGACTCGGCTAGCCATCATGACCGTTTGTTCCGGTTGTTCAGGTGAAGGCGGACGCGTGTACATTCTTGTCCAGTTTGTACAATGGCAAAATATGGCAATAAATAGACAATACTCATAAACTGGCCAAACAATGTGTCGTAAGCTGGGCGCGAGGGCTCAACTTTGACGTATAAAATTGGAGCAGTCGCTCTGTGAATTGCTTTAAAGTGAATTCTCAGTTTCGAGCATGACCAGTATGACGGGAGAGCACATTCTCGGGTAAGTTCTCGCAGTCGTCGTCGTTCTTGATTTCGTTTCCTGATCCCGACTTGCCTCCCCCGTTCCAGATGCGCAGTATGCGTTTTCTGTTGTTTTTTTCCAAAAATCGCTGGTCCAACCCTTTCTTGAAACATCCTGAACCTTGAATAGCTTTTGAGTGGATAGCATTACAAATAGCAGTACCGGGAACTCGTGAAGAAAATTCCTTGTTTTCTGGGGAAGAACTCTGTTGATGGAAACGGTCTTGATCAAAAGAATTTCCTTCGTAGAGATGAGGCGCCATTATCGGCCTTAGACTTTCGGCTATCGAGACAGATGGTGGACGGTTGGATGACATGTTGCGTCTCTTATCAAGGTAAATAGTTTTACTGTGGGAGACAAGTTTTTGAAGTTGTCCCGTAATCGCGTCGTAGATAATATTTTCTCGCTTGTCTAGGAAGTATTTTTAACGCTGACCTAACAACAATTTTATTTGATCGCTTGACTTCGTGCTTTTACGATCCTACTTATCTTATCGTTTATTTGCCATTTAGGCGTTTCGTTATCGAGAAGGACGAACGCCGCTCTTCAGCGGCGCGGATCCAGAAGGACGATTTAGCCGGAACGGCTAGTTCAAGCATAAGTGTAAGTTCAGTCGAAATCAGTGAGTCGTTTTATCGGGTTCTACTATAACTTTTCATCAAAGTTTTGGTACCGCTATCTACCGGGAAAATATTGTGTTATATTTTAATCAAGAAAATGGCATGTGTTAATCTCAGCCTGGTAGTGCTGAATGGTCGCTGTGTCAAATGTCACACTACCAGCTGTGATTGATCCATTCTTTTTTTAGACTCGACGATAACAACGCTTCACCCTTACTCTACTTGTCGCTAATACCATGACAGAGTACCTGTCTTCATTGGATTGGCTGACACACCGCAGTGACGAGTGCGCCATTGTCGCAAAGTGACATATTCTTAGTAACAGCTTGATCTATGAGTATTGCTTCGGTACTGATTAGAAAACGTTAATCGGTACTGTAAGGCATTGCTCGTCGATCACCTGTGAAACACCTTCATTCTGCCTCCTCCAAGTTCGCTGCCGTTCGGCATGGTCCAGCCGGAAACACGGTTTCGGGTTCCCAGGTAAGGTGAAACCACTTCTGGTTCCACCGGCTGCTTGAGCTGCAGTCAAAGGTACCTTACGGCCTCGTAGTTTTCTTTTCGAAGTGCAGAAGAATCAGCCGGGCATATGGGAGTTACAACTGACCACTCTTGAAAATGTATACTGTTATGATGTTGTGCTGAAGAACCTTTGCAGAGTTTCCGACAGTATGGTCGGGTTCGCAGGACGCCTCAGACACATTGTCACACTATGGCCCGGAATAGCGCCGACTTTTGTGAGGCTAGGCCGTGGCTTTGTCTGCTACGTTGAACGTATATGGCGCAAGTGTAGGCTCTTGGTGTGAGGTGGAAGGAAACGGATGATTGCACTGTCAACAGCACGGATCAAGAGTGCCACACCTGGCATCGTCTATAGCAATGAGAGCGAGAAAATCGTAAAGTCTGCTCTGTAAGTGCTCGTAAAAGGAAGTTTACTCTGATTATTATACCCAGCTATACAAGGTCCAAAAGTTCCCTGCGGTTCTCAAACCGCTCTACAGTGCCGCTTAGGAGTACCGCTTTGCGGCAATCAACTTCGCAGTTTCAACAGCCGAGAGCAGATTCATCCTGCTTAACATCGACACCAGACAGGGGCTCCTAAATCTTAATTAGAATCTGGAGAAAGACGTAGTTCTAAACCTCGCAGAGACTTGCAGTGTTTTCCGGTACGTAGGGAATTCGCTCACTTCCCCTCGAGGAACCGCAAAGAAACGAAGAAGTAACGCGCGAAGTCCCATTGTCGCTCTAGCAACAGATGGTCCGTCCATTTCTTCCTCTACAGAAGTATGAAAACGCAGCTGTGGCGCATGACTGTTTCCATGTTCTAGTAAAACCATCTGGGAAACCAAGCGGCTTTTCTCTGAGGCATAGAACTGAAACCGTAAGCCAGTGGCCGTTTTGGCGGGAAATTTGATTGTATTTAGTAACATTACCACACCACTGCAGCACATCCTATTTAGGATCGGCTGATTTGGTTTTTGTTTGATTGACCAATGTGAGATTACAACAAGAAACTTGAACCGGAAGCCGTCTTTGGTCGTTAGTCGTTACCTTCGGGCTTCGCAATATCGTTAAGTCATGGAATCCGAAGATGGGCAGCGGAAGCTATCTGCTCCATTGTACAAGTTCCTTTGCCGTCGTCTCTCCGTTGGATTCGGAATACCTCACGAAACTGCGGAATCGTTGCTGGCTGCTAGTAAAGAGGTGATCGATAAACTTAATGTTACTGTATTTGCGTGTCCGACTCTCCGTGTGGACACTATCGTACCTTCCTCGTAGGTCCTCGTTGCATTCGATGAGTTTGTGAAAGCTGATGGGAAGCAAGTGCTGTTTGTCATCTTTCACCGTTCAGGTAAGCTGGCCTGTACTTCGTGTTAGCAAAGATGCCGATGGTCGTCTTCCATGCAGGCTCTTGGGTTCTTACAGATGCAACAAGTGGGACGGGGTACTTTACTACGCACGAGATGGACACGGACGCGGTGCACCAAGATACCATATACCTGTTGAAAATTAACAAGCATACCACACTCACGGATAAGAATATACAGGAAGTAAGTCTGCTGGATCGCCTGGGTGTTTGGATTTTTGATAGCACCTGCTAATGCATGTACCTGGTGACTGTGGTTCGTGAACGACAGCTTTGTTCTTGTCCAGGAAACGTCTTTCGGGGTACTGAACACCTCCAAGTATTCTGGAGTCTGTGCGTGTTTGTCAGACAAGCTGTCCAGGATAAAGTCTGTTCTCGCTGCATGGGAAAATAGTATCCAGTCGGATGACTACCTGCTCAGCACCGAGCGATCGCCCTTCTTCCTTCGTCTCATGGACGAGACTATAGCTAGTTTCAGAGGTATTACATTATATTCTCTATTCAATCCGTGGGGTTGATCTTCGAGACTCTTTTTATGGTTGCTGCCGAAGAGCTGTCCGTGAGTTCACTTCCGGTTCGCTAGCAGTTGAAATCGTCCGTCTTCGTTTTCAGAAACTGAACAAGCCGTGGTGGAGTCCAGTGCCTTATCCCTTGCTGACTGGCTCCCGCAAGAACGGAAGCATGTCAATGTGGAGGAAAGGATCAGAGTTGGTTCGATCGGAACGGTGTACAACACGGTTACGCACACACTAAGAGAAATAGCCAATGTACGTATGTGAAAACTAAAAATGGCGTGTCGATTTTACTATGTTGGTTAACCCTGTTTGCGATTTTCATAGATAAACGCGCAAGCTTTCGACAATGCCGTGTTCCTCGGGAATAAGCCTGATGGTCGCGGCAGCGATATCATGGAAGAAGTCTTCGTCTGGAGGTCGGCCGTAATCAAGTTCTACAGGATATTACACATGCTGCGGTCCGAACCTTTCCAGCAGGCCATGACGGTCTTCATAAAGAACGAAGACGACGAAGAAAAGCGGCAGCAGACTCAAGAACTATGGTCCAAACTCGTCACAAGAACGTCCGATGTGTTCGGCGACGTCAGAAAGATATACGCGAAACTGCTGGAATGCGCGGATAAGTTCTACGTCCTCTTCCACCCCAACATGGTATGACTAAAACAATTTCGCAGTTCATTTTTGCTACTAGTTTTCCGTTAGACAGAATAGAATTCTGTTTTCCGGTTCTTTGTGCATATAATTTCTTTATAGTGATTTTTATTTAGAAACAAGTGAACGAAAACTTGCCGGCGTTGATCAGCTGGATCTGTACCACGGAGTTCTCTTCCAAGAACTTTGGCGATCGATGGCGGTCCTCCGCTCTTGTGAAGCTTTCCAGCATGCTTATGAAGCGAATCTACCTCGCACTGACTCCTCCCGGCCAAGAGCACCTATTCGACAAGGACTACTTACAGGCTGTGGATCTACTGCGAGATTGCGATGGCGCCATTCAGACTTACCTCCAACATGCAGCGAACCACGGTTCATTGGCGTACTCAAACCACAACTTCGACCAACTAAGGCTATTGGGAATCAGGATAAAGAAGGTGAGTCCAGATAGAGTTCTTGCACGTCCTGATGTGTGGATTGATGCTTGGTTCCTGTGTTGCAGATTGCACGCATCTTCCAGCATTTCATGGAGTACTTCAAATGGTGGAACCTGCACGTCTTTGGAATGGACCAGTCGCTTTTTCACATGGAACACGCCTTTACATTGTTCAAGCAACGCTTACAGGAGATGTTTAACATCGACAGCCCAGCGTTCGAGAATGACTGCCGAGACTTCACAAAGTTCTTCCTGCGATGCAGCGTAAGACATGCATCTCAGTAGTCCTTAGTCCCATTACATTTCAGAAAAAGGTTCTTCAGATATAACAATGTGATTTACTTTTGCGTTTAGGGTGAAGCTGCAGCCGCTTACGCGAACGTTTTGAAGAGCTCGGACAGTACTTCCGAACTGCTAGAACTCGGAACCAAGTATGTTGACGCTGAATGCCGGCTTCCAGTACAGTATGTGTTGGCGACATATTCTAATTATCAGATCTGTTCCTATTCAGATTGAGGCTTTTGAGTAAACAACAGCAGGATATTCTCAGACAGTACTGGGATTCCTCAGAGACGGTGAAGGGAAGTCAAGATGAAACCGCAGCGTTGGTAGGCAAGCCTCTTCTCGTCCTTCCTACCATATTCTCTGTGGTGCTGCCGTATAATAGGCAGAATCACTTCGGTTAGGTAGAAACCGGACAGATTACCCAACGAATGCCGAAGTATTGTACCTCCAACGCAAGCCTAGCTTGGTTTTGCGAGTTCAACGCCGAGCTGTTGCGGTACCATATCCACTGCCTAGAAGTCATCGACAAGGTCTGCCATATGCCTGGGTTTGCCAATGAGCACTCTGGCTACATTAGCAGACTAGCGTCCTTCCAAAGTATCTGTGGAGCCTACTGGAAGCGGAGAGCTTACTGGATGAACCAAGGCTTGCCTGAAGGTATGTAAGTCCCTTTACTTCATTATGAATGACTCCACAGCACTGGGAAAGGTTGTTTATGTAGCGCTTAAGGCAACGTTGTTCGTCCGAAGCACCATTGAAGATCACACGAATCCGGCGAAAGGCATCCGGTTGAACTTGAACACGGAACTGCTGCAAGTTCTGGATGATCAGAGGTTCGTTGCGCAGAACAAGCAGCAGACCACTTCCGAGAGCGTCCTGAACTATTTCACGAAACTGGGTCCTGCGGAGCTCAGTCGGGACTTCGAGGTACTTCCACCCCTTTTCCTTTGTACCATCGCTATCACAGCAAAGTGACATACCGTTCATACGAGCCTGACGTGGAGGGTTTTGCAGGAGTTTCTGAGGCGTATGGTCAATCTGCAGTCCAAAGCGCCTCACGCTCTGAAAGAGCTTCTGACAGTAGGGACCTTCGAATCACAGACTCTGGTCCATCTGGGTGTTTCACGGTACAAGTGGAAGAACGTGATGAACGAGTTTGTGGGACTATTCGGCAAGATGATAAAGACCCTGCATCACTGCGAATACGTCAACACAAAGGTCAGGCTGGATTATTCTACCGACTCGGAAGTTGGACCGGAGGCGATACACAAATTACTGCCGCGCACCCACTGGTTACCTTTGTAGGTCTTGGACACTTACTCGTCCAAACTTGACCAGATATGTAACCATATCTCTCTGCTATGTATCACTCTCTTTGCCGAAAAAGGATGCTGGGACGCCTTGGAATTCCAACAAATCTTACCGGTAAGAGTAGATCACAAAAAAGTCCAAGTCGAATATTTTCCGAGCTTTTTTTCCTATGATAGATTTGGTTTGCACAAATCGTGAAGGATCTAGAGCATGCTAGCGCTACAGCTGAACTGGCTCTAAGTCACGCCAGTAACCTGATAGCCCACCTAACAGCTCCAACCCGGACGCAGTTCGATAAGGACATCAGTCCACTGTGGACCAAGCCTCCAAAAGTCATCATCAATCCTGACAATCCTCGGATTTCCGAAACGGTCAGAGATGAAAGTCGGCTAAACGAAGCTTTCCTTACTTACGCTTACTCGGCCATGCTGACCTTCGAAAGGATGATCTTCGGTGTGATGGAGAAAATGACGCTGACCACTTTGGAAGATATGGTTAACAAGCTGTTTCCGTTCAACAGGTAACTCAAATATGCTTTCTAAACTGTATTGAGCATTTTATTACCAAGTTATGTCAGACACATTACTTTGAACTCTTCCAGTTGCATCCGAGTCGAATGGTGGCGCAACATGTTCCATCACGATTATCGCGCCTCCTATCAAGGGTTTGCCGGTACGAAGATCGGTAAGCCAGGTACGGATGGTGTCCATCTTGACCAAGAGGGACTGCCTTTCTTCCAAATCAGCGTCGCCATTGTGAATGGGAAAGTGGTATGTGGACAACTTCACAGACTGTATTCGGCCCTGGTAATCCGAGTTCTTGACTTGGTTTTGTCTTTGCAGACGACGATACCGCCAGTCGCGGAAGCCCAAAGAGCAGCGAAGCTGGGAGCGTTAGCCATGGTTAAAATCCGAGACCAGATAACGAACTGGGGATACCGTCATATGGATGGTTCAGTAGATCCAGATCTTCAGAGAGACAGCGCAGACGGAGACTTCCTCGACCGGTCACCTGCTGAACAGAGCCGATTTTTGGAAGACCTTCTCGAAAAGATAGAAGGTAGACACAACGGCGCTTCACCGACTATACCATTACGCTGCATCCCATTATCTTTTATTTCAGCGGGTAAAACACCAAAGCGACGGAAGTACAACTACGTCAACCGAAACTACTTGCTCGTCTGCGAGAGTTTCGTGGCATCGGTCGAAGAAGCCTACAAGCTACTACCTGACTGTGTCGCCCTCTACCTAGAGAAATTCGAGTTTCTGGCGCCTCTCTTCTCCACTCACAAGTCCTACATCGTAAAAGTAAGTCAACTATCGAAGACTTTCCGTTCTGGAGATATTCGTAATAACTTTTTTGCTTTATAGGAATTCGGAGCCAAGAAGCCGACGATGAGTGACTACCGTAACATCCTCGACTACCTTCGCGTCCTGGAAGAGCGCATCGATGAGCTAAGTCCTTACGAGATCGTCTACTGTATCACACTGGATACGACCTTTCTAAAGAAGAGTGTCAAGCACGAGATCGACGAGTGGCGACAAGCCATCGCGGGAGCACTGAAGACCCAAGCCAGTTTGAATCTAAAGGAGATCACCAACTTTTTGGAAGAACAAAGCAAAGTCTTGACCATCCCAACCGACAACGTGGAAAACGCCAAGAAGATCCTCGTGGCAGTCGACCTCATACACGACAAACAAGTAGACGAAGACCAATTAATCGGTCCCATCGAGGTACGTTAGCAAAGTGAAAACATAATCAATATACTGCGTAGTTTCAGCAATTTTTCCATTCACAGGAGGCTTTCCACACGATCCAGAGCTTCGGTATCCAAATGTCCAAAGCCGAGATCGAGAGTGTTGATACGCTCCGGTACAACTTCGGAAAGCTCATAAACAAGTCAAAGGAGATGCAGGGTATCCTGCTTGGTATCCAGCCGAAGTTACGAACGGAAGTCGTGGAAGGCTTCAGCAAGTTCAACAAGGACGCCCTGGTCTACGTGGACGACTACGACACTAACGGACCCATGACACCTGGTATCGCACCACAAGAAGCCAGTGACCGACTGAACATATACCAGACTCGCTTCGACGACTTGTGGTAACCAAATCCTTTTTATCCTGGCAAAATAAATGGAAGCTCGGCAATCGAACTCGATAAAATGGTTTTCCCAAGTGGCGCACGTTTTCGGTGTTATTGGCTGAATGCGTGCGCCACTTGGAATAACGATCTTATCGTGTTTGTTTGGCCAGCTTTCTTACAGTAAATCAGAAGAAGCTTCCTAATATGGATGGGTTTTTTAGGAGAAGGTATGTTATCTACTCGGACGGTCTGGAAGTCTTCGGTCTGGAGTCTGCCGAGTACCCTGAGATGCTACGCATCAAGCGCGAGCTGGGTCTCCTGCAGAAGTTATACGGCCTGTACAACTTGGTCATGCAGAAGATCAATGGGTACTTTGAGATGCCATGGGAGACCTTGGATCTGACTGCCATTAACCAAGAACTTGCAGACCTGCAAGCCCGTTGCAAGAAATTGCCGAAAGGCATGAAGGACTGGCAGGCCTACGCGGACATGAAGAAGAAGATTGACGACTTCACTGAGTGTGTCCCCGTACTGGAAGCGATGACGAACAAGGCCATGAAAGACCGACATTGGGTTCGCATATCCGACCTGACGCAGTATCACTTCGATATGGAGA
Source organism: Ramazzottius varieornatus (assembly GCA_001949185.1). Lineage (NCBI taxonomy): Eukaryota > Metazoa > Tardigrada > Eutardigrada > Parachela > Ramazzottiidae > Ramazzottius > Ramazzottius varieornatus. The sequence goes on from BDGG01000001.1 coordinate 2,758,981, forward strand.
TGGATGGTAAGAACCTGCTACTGAAGGATATCATGAAGGCTCCCATTCTGAAATTCAAGGATGAAATCGAGGTAAGTTATTCATTCGGAGTTCTATCGGTTAACATAGACTAGCCTAGTTTTCTTGGTAGGATATCTGTATTTCTGCCAACAAAGAAAACGATATCGAAGCTAAGCTCAAGGGCGTGATGGATACTTGGACCGCCGTCACGATCAAGTTTGGAGCGTACAAGGGCAAAGCGGATGCTCTGGTCAAGGGTTCGGACACGATGGAAATCATCGGTCTGTGCGAAGACAGTCTGATGATCCTCAGCTCTCTACTAAGTAACAGGTAAGCTACCGCCGCAATTAGTTCAGTTTGTTTAGCTAAAGGTATCAGGCTGGGAATATGGTCGAATGAAAAATTTCGTTGCATTTGGAACGAGTACTTCCGGTTCGAGGTTGGTATCAGGTCTAGAGCGTATTTTGATCTAAGTTACTTAATCTGGCCGTGGTGTCCGAGTGGTTAAGGAGTCTGACTCGAAATCAGATGGGTTCTCCCGCATAGGTTCGAATCCTATCCACGGCGTACTTTTTGCTTTTTCTTACAGTCATCACAGTATATTATACATATGTATCGCATCACGTGACATTACACACCGCATTACAGATACAATGCCCCATTCAAGAAAGACATTCAAGCTTGGGTTCAGAAGCTGTCTACCACTTCCGAAATCATGGAAACTTGGTTGAGTGTCCAGAATCTCTGGGTATACTTGGAAGCTGTCTTTGTCGGTGGTGACATCGCCAAACAGTTGCCCAAAGAAGCCAAGAGATTCCAGGGCATTGACAAACAATGGCAAAAGATTATGGTGCGCGCCAAAGAGAACCCCAATGTGATTCAGTGCTGTGTCGGCGACGAGATCATGCAGGAAACTCTGCCGCAACTGGTCGAACAACTCGAGCTGTGCCAGAAATCCCTCACAGGGTAATTTTGTAGTTATTTTAGGCATTCTCGGGATTGAAGGAATTATTGGGGTTTTTTTGTCAGGTACTTGGAAGCAAAGCGTCTGGTCTTTCCGCGCTTCTTCTTCGTCTCCGATCCTGTCCTGCTAGAAATTCTCGGTCAAGCCAGCGATTCGCATACGATTCAGCCTTACTTGCTAAGTTGTTTCGATAACATCAACGATGTCATTTTCCACGAAAGAGAGTACGACCGAATCACTTCGGTCATTTCTCGAGAACACGAGAAAGTCATGGTAAATCTCAGTTTGGGTTCTCTTAGTTAACAATTCTCTTTCGTACTAATGCCCTTACATAACTTGTCGCTTGTGTTATAGCTTGAGGTTGACGTCATCGCGAAGAACGGTGTAGAACTATGGTTGGGCGAGCTCCTTCGGGAAGCCCAAAAGTCCCTCCACGGTGTCATCCGCGAAGCAAATCGCGCTATGCAGCTGCCGTCGTTCGAGCTGATGGGCTTCATGGACAGTTTTGTGGCGCAAGTGTGTTACGCATGTTCCAGAGAGACGCCCTCTAGTGTGACGTCCGGCCGGATAACCGATGATTGTCTTTCTTAGGTTGGCCTTCTTGGTATCCAGCTGTACTGGACTAGGTTGGCCGAGATCGCCCTGAAGAACGCTCGATTGGACAAGATGGTCATGAAACAAACCAACCAGAACTTCCTTAACATCCTCAACAAGCTCATTGAGCACACCACACACAATTTAACTCCCAACGACCGAGTGAAGTATGAGACGCTGATCACGATTCACGTCCACCAGCGCGACATCTTCGACGAACTGGTAAAATCAAACCTCAGTGTGAAAACACTTGGCTGTGAATTCGCGGTACCTCACTTCCAGGTGCGGAATGATTGCCGATCGCTACAAGACTTTGCCTGGCTGAAGCAAGCTCGCTTTTACTTCAAAGATGACGTGGACCTTTGTGTGGTGTCTATCACAGATGTGGACTTCGTTTATCAGAACGAGTTTCTGGGATGCACTGATCGTCTCGTAATCACGCCCTTGACTGACAGGTATGATGCTTTATTCGGCCGTATTAGTGGAGACCCAAGATTCACCATGTGTCCTTTTGTAGGTGTTACATCACTCTTGCCCAGGCTCTTGGTATGCACATGGGTGGCGCTCCAGCTGGTCCTGCCGGTACCGGTAAGACTGAAACCACCAAAGACATGGGCAAAGCTCTGGGCAAGTACGTCGTCGTCTTCAACTGCTCCGACCAGATGGACTTCCGCGGCTTGGGCCGTATCTACAAAGGTCTAGCACAGTCTGGATCGTGGGGTTGCTTCGATGAGTTCAATCGAATCGACCTTCCGGTGCTGTCTGTGGCCGCCCAACAGATCTACATCATCCTCACCGCCAAGAAAGACAAGAGGAAAGAATTCATCTTCTCGGACGGCGACCGCGTCTCGCTGAACCCCGAGTTCGGCATGTAAGTACCCGTAGTTGAATGTGAGCAATCTATAATCAATACATATCCTCGCATTTTCCATAAGAACAACTGAAAAATAATAATGGAAGCTCGGCAAACAAACTCTGAAGGATCGTTTCTCCGAGCGGCGCACACTTGTAGCCAGTAACACTGAAAACGTACACCGCTTGCGAAAACGAAATCGGCAGTGTTGTTTTTTGAACTGGCGCACGCTTCCAGCTAATAAAATCATTAGCATGCGCCACTTGTGATACAGTCTTGTCGAGTTTGTTTGCCGAGCTGCCAGTTTTTGGAAATCGGCCGAAAACCAATCAAAGTTTAAAATGTGTTTCAGTTTTTTGACCATGAATCCCGGTTACGCCGGTCGTCAAGAGCTTCCTGAGAACTTGAAGATCCAGTTCCGGACGGTAGCTATGATGGTGCCCGATCGGCAGATCATTATGCGTGTCAAGTTGGCCAGTTGTGGTTTCATCGATAACGTTCTATTGGCCCAGAAGTTCTATGTTCTTTATAAGCTGTGCGAAGAACAACTTAGCAAGCAAGTTCACTACGATTGGGGTCTTCGAAACATTCTGTCAGTACTGCGTACTCTGGGTGCTCAGAAACGACAACGCGTGAACGACCCCGAACAAGCCATTGTGATGAGAGTCCTACGCGACATGAACTTGTCCAAGCTGGTGGATGAAGACGAACCATTGTTCACAAGTTTGATTAACGACTTGTTCCCTGGGTTCAATTTGGACAGTAACACTTATGCCGACTTACAGAAGGCCATTGCCAATCAAGTAAGAAAATGGAAGATACCAGCTAACAATTTTCGAACAAATTCGGCAAAAGTGACACACCTGCACACTGGCTTGCAGTTGTACCATGTACCTTTGTATGACAGCCGGGTAGATTTATTCTTTCACGTACCTGCATACTAGAACATCAGTATGACTGATTGCTTAGTGTATGCAAGTACATATAAGAGGGGAGGACTTTAATTTCTTCCTTTCATTTCTCCTTTGGTGTTTTAATTGATGGTTATCGGTTATAGTGCGAGCAATGCAATTTGGTGAACCACCCAACATGGAACCTGAAAGTGGTTCAGCTGTACGAAACTCAGCGAGTCCGTCACGGTATGATGACGCTGGGACCGTCTGGTGCAGGCAAGACCACATGTATCAACGTTCTCATGAGGTCTATGACAGAGATGGGCGAGCCGCATAGGGAGATGAGAATGAACCCGAAAGCCATCACGGCACCTCAGATGTTTGGTCGACTTGATGTGGCGACCAACGACTGGACAGACGGTATCTTCTCCACACTTTGGCGAAGGTCGCTGAAGGCAAAGAAGAACGAGCACATTTGGCTGGTGCTAGACGGACCTATCGATGCTATTTGGATCGAAAACTTGAATTCCGTACTGGACGACAACAAGGTAACTAGATATCTTTCACGAAAAGAACAAGACTAAATATCCAGATGATCAAGTCTTTGCAATGAGTTTTGTGGTTCTTTAGATGTTGACACTGGCTAATGGTGATCGAATTCCCATGTCTCCGACGGCCAAAATTATATTCGAGCCCGACAACGTGAACAACGCCTCACCCGCAACCGTCTCACGTAACGGTATGGTCTTTATGAGTTCCTCCGTACTGACGTGGAAGCCTATCATGCAAGCCTGGCTCAAGGTCCAGTTCAAGTCCGATGTCACTCTGTTGATGCATCTCTTCGAAAAGATCTTCGACGATACTCGGGACTTCATCCAGACAAAGACCACGCCCAAGATCGAGCTCCTTGAATGTAATTTCATCAAGCAGGTAAGCTGTGATGTTATAGCCATATTGTGAAATTCTGATTGACGGGCTTACCTATGTAGACTTTGGACATCCTCATGGGTCTTGTTCAAATCAGAGGATTGCAGTCGAAGCTTTCCTATGCTTCTCTATTAAAGACCGAGAATACGCAAGCAGCTCATACCGAGAAGATGGTTCTGCTGGCCATACTCTGGAGCTTCGGTGCGGTACTCGAACAAGAAGACCGGATGAAACTTCAAGCGTTCATGGCAAGCAAAGGTCCCACGTGGGGACTTCAGTGTGCGAAAGACGACCTTGGCCGGCTCTTCGATCTCATCGTCGATAAGCAAGGTACCTCGCGAGCTTCATTAAGTTGTCAAAGAACTTCTTGGAAGCTCGGTTGTTCCCGCTGTTTAGGTAACTGGCAGCCGTGGACGTCGAAGGTGGAAGAGTACATTTACCCGGAGGACGTTATTCCCGACTACCGAAACATCCTCGTGCCCAACGTTGACAACGTCCGAACTAGCTTCATGATGGACCTTCTAGCTAAACAAGGGAAGTCTGTACTGTTGATCGGTGAGCAAGGTACAGCCAAGACCGTCATGGTCAACAGCTACATGAAACAGTTCGACCCGGAAGTTAGGCTTTTCAAGAGCTTGAACTTCTCTTCTGCTACCACACCGCAAATGTTCCAGGTGCGTTCAATACAACCACGTGACTGTAATGGTATTTATTACTTTTGGCAGGGTGGCTTCTCTCTATGTGGATTGTGTTTTGTAGCGTACGATAGAGGGATACGTGGACAAACGAGTCGGTACGATCTATGGTCCACCTGGCCAGAAACAGATGACCGTCTTCATCGACGACATCAGCATGCCGGTCGTCAACGACTGGGGTGATCAGGTTTGTGACTTTCGGCGAACTGTGCCAAAAATCTTACATTTTTCGGAGACCATAACGTGTTAATGTGTTAAAAACACATTGGCCGCGTCGCCGTACAAAAATGTTGCAAAATCCTCCTCCAGCGACTTCAACATAAAAACCCTAAACAAATACTGTACATGCACTGATTATACATTGGAAGTAAAGCTTTTGATTTAACCGGTATTAGATGTGAATCTCATGCGACACCGAATTTTTCATCGTCCCTCATGTGATCGTTACTTTTTCGGAAAGGTGACAAACGAGATCGTCCGACAGCTTATCGAGATGAAAGGTTTCTACAGCCTCGACAAGCCCGGCGAGTTCTCCACCATCCTCGACCTGCAGTATATCGCTGCCATGAACCATCCGGGTGGGGGTCGTAACGACATTCCACCTCGTCTTAAGCGTCAGTTCTCCATCTTCAACTGCACCATCCCCACGGACCAGTCTATGGACAAGATTTTTGGTGCCATATCCAGTGGTCACTTCAGCCGGACGCGATACCCCAACCTCGACTCTTTCAAGGAGGTTCTCACTTCACTGGTGCCGGCCACCCGGGTACTTTGGCAAGCCACAAAGGGCAAGATGTTACCGACACCAGCCAAGTTTCACTACATCTTCAACTTGCGAGATCTCTCTCGCGTCTGGGAAGGTATTTTGAAGATCCAAGCCGAACAGATATCGACGCCGGAAGAACTGGTGGCTTCTTGGAAATACGAATGCACCCGCGTCATCGCTGACAGGTAAGAAATCCAACAAATGAATTTATACGAAAACAGAGTTTATGAAAAGGACACAAACCTTTTTTGAACAAAATCTTGGTCAAATATTCAATTTTAATTTTTCTGTGTTTTAGGTTTATCACGGCGGATGATAAAACTTGGTTTGAGAAGAAACTGGTCGATGTGGCAAGCGAGAAGATCGGCTCCAGGTTCGGCACCTACTTATCGACATTCCAGCCTTACTTCGTCAACTTCCTACGGGACGCACCAGAACCTACCGGGGACGAGAAGGAAGATGCATCCTTCGACGCACCGAAGATCTACGAGAGAGTAAGTCTGACGTACAGAGTCCTCTTACTGTGTTTAGAACTTCTGTCACCCGGTATGCTTGGCGTTCTGCAGTTACAAAACTTGGACCAAGCCAGAGAGCGGTTGCACTATTTCATGAGGACTTTCAATGAATCAGTTCGCGGTAGCCGCCTGGACCTGGTCTTCTTCGAAGACGCCATCATCAACCTTGTTAAGGTGATCGATTTACCCAACTTTTGTTTCTATATTTTACTCTTTCTGGATGAAGTTTTGCCTTTCGTAGATTTCGCGTATCATCAACACTCCCGGAGGCCACGCCCTGTTGGTGGGAGTTGGTGGATCAGGAAAGCAGTCTTTGACCAAATTAGCTTCCTACATTGCCGGTTACAGCGTCTTCCAGATCACATTGACCAGGTAATTTTGTTAGGCTTCTTCGTTCATCCGATATCGCGGACTCTGAATGTCGACCGGGTGTATCTAAACAGGTCGTACAACTTGTCGAACCTGATGGACGACCTGAAACACCTCTACCGTCTCAGCGGCGGTCCAGCCGGCAAAGGCATCACATTCATTTTCACCGATAATGACATCAAAGACGAGAGTTTCCTGGAATACCTCAACAACATCCTCAAAGGTGGTGAAGTCTCCAGTCTTTTCGCTCGTGACGAACTGGACGAAGTCTGCCAAGAACTGGTCAACACCATGAAGAAAGAGTTTCCTAAACGCCCTCCTACCCAAGAGAACCTTTATGCCTACTTCTCCAGTCGCTGCAAGAAGAACCTCCACGTCGTGCTGTGCTTCTCGCCAGTCGGTAACAAGTTCCGCGCCAGGTCGCTCAAGTTCCCCGGGTTGATTTCCGGCTGTACCATCGTGTGGTTCACCACATGGCCGAGAGACGCCTTGGTCGCCGTCTCCCGCCACTCGCTAGAAAAGTTCCCCATAGAGTGCTCACCCCAAGTCAAGAACCAGTTAATTGAGTGTCTGGGTTCTGTCCACGATTCGGTCTCAAAGATTTGTGTAGAATACTTCCAGAGGTTCAGAAGAGCCACGCATGTTACCCCGAAAAGCTTTTTATCTTTCGTCGAAATTTACAAGACCGTGTATAAGAGCAAAGTAGCCATCTACTTCGACCTGGCTGACAGGATGAAAATGGGTTTGGAGAAGCTGATTGAAGCTGGGGAGTCAGTGGAGAAGCTGAGTAAGGAACTGGTGTTCAAAGAGAGAGAGTTGGCGGTGGCTAGTGCTAGGGCGGAAAAAGTACTGGCGGATGTGTCGGTCAAGGCGGAAGCCGCTAATGTGGTCAAGACTGCCGTGCAGAAACAGAAAGATAGTTCGCAAGCAATCAAAGACACTATTGAGAAAGAGAAGCTGATCGCCGAAGAAATGTTGGAGGAAGCCAGACCGCTGTTGGAAAATGCGGAGAACGCATTGAAGACTATCCAGCCGGCAGCTATCGCCACTGTGCGGAAGCTGGCCAAGCCGCCATTCTTGGTCATGCAGATTATGGACTGTGTGCTGATTCTGTTCCAGAAGAAATTGGACCCGACGGTCTGGGATGCGGAAAAGCAGTTCTTCAAACCATCCTGGGGAGAATCTTTGAAGGTGAGAACATTTCCACTACAGTCCAAGCAGTGGTCAAACTTTTGAATCTACACATTCGATATAAATTATCAAGGAGAAGGCTCCTCTCACCACCGCAATCATTAGGCAACACCACCAAGGGGCTCTTCTCACCACTTGCGTGTAGAGTTTTGACACCATCCACGGATCATCGCACCACCACCCAGAATTTTATTTCGGTTGGTGGTGACCGAGACACCAAGAACAGTACTGTAGTAAGCAAATGCTTTTGAAATACGCGGAACTAGTATAATATATGAACGATATCTCTCAAGGGGAATACAACAGCGGATGCGGTAACGGAGAACTCATAGAAGTACCACAGTATCCATATAAGATGAATAGGTACAGCTACTCTATGACGACAATTTCCGGGACGACCCTGCGATCGGTGTTTGGCTGTTGCTCGGGTGTCCGTTGTGCCAAATATGCCACAGCGTCGTCCGGTTTCATAAAGCCGAAGTGTTGTTGGTGATAGTGACAAGATACATCACTTTCGCGGTGGTGGTGGTGAACTCAGGATTTTTTGGTTAATCTCACCACAATATCTAATTAAAGAATAAATTAGAAGTGGTGAGAGGAGCCCATCGGTGGTGTGTCAATTAAGAGCGGTGGTGAGATGAGCCGATCGGTGGTGTCGGTGGTGAGAGGAGCCCCCACCAATTATTAATGGCCAACCCCCATTCGAAAGAAAATAGTTTTAAATTTTTCGACTTCCAATCCGCAAATCGGTGCTTCCTGGGCCTCTTCTTTGGGTGAACAAACTTTGTATGGGTCATATACCCTTCTGTTGTGCGTTCGACACCCCTCCGCAACGCTTCCGCTCGATTTAGTGACCAACCGGTCTAAACTGCCAGTCCAGGTCCAATCAAGCAAAATACTATCCCCATCAAGCAGTGGTTAGTTAAGACATGCTTTCATAGGCCTGTGAGGGTCAGAAGGCTTTCAAAGTTCCTTGAGCGATCAGTGAGGAACTGCAGATTCTAAACTAGACCATACAGTGAGTCCGATCGTCTCAAGGAGAACCATAGAAAAGTCCAAGAGGTGGATAGATCTGCAGCTGCATTGGAAATTAGTGAAAGAAGTATTAGTGGGAAACTGTCAGTGTTAGTGAACTGTTGACTGAAGAATTTTATAAGTTGTTAGTCTTATTTTTCTATCTCTGTGTCTCGGTAGCTCGGTAGTCTCGGTAGCTAGAATCGCGGGAAAGGTTTTTTTACGGAAAATAATGGTCATAGTCATTGGGTCAGTTGTAAGACAATGTTGGTTGCAGATGTTGAACGCAAGTGGCTTCCTTCAAAACCTGATGAACTACGATCGCGACTCGATCAACGAAGAAACGGTGGACCTCTTGGCTCCATACATCAACTACCCCAAGTACAACCGAGCAGAAGCCATGCGTTCCAGCGGGGATGTCGCTGGTCTGTTGCTGTGGACCATCGCCATGTCCGACTTTTACTGGATCAACAGGAAGGTCCTTCCTTTGAAAGCAGCCTTGATCATCAAGGAGCGCAAGCTCGGTGAAGCCACGGCGTCCCTCAACGAAGCCCAGAAGAAACTTGACGAGAAACAGGCCGAACTGGACGTTGTGCAAGCCATGTACGACAAAGCCATGGGTGAGAAGAAGATCCTTATGGACGATGCCGCCCTCTGTCGTCGCAAAATGTCGTCCGCCAACACGCTCATTAGCATGCTGGGTGGAGAACGAGTGCGATGGACGGCCCAGAGTAAGGAATACCTGGCTCAGATCGAACGGTTAGTATATCTGAAAAATGTCTTATAAGTGGAATGTGGTCAATTTGGTCATTCGAATGTTTTATAGGCTTGTCGGCGATGTCCTTATCTGTACTGCTTTCCTTTCCTACTCGGGTCCATTCAACCAAGAGTATCGCATGAACCTCCGGAAAGTATGGGAACATGACATGGACCAGCGGAAGATGCCGTATACGGACGAACTGAATGTTACCAGTATGATGATCGACGAAGCAACGGTAAGTATTCCGTCGAATTTCTCACGTGTTACTTCCGCATTTGCATGTGCTGATCTGGGTTAGGTGGAGTTTTGGGCGCTGCAAGGTTTGCCGAACGACGAGCTGTCCGTTCAGAACGGTATGATTGTGACGCAGTCAGCACGCTTCCCACTCTTGATTGATCCGCAGCAGCAAGGCAAGAACTGGATTCGTAACCGTGAGAAAGAGAACAGTCTGGTGGTGACCACCTTGAACCACAAGTACTTCCGCCAACATCTGGAAGATTCGCTATCCTTGGGCAAACCGATGCTGCTAGAGGATATCGAAGAAGAACTCGACCCTGTAATAGACAACGTCCTTGACAAAAATTTCATCAAGTCCGGCACCACTCTGAAGGTACCGAGCAAAAATCCAACAAAATCAAGACCGTTAAGTTAGAAACACAGCAAAAACAATAAAGAAAAACAGGGGCCAGATCGTTTTTCCAAGTGGTGCACGTTATCGGTGATATTGACTGGAAGCGTGCGCCACTTGGGAAAATAATCTAGTCCAGTTAGTCTGCCGAGCTTCCAAATAGCAAGAAGAACAAAAGAAACAAAATTACAATATTACTGATTTAGGTGAAACTTGGCGACAAGGAAGTTGATGTAATGAGCGGTTTCCGTCTCTACATAACCACAAAGCTCGCTAACCCCTCCTACTCCCCCGAACTCTCCGCGCGTTGTGCCATCATCGATTTCACCGTCACGGCTAAAGGTCTGGAAGACCAGTTACTGGGTCGCGTAATCTTGACCGAGAAGAGGGAACTGGAAGCTGAACGAACCAAGCTTATGGAGGACGTCGCGGCCAACAAGAACCAGCAACAGAAACTTGAAGAGAACTTGCTGTTCAAGTTAACCAGTATTAAGGGTTCGCTGGTGGACGATCCAACACTCATCGACGTGCTGTCAGAAACCAAGACCACTGCGTCGGAAGTGGCGGCCAAACTGATTGTAGCAGATCAGACCAAGAAGAAGATTAACGCTGCTCGTGAAGAGTACCGCTCTGTGGCGTCTCGTGGAAGTACCCTGTATTTTTTGATCTCGGAAATGACTAAAGTCAACTCGATGTACCAAGTTGCGCTGAAACAGTTCTTGGGCTTGTTCGACCAATCCATGGCAAAGTAAGGGATATCTACTCTTGGTCAAAGCACATAATTCTCTAATCCATTTTTGATGTTTTTCTAGGGCTCAGAAATCTTCCAACGTGGCGACCAGAGTGGCAGCTATCATCGAAACCTTGACATACGCGACGTTCAAATACACCTGTCGTGGGCTGTACGAGTCTCACAAGTTCCTCTTCACTATCATGTTGGCACTAAAAACGGACATGCAAAGAGGCACCGTGACTTACGACGAATTCCAGGTCTTCATCAAAGGTACGAAAACCTCATGGTTCGAAACAACTGAGTCTGAACTTCCGGTGCGCGTATTGACATGGGTGAATTCCTACAGGTGGCGCCACTGTAGTTCCTGACCCGCAGATGGAGAAGATCCGGCCGAAATGGATCATTGCCATGACCTGGAACAATTTGCAAGCTTTGGCAAAGTTACCATACTACCGGGACGTTGTGCGCCAGGTACCGTATGAATAGCTCCAACGAAGAAGTGTTCTCTGAACATTGTCTGATGGGAAGCTGTTTAGGTGGCCGACAATGAGAAACTGTGGCGCACATGGTTCGACAAGGAAGCTCCAGAGCTTGAGCCCTTCCCCAACGAAGTATACAACACCTACGACATTTTCAAGCGCTTCCTCCTGATTCGCAGCTTGTGTCCTGATCGGACCATCGCCATGGCCCGGAGGTACATCACGAACAGCTTGGGCACCCCGTTCGCCGAGCCAGTCGTACTCAACCTTGAAGCTACATGGGGCGAAAGCGAACCGAGAGTACCACTTGTTTGCTTCCTGTCCATGGGCTCCGACCCAACTAACCAGATCGAAGCATTGTCCAAAAAGCTGACGCTGCCGTTTGGGGCCATCTCCATGGGCCAAGGGCAGGAAATCCCAGCGAGAAGCCTTATCAAGTCTTCCCTGGAAAACGTAGGCTTTCACGCGAGTGTCTTGACTGCCGTCAGAGTCTAACTTCATTCGGTTTAGGGTGGATGGGTTTTACTGCAAAATTGCCATCTCGGTCTTGACTTCATGGAAGAATGTATGGAGCTCGCAGTATTGGGAGAAAAGTCCAACCCGACATTCAGGCTATGGATAACCACCGAACCTCATCCCAAGTTCTCGATCTCACTTCTTCAGGTACGTGTCCGTAGAACATTCAAAGCTGGCTCAGTGTTTCACCGGTACTTTATTTCAATGCGATAAAATGTAATTAATCTTTTCTGTTATGGATGTTGTGTTGGCCATGGTTTTCAAATTTCAGGCTTCGATTAAGTTCACCAACGATCCTCCTGCTGGTCTAAAAGCCGGTCTCAAACGGACCTTCTCCTCCGTGACGCAAGAATGGATCGACGTCTTGAACTCGCCCTATTGGAAACCTCTCATCTACTCCGTGTCCTATCTCCATTCCGTCGTCCAAGAGCGTCGAAAGTTCGGTCCGTTGGGTTGGTGTATCCCATACGAGTTCAACTGGGCGGATTGGTACGCCAGCTGCTTATTCGTTCAGCATCACCTCGAAGACCTCGACCCAAAGAAGCCAGTGTCCTTCCAAACCGTCCGGTACATGTTGGGTGAAGTTCAGTACGGTGGTCGTGTCACCGACGACTACGACAAGCGCCTCCTCAACACATTTGCCAAAGTGTGGTTCGGTGAAGAGATGTTTGACGCCAAGTTCGCATTCAGCACAGGATACAAGATTCCACGAGTCAGAACCATCCAAGAGTACCTCGAGGCTATTGAGCAGCTGCCGCCTGTCGACAGTCCTTTGGCTTTTGGACTGCATCGTAACGCCGACATTACATATCAGACCAACTATGCCACAGATATGTTCGACACCATCATCAGTATCCAGCCGAAAGGTGTCTCGGGTGGCGCTGGCAAGACCCGTGAAGAGACAGTCAGGGAGAAGACAGAGGAGATGTTGAAGACTTTACCGAAAGACTACAACCCATTCGAGATGAAGGAAAGACTGGAGAAGATGGGCAAGAATACACCGATGAATATCTTCTTGCGGCAGGAAATTGAACGTATGCAGAAGGTGATTAGTACGGTAAGGTCCACGCTGAAGGACCTGATACTGGCCATTGACGGTACCATCATCATGAACGAGGTACATCAACACAACTACAGGACAAATTAGAGAGTCTAACCCTAAAAAAATAATTTAAAATTTGGAACGATAAAATACGGAAGAAAACAATTTATAATTTAGGTTCTTCGTGATGCGTTGGACAACATGTTCGACGGTCGTGTTCCTGCAGTGTGGAAGAAGATGTCTTGGGAAGCGACCACCATCGCTTTCTGGTTCGCCGAACTCTTGGATCGTAACACTCAATTCCTTTTCTGGCTGAACGAAGCTCGGCCAGCCACTTTCTGGATGACTGGTTTCTTCAACCCGCAAGGTTTCCTAACCGCCATGAGGCAAGAGGTAGCCCGAGCTAATAAAGGCTGGGCACTCGATACTGTCATCCTCCACAACGAAATTACCAAACTCTTCCGAGAAGATATCAAAGCCGGGCCTGACGTGAGTTACAGGAAAATCCGAAAAGGTCATCAAATCAAAAATGGCACGGTTTCTGTTTAGGTGGGCGTGTATGTCTATGGGTTGTTCCTGGATGGTGGTAGCTGGGACAAGAAAAATTCTCGGCTGGTGGAGTCGTCGCCCAAAGTCATGTTCACAGCGCTGCCCGTAGCGTACCTCTTTGCTGTGACTGGCGATCCACTGAAAGGTCTGAAGACCCCGCTCTATCGTTGTCCGATCTACAAGAAACCCCGGAGGACGGACTTGACTTTCATTACGGCCATCTGGCTGGATCCCGGTGCCCTAACGCCAGATATTTGGACCTTGCGAGGTGTAGCCCTTCTCTGTGATATAAAATAAGCTTCGAAACTATTGCTGGAATTTCAGCATCTGTATGGTCTTGGGAGCCATATTATACGTCCCAGTTCCTCTCTTGTGATCTCTGTCTTACCCGTTCTCTGCAGTCTTGGGACGCTGTTCTTTTATTTAGCTAGTCTGAACAGTAGAGTGTTCATGGCTCATTTTGCCCGATGATGGCGGTCAATACTTCCTGGTTCATTTCCCGGTACGACAAAATAATATAATGCAAAATGTTTTGGTTTCATCGCATTAAGGTCAAAAAACTAAAACAACCGTGCTATGACGCTTTCTCGTTCGTCTGGGGAAATTGGTTCCGTATAAGGGCGAACTCGATCAGCCGGGAGAGAAAGTCTTCCGGTGCGGTCTTCGATATCGCGAGTATCTGCAATTTATTCCGGGTTTTTTTAGCGAAAATCTGGAACGACAATCAAATACAAAGCGGGGAACTAGACTAACCTCCCCCATGGTCGACGAAGAGCTGAACGCCACTCCACATTGTGCATTCACTTCTAGTACATACAATTGCGAACTCCCTGGACCGTCCTCCCGAATGTCCACTCTAGCGTATCCTGACCCGCCAAGTGCCAAATATGCATCTCGCGCCAGTTGCTGCAAAGTTTCCTGGTCCTTCTCCGAGGCAATCCGGTATTCGTAAACACGTGTCGTAGGTTCATTGCCCGCCAGATCATATCCACTCCAGTATCGCTCAAACGCCAGGAAGCGTTTCTCAACGGGCAGACTCTCGTTGAAAACTCGTTCGACTGCTGGAAAGACTTTCACACCTGTCGCGCTACTTCCGGTGACTAATACGGTAAATTCCCTCCCGCTCAGAAATTTCTCTAGAAATATTCCGTCAGATGCAGGTTCATCAAGCAATAGCTTTTCGATATGGCGAATGGCGTCTTGGGCATTGTGAACGACTGACTGGTCCGAAATACCATAACTGGCGTACGAGATTGACGGCTTAATTATCAACGGAAATCCAGTCAATTCTCCAGCAGATATTACATCCTCTTGTACCGTTTTTTTGGAACGAACCTCCACATATTTTGGCGTAGCAACATGGTGATTCAACAACGCCTGCTTTAGGCGGGGTTTGGACGTGGAGATGTGGTAAAAGGTGGCATCTGATCCAGTGAAGGGGACGTTCAGCGTTTCGATGTACCGAATAACGGTTAGACCCGGATATCCGTCGACCTCGGTACCGTCAATCAAGTTGAGGAGAACCAGCTGACATCCATCTGCTTTCAAGCGGTCGCTTTCTCGCACCAGTCCGTCCAGCAAATCCCGGAAGTTCTCAAGATTGGTTGAATGGATGGTGACTTGGGCGAAGGCAGCTCGGCGCAAAGCGGTGGAAAGATCCTGTCGCTGCTCCTCTTTCCCATATCTGCGAGGAGAGAACTAGTTTACCTGGAAATTGAGTTACAACCAAGAAAGTTCTACATACTCATTGGTAAGCAACAGCGAATCTGAAACTGCATGGTCCGTAGATAATTCTCCAACAAGTATATGCACAGCTATCTTACTAGGGTCCATGTTCCACACATGGAATAATTAACCTGGCCTGCTGCCATGACATCTCGCCGAATGTGGGCAGTGCTTGGAAAAGTTGACCAAGAAAATACGGCACGCATTTATACGGAATGAGCAAAAATACTTTCGGCACAATGGCACGAGGTTAAAAAGAACAAGTTTGTTTGGTCGGGCAGAAGCGAGACGCTACTATGCAAATGATGAATCAGTTCTTTGTTAGGCTGCGCACCGCTAAAGTCAACAAGATGTACCTGTTGAACAAACGTAAATCTATGAGTAACTGCGAAACAGTTTTCTCAAACTCCTCAATGAACTTGCTCTTCCTGCCGTGCACCACAACTTTCGTGCAGAGAAAAGATTTAATACTGAGATTAGCCAACTATTGGCAGAATTTCGTTGTTGAAGCCTACGTACCGTATCCGCTGCACAGTAGCGGACGTTAGTACTGTTTGTGTACTATAGAATCACAATAAAAAGGAGTACCGCCATTAAATCCGGTGGTTCTTGGACTGTGGGCACTTCAGAATTTCAACCGGGGCAGTAACGTTTACAGGTACGGGAACGGGTATATTGAGTTGCGGTACGATACGACGCGAAGCGGGTGTACCCACTACTGTACAGGTTGTACGAGTATGAACTGACGAATTACTCACCCGAAGGTCCGCCCATCAAACTGTGCTGTCCAATAAGACGTCCTGCTGTCGTTTGGCAAAACAAGACGGCCAGTCCAGCTACAAAAGTTTGGCGCATATGGAAATTTCGCCATGTTCTGCTGACTTTATCGGTTTTTATCCTATCAACTTGTGATACCTACCTACCTTTCCACTTATTTTGTCATCGCTCCTTGCCGACTCGAGTGTTTATTCTTCTAGGCTACGTTACCACTGTCTTGTTTGTAGGCGATGGATTGACGCTCGCAGGACTCTCTGGGAATCCAACTCCATCTCATCCAGGACGCACTTCCGGTCATCCCAATCACCGTCCTCTCGGGATTTACCATCAACGACTCTTCTCGTTTGCTAAAAATGTCGATTGACGCCGGACTACTTTAACGATCCCGATCCACTTGCGGACGTTCTTCCTAAAGATGTTTATCGAAGACGGGATGCCGTGTGATTTCTTTGCAGACAGTGAGAAGATGTCCTCCGGATTCCGTCATGTCAAGACCGCTCTACCGTTTCTTCTGCTCCTCGTTTTAATTGGAAATACGGAGGGCTTTGGACGTCCACGAGAACAGTTCCCGGAGAAAGGTAAGTGTCCACCGAGAGAAAATTTTCTTCGTATCCGTTCGGCTTCGGAATTAGAGAAGGCAGTCTTATATCGACCGGCGTACATAACAATACGGATATAAGGCTAATTAAGCAAAATGTTAACCTATATATCTGCAGTTTCTGTGCGGAAGATGTGTCGATGTTGCTTTCGGTGTTTATGTGATGTAATGTAGCGGAACCAAGTGGAAATGCGGTTGAGTGCGCAACGTGAATGTGAACAAAAAACTCGTGGCGTTCTTTTAACCGTTAGATAGAAAACGAGGAGCCTGTATACATAGAATAAGTCGAGATTACGGCAGGTGAGCGAACTCAAAGCGGCTTGTTGTTGTTTGAGATGGAAAACATCTTGTGAGCCGTGTTGGTTTGACTTTGATTTGACATCGCGAGTCGGACAAGTGTCTGGACAATAGTAATCATGCCGGTACAAATTGGGTGTTTAATGCTGGCCCGGATGGAATCTCAATTTCACGACAGATAACGTTTGAGATATTGAATTTTATTGAGCATGTATCCTAGTTGTGTTCGCCTTTGTCTAGCCTGAGAAGTGTTTCGAGTGTGGGGACCAAAGGCTCTTTTACGGATTTGCCATGAGAATAAGCAGGATTGACTGTCCCTTTAGGCCAACAATTACACCCGTACACTCGCGCTTCTTATCCCTCTATAATCTCTTGGGCTTGAAGGCTACGACGGAGAGTCTTTTGCGGCCTTTCGACCACGACTGATATCTGTCTGGGAAATTTGAGCTACACGGAGCATTCCATCGCACACTTGACCAGTTGTGAGGAAAGATATCATAAATATGCGCTGCACTCTTACCTGTGCTCTTTTGTCCGGACATATTTACCCTCTCCCTCCACGTCTTCTTGTAGAAAAATATTACTTTTCGGTCCTTTGCTCAAACGGCAGTCAACATTGCTTCGTTTGACGTTCGTCGTTCACCATCCAAGGGAACAACTTCGTTCGAATTCGACACACCAGGAATTTCAAAGCCTAGTCGACGGCGAACCTCTTTTCGGATTTCTCCAAAATATTTTAAAAGTAAATTTAAAAATAACAAAATTAGAATCTGACTTTCTTGCATATTTTCTAAACTTTTTCGTCGGATGTCAAGTGTTAATGTGGCATGTAATTGCTTAACGGGCAAAGTTTATGTGTTTTCGCCGCAGTGTTCGTCGAGTGCGCGGAAACTAAGCATTGGGTCGCCCTCGTCCGCATAACAAAAAGCAAGACAGCACAGCGTTCTTTGGTGCTCTTCGCGCCACACCCTGCTGTGTTCAGACACTTGGCAGCCATGTCGTTGCCAATTTGCGGACGTTCTTCAAGATATCCAGTTCTGTTATGATAGCGTCCAACAGGGAAATGGATCATTTCGCTCTTCGTACCGTATCTTGTTGATCGTGGGAGGTATTTCCGCATTCACAAGTCCCAACTGTCTCTCCAATATATTTGAGCCTTCCCTTCCAATCTCTGTGTTTACTAAATAGTCTAACCCGAAGAGATACGCAACCATTCGGCCTCGGAGAGATGTCATAAACACGCTCTAGAATTTACGTCAAGCTTTCTGTGAATGGATAGGCCTTATTGAGCACTATCTTATCGACGACATAAGGATGAGTCTTATAGCGTCTTGTGGTAATTTAGCGGAAGGAAATGGCAGGCCGCAAGCTCGATGATTCAGTATAGTGCGTCAGAAGTGTACGGTAACAACGTCGCGTACTTCCGCCCGTATCGAGAGACCCGTCGACAAGATATCGCTTGGCGGTTTCATGTTGGTTTCATGGCGTCGTTATGACCAACGAGGTCTTCAGCACGAGTTCGCGCTCGTGTCAGGTCGCGGCAATAAAGGAATCTGTCTTGATATTGTTTCTGGCTCGCAGCTGTCAAACTCGACTTGTGACTTTATATCGGCAAAAACTCGTTTTGTGCGTCGGGTTTACACCCCAATATAGGAAGTATGATCAGGGTGTTGCGAGCAGAAATCAGCTGAGTCACACGCTGATTAACAACCAATTTTCTGCGTCGCCTGATTTTTTTAATTGTCCGAAACAACGCAGTAGCTTTTAGAGCACATATACGGCTCATACTAGAATATATGTTCCAGATTGAATATCTAATTTATCGAATTCATTGTTGAAGTTTTTGTGCGGAATTTTTCACTGGGAAGGGGTTCTCGCTTTTGATGGATGGGAATAAGTTTGATTAAAGATCGTGTTTGACGCAAGCGGGCATTTTCTTCCTTCTCACTTCGATCAGCAAACAAATGGGTTAGATCAAAACAAGCATTTATCCACGTACAAGTCTTTATTGAATATCCTGCGTGAACTGGCTGGTCGAATGTCAGAGCAAACATTGTTATACCCCACCGCGTCGTTACTTTTGCCGCTAATCGCTGTCGACACGGGAAAATTCGCCTGCATCGACGCTTTACAGCTCTTCAGAGTCTCCCTTACTTTACGACCAGCTATAAAATCATATGGACATCCAAGGGTGAAAAAGTTGGCGCTGCACTTTTCAAAGGGCTCCTTTCATCGCCGTAGTGCCATATTTCCGGTTGGCGCGTGTTTGACAGTTTTGGCTATCTGCATGTTGAGACACCCTCTCTTTACAGGCGTATCGCACGACCAGAGATAATATGAGGCCTTCAGTGTAAGAAGAAATCCCAAGAGCGTTAATGAGCACATTTCCCATCTTTGCTCAAGCGGCTGTTTCTATCGTTCCCGCGCTTGACGATCGTCCCTTGTGCGTGTGTCGTCCGCATTCCAATCTCGCAGGCGCACTTCTCAATTGACGCATTTCACTTAGGACCATTATCTGCTAGGAACTCTCTAACTAATCCCGGAAATCCGCGTATGTTTTGGGCCTAGATTCCCTTCGGACCCTCTTTCGGCCAGTAATTCCGAGACTAATTCCATTCGGTCAGAAGTTTGTTCCTGGTTCCTGATCCACGAGTGTAATTCACCGATCTCGAGGAACCACACACCTTATCTGGTGGGTTTTCCGCGAAATCGAGCTGCGTACTCGTCAGTTGAGCTGATCAGGATGTGCGTATACTGTCGAGCAAGCATAGCGAGGAACCATCACGAACTTCAAACATGTGTACTCTGCCCACCACCACATGTTTTTTGAGATGTGGCCAGTTTATCTTGGTTAGAAGAGAGTTAGGCATATGCTACAGTCATTTATAAATAAATAATTATCAATCGATCATTGAGGATTCTAACAGATGATGATCTGTATCATCTTTCTCCTCTCTGGACATTCGAGAAATTTCCAAACAGAAGACGTAATCACTTTCCATTCTCCGAGCCTGTAATCGCGTTGCCTTGTGAAAAATTTCTTCTAATCATTGTCTGAGCTTAAGACTGTCCAGTCCCTGTACGCAGGTTCTTGGACTTTCATCTGACAGCTTGGCGAGCATACAGATTTCGTGTTGATTGCCTGCTGTCTGAAGTTGCTTCAGTCTGTCCGACGTCAGTGTGAAATTCCTAGTCAGCAATCTCGTCAGCGCGCGTTTTTCCCTCGCCACGCTCCTGTGGTCTCGAACAAGATGATGCGCAGGTCCCAGTGTTCATCCATCACCATTAGCATGCATTGATGGAACTTTTGGATTCGGTTCCAGTCTCTTGTGCCGTAGCTGTATGTGCTCAGAGGATCAGTTGGTACTTGACAGATGACAGCTCCGACAATCCACGACATTTACGCAGAGCTTGAGTCTCTCGATGAGTCTCGAGTAGCTGCAGAACGAATCATCCGAAGCGTGTTGTGTAAACAAGAACAGGCTCAACGAGGAGAATGAAGAAGCTCCAGATCATATCCGTAACATGAGAACTCCCAGTTCCGCAAAATTCACCCGCGCCACCTGTCGGTGGTATTGCCTCCGCAGTGACGTCGTTGCAGCCAAGGTGGCGCTGTGGTACGAATCAGAGTCGAAATGTACGATGAAGTTTTGAACAATTTCGAATTCAGTTGAAGTCGTTTTGCAGTTTGGTGATGCTTGCTCTGCTTACGGATCTAACTTAAAATATCGACTTATGATATCGACTGTTTACCGTCGTCTTGCCAGAGGAAGAATCAGAACTAGAACGACCCCGACCTTATGTGGGCCACTGGATTGAAGAGCTTTGTTGATGCCGCGTTCGAGTAGGTCGTGAAAAGCAAACAATTAAACATCCACCATAAAGATTAGAGTCGAGGTCAAATTCATAAGGTCTGCCCTTTGTCTTCCGAACTGAGCTTGGTCGGCACGAGGCTGGAAAGTTTAATGGATATGGATACAAATATTATGCAGACGAAATTGCCGGGCGTTTTAGAGTACAGCACCTTTTCTTCAAGGCAAGATCATCATTACTGCTCTCTTCGTGCAGATATGCGATGATTATCTGGTCATAGCGTGTTGCCCATGCTGTTGTTGATATTTGATAAAGATCGGGAAATTGTTGAGCACGAGATAGGCAAGACGGAGCGTAATTGACCAGCACCGAGCGTGCCATATTCTTCCTGGATTGCAGAATGTGGTGTGGTGACAACAGAATACCACTCTCCACTCTCTCCTATCTAATGACACACATCTCGGATAATTTAAAATTGACAAATTGCCCATGCGAACTGCATTCCACTGCATGTCCGAAGATGTATCCTGCTTGGGGAGAAGTAACAGGTGAAGAAGGCCACGAGGCGCATCACAGTGGCCACTTCAGACAATATTCCGAGACTTTGGTCAAACATTGGTCAAGCAAGCCGTCCTTTTTCCTGTTTCTTCTCACAGCCACGGATACCGGCTCGGAGAGAAAGATCTGGGGAAATACCTCCAGGTGACGGAAATGGGAGAATCTGCTCGTTTCAGAAACCTAGGGCAGACCACGTAGTCGATGGTGTACGTAGGCTTTAGACTTGGTGTGCGGACTACAGACCGTAAAAAGTTTATCAGGATCAAATAGCGGAAGTATTTGCAGTGGTTTACATAATATTTTTTCAGGCTTCAGGAAGGTTTAAACCTACACCGAGGACGTTGTGCGAGAAATTTGGAAGGGTGGATTCAGCTGCTCGAAGATGTTTAGACAGGGGAGTTCTGCACACACCTGCGTACTGGCACTATAGGTGGCGATGTTTGGAGCCAGTCTGAGCTCCCTCGTAGGGAGATAGGAGAAGAAAGCAAATTAGGTTTATGTAGCGGGAAAGGGCGTGGTCATAGCCGTACCTGTTGATCTTGTGGCTGATGGCTACGGATCAGAGCGCGGATCGATGTTCTACAGGTATACGTAGATACGGAGACTGTACGGCAGCTCGGAATGTACCTGCTGCTGACAGTTGAAGGTGCTGAGATGTGATACAGGCAGTTGAATTCATGCCATCAAAATCTTCTTGACCAAGGTGTCTGTTTTGTGCTGCGCTTTGCGTCTTTTGCGTATGTACGAAAGCCAAAAGTGTGACTCGAGTAAATAATCTGGATTTTGTCTGATGGTTCGCTTGTTGTGATATTGCACACGGAGTTTCGATCGGTGTCGCAGTTGCAGCTGTACTTACTTGGCAGCGTTGTTATCCAAAAGTTGTACCAGCTGATTGGCGCTTGTATACGATGTGGCTTTTGATATAGAGCACAACTTTTATGCATGTGAACGGTTATATGTTTATATTGATAACGAAATCTCTGTGCTTGGTCCCGTTTTGATAAACGTGCGGAAACCTAAACGGCCTTCGTGGAAAGTTTGTGGACGTTGAGCGGCTGAAGAATATCGTGTCGTGTCGGGAAAGCCGAAGATTTTTCTTGGCGGTGTTGTTTTGTGGTTTATTGGTGGAGTGTTTTTTTGCGATTGTGGCTTTACGGCTCGGCGAGCTTTGTTGTACGGACCTTTATTACGGCGGACTACAGGAAAATTGAGTGGTGGAATGTGTCCTTGATGGCCGCTAGCGCTGTCAGCATACCTGTGCCGTATTGACAGTGGAATATTGCTTTATGACTATACTGATGCAACAGGTTTGGTGCAAATTTCGTTCCCATGTCGCAGCTCCTGTCGAAGCCGCAAAGAGCCCTTCAGAACCGGCGGAAAAATTCTGATACCAGTGTGCTGCTAACTTCCTGGTCCAACAACGAAAGATAGTCCCGAATTTTTTTAAATACACAATATTTTCGCAGTTAAATTAATGTAGACGAATATTTTGATTTTGGGGATGAAGTTTAAAGGGGTGAAGATGGTTACAAATTTCGAGATCTTGAATCTAACAAAAGCGCAGAGTATTATCCCGTCTCCGTTTTCGCTTGCCTTTTAGGCTACTCTCTCGAGAAATTGCAATCCGAGACTAGCGCCCAGCAATTGACACCGATTAACTGCGGATGGTAATCTTGAGCATACGGGCGACTGTCACGGCTACTGCCTGTTCGATACCTGTCGCGCATGTCATTAGGCAAAGAGGCTCTCTTCCTCCCAGTCCAGTCCGGTCTACCTTGATGGTTACAGGTAGACTGCAAAAGAGCCATCGTCAACGACGACGCGACAATAGTGTGCTTTGTACCTGTGTCCACGTTCCGTAAATGCATAAGCACATATATGGGTCGAAATTCGTGGTATATAATCAACAGGTGGAAGCGCTGTAAAAGAGCCTGTGCGCTGTGAAGACAATTGAGTGCTGGGACAACACGTCGACTATCTCATATAGATAGAGCGGAGAAAAGCTGAAACGGTCGAACAGACCAGCAGGTGCTGAGAGGAAAGCCACCAGAGCAAATTTACAGATTATGGCCCAGGTAAAATCAACGGCAAGTAGATTTTATCGGGCATATTACCTAAATGTAATTATGGGCGGTCATTTTTACCGTTATCCTTCCTCAGTCGAAGTGATAACAGTAAAAGTTCTCAAAGGACTTTGGGACTGTTAATATGAGGGAAGGAAGGCCTGGACGCAATGTTGCAATTTGCATTTTGTGTGCTGGGTAAATATGGCAAGCTGATTACCCAGCTGGCTCTTGGAAAGACTCTTCACCATTGTCCGCTCTTTATTTTCTCATGTGAAACACTCTGGTTAAGGGGGCTCGCCACGGCGCCTGCTCTCTTTTCCCTCTTTTAATCAATTGCTTTGTCTGACTTGAGCGGAGGGAAATTATGTCGGCGCTATAAGAAATCTGTGCATCTCACCCGACCGTAGCTTGGTTGATACAAAGTCACGTTTCGGCATGAATAGTTGGCCGTACACAATCTAGAACAAAACGAGGAATGTTCCGACCACGTTGTTTCGACAGACAAGGGTACTTTTGTAAACTTTATGAAATTGGGCTTTGACAACTGAATGGAAGAGAATGTGTAACGACGTGAAGGACTACCCGCAGTCTGTTGTTTTGCCGGTTGAACTCGACCATTCACAAACGCAGCGGTGCGTGTAAAGACATAATCGACCCCGCTTCGTCAAAAGATCGTTTTGCCCTTCTGCAAATTTGTTCTGCTCGTAAAACTGCTGTCGGTTCGGACCGTAAAGAAACCCGCCGAACATTGCCACCATTGCCGAATTTTAAATCTCTGTGGCTCTCCAACCACGTCGAGAACTATTTGAGACGTTGACAAATGGTCTGGACAAGATTGTTTTGCCAAGTGGCGCGCACTTCCAGCCAAAACCAATGGAAATGTGCGCCACTTGAGCTGGCGATCTGGTTCAGCGCCTTTGCCCATGTCCCATTTCAGAGAAGCAGAAGAACCATTGGGGTCAAAAACCAGAAATTTAGTGTTTTGTGTAATTTAGTGTGTTAAGATTATTCCGGATCATTTCTTTGACTGCGTTCTGGGAGACTAACCTATGGCCACCAGAAAGGGGAATGACTTTTGGGGGTGTTGGAAATGATGGCCAGGAAAAGGGCAGCACATGGGCGTTTACGCGTTCTGATGGTTCTCATCGGGGAGATTTGGCCTTTCTTTGCGGCTGTTCTGCATCACAGGCTACAGCATTTGCAATTACAATAACCCTGTTTCCAGATAGCCTTCGAGGACGATGTCGCTACGTGAAGATTGGGACCTGCTGTCAGGCTGTAGTGCTGGTTAATGACACCAGCTGGTTCAACGACTGAAGTGTAAAGGGATCGCGAGAAGAAATATGCGGAACTTGGTACTATGGAATCTTGCAGCTGTGATGTGCCTGCTGGTCAGGCCTCATTCTTCCGCCCCGCTTCTTAGGTCACTTCTTCCGGTGACGCAAAATCCTTCAGAGCCTGCAGAGAACGAGACCGGTACACCTTTTCCTGACTATGAAAATGACCAGGAATTTATTGAGATCGAAGAGCGAGGTTGGTATATGGGACGCGGGCGAATGGTTTGGACCAGATCGAGCGGCGCATGCTTTCAGCCGAAAAACAATGAAAACTTGCGCCACTTGAGGTACTGATCTGGTTTGAGCTAATTGCGCATGGCGTATATTGTACTGTAAAGTAATTCATTGGTGAAAAATATCGGATGGAAGGGAAATTGATTCATCGAAGATTTTGACCAAGAGCGACAGGGGTGTTTTGACGTGACAGCAAAAACATTTCTTTTGTGCGCGATCTTTGGCAAAATAAGCCCATTCTGAAAGGACAGGAAACGTCAACCGTGAAGTTTCAGAGTTTCGATTTCGTCAGTGGAGAGTATGATGGACGGGTTCAGCGATGGAAAAATTGAATTATGAAGTTGAAGAAGTTGAGTAGCATGAAAGCGGAATGTGCGGAATGTGGTCAAGCCGGTCAGATAGAGAAATCACCAGAAGAGCCTACCTGAACTCCCGGCACAATCAGCGTCGCCGGTGGTCAAGACTTATGTGCATACTTTTCAAATAGATGAGCTGGCTCAAAAATCTTGTTATCCCTTGAATTAAAAGCCAAGAGGAGTTAGCCTTCCCTGAAAAGACTCTCCTAAACTTTGCACTAATAAATTCAGAAGTATTCTAGGAACCGAATGGAACGTGGTCATATGAGCTGAACCAGTTCGTCATCTTAAGTCGCACACGTTACGGTTATCGTTGGCCAGAAGCGTGCGCCACTTGAGAACGATTTGGTGTAGGTTGCCCACGTCCCAAATAGTAATTTTCGAGACTGATAGATCTACTGTATTCCAAGCCGGACGGACAGCGTAGTTATAAAATACCTGATAGGCAAGCACAACAGTAAATTCAAATGTCAATTGACATCATATTTTGTTGCAGTGTGTATTGGCACAAACTCAAGGCTATCGGGTGCCGGAGACCACGCAAGACATTTGGAGACCATGAGGAAGCGTTACGAAAACTGCACATACGTGCAGGGGAACCTCGAGCTGATCTTCCTAAAGCCAAACGACAGCATCAGCTTCTTGCGACAAATCCGCGAAGTGACCGGATACGTTCTCATTTTCAACGTCGACAGAGAAGAACTGCTGTTGCCCAGTCTGCGTATCATCCGCGGAAGAACCTTGTTTGAGAACGCCAACGACAAGTCTGCTTTGTGGGTCGCTGCGAACCGTGGCCTACGAGTGCTGGGTCTACCCGCCCTGAAGGAAATCATGAATGGGGAAATTCGCTTTTCTGACAATCCACATTTGTGCCACGTAGCTGATAGCATAGACTGGCAAGACATTGTAGCGGACAGCAAGAAACAGAAAATCATTCTGGATACTCATGAGTTCTCGAACAATCTCAGCTGCGCCAAATGCTCACCGATCTGTGAAGGAGGACTGTGCTGGGGACCTTCCTCCGAAATGTGCCAAAAAAGTACGGTTTGGGCGTTCTTTCATTTCAGTACACTAGTGTATGATAATATCAGCAATTATACATAGGTAATAATTTGAAACTTTTGTTGAGAACTAACAGTCTTTTTATTTGGGAGCTCTGCAAACAAACTTGACAAAGTTGCCTTCCTAAGTGGCGCATGTTGTCAGTGTCATTGGCTGGAAGCGTGCGTCATTTGAGGAAACGATCCTCTCGAGTTTGTTTGCCTCGGCACCAATTGAAAATTTGTAAATTTATAGGAAAAAATGCGTGAAGGTTTTCCCAGAATATTTTTCGATGATATCATTTTATTCTAGTGAGATCAGAATAACCTGGAATTTGTCATACAGGAAGTAAGACCAACTGCGCGGTGCAGTGTAACCCAGGTCGCTGTTTCGGTACCGGTCCCGCCCAGTGTTGTCACCGGGATTGCGTCGGAGGATGTTACGGCCCCCAAGAGACGCAGTGCGTAGCTTGCAAGAACTTCGATGATGAAGGAAAGTGCGTAGAAAACTGTCCAGTGAAGATGTACGATTCCGAACGGATGGTGTGGGTACCTAGTCCCAACCCCAAGTTCGCTTACGGCAACGTCTGCGTCAAAGAATGCCCCGCGCCCTTCTTGCGCCATGACGGCGGTTGTGTTCGGTCATGCCCTGACGGGATGATCGAGCAGGATAACGAGGAGAGCGGTGCCAAGGAGTGTGTACCTTGTGATGGACCTTGTCCCAAGAGTACGTCACCCGACCTGATTGAACGGAAATAACATTGTATAATTGTTATTACTGTTGCAGAATGTCAGGGATTCTCATCTGACAGTCCCAAGGATGGTCCTATGGGAATTAACATGCTGACGAAGGAGACCCTGAGAAATTTTCTCAACTGCACGACGGTGGAGGGCAGCCTTCTCATCTTGTCCGACAGCTTCAAAGGCGTCCAACATTTCTCCCCAGTTATCCAGTATGCAACCTTCCACCCTCCCGTAACACCTGCTGATTTGGAGCAGCTTTCGACCATCAAGATAGTGACAGGCCACATTAGGATTGACGGCAGTCATCCCGACA
This sequence comes from Ramazzottius varieornatus, assembly GCA_001949185.1. Classification (NCBI taxonomy): domain Eukaryota; kingdom Metazoa; phylum Tardigrada; class Eutardigrada; order Parachela; family Ramazzottiidae; genus Ramazzottius; species Ramazzottius varieornatus. The sequence continues at coordinate 2,786,327 of BDGG01000001.1, forward strand.
TGACCGACCTGTCCTTTCTGCGCAACCTGGAAGTCATCCATGGGCGTAGTCTGATGAACAAGAACGCCCTGATGATCATCAAGAACCAGTACCTGACCTCGCTGAGTCTGAACTCCTTGAAAAAGATCGGTACAGGTGGTGTCCAGATCCTGGAGAACAGCGAGTTGTGCTATGCTGACTCGGTGGACTGGAAGAGCATGATGGCCCCCAATACCGTGGCGAATGTCAGGAAAAACAAGAATGCTGAAGCGTGTCGAGCAGAAAACAAGACGTGCCATAGCGAATGCTCGGCTGCGGGTTGTTGGGGTCCTGGAGCTGACCAGTGCCTGTCTTGTGCCCGTTACAAGGACAAGAACACGTGTGTTGAGAGCTGTGCTGCGCGACCTATGCTGTACGATGCCGGAAACCGGACGTGTGAGACTTGCGACGAGCAGTGCCTCGATGGATGTCATGGACCCGTAAGCAAACGTTTTCTTCGGCTAGACTAACATTGGCTGTTACTCTGTTTGTTTGAGTAATAAAACGTACAATTCTGGTTGGTTTTCAGGGTCCCGATAAGTGTACACGCTGTCGGAATGTGAAGGACGGTCCCAACTGCCAGAGTACCTGTCCAGTGTTCAAGTTCAAGAATGCAGAGGGCGTCTGCCAGAAATGCAGCAAGGTCTGCTCACAAGATGTGGGATGCACAGGACCGAACTCGTATCTTGGCGAAGGCGGGTGCCGCTCCTGCGAGTTCTCCAGTCGGTCTAGCCAGGCCGAAAGCGACTTGTTCAACGCTACTAAGGTAGGACTCTGCCTTCTTGCTACAAGAATTCCGGCCAAGGCCGTGCTCGACACCAACATGACAGGCCTTTTTGTAGAACAACGGCGAAATAACTTGGAATGGTTGTAAACGAAACGTGTGAAATTGTTGTCTCAAGTCGCGCGAGTTTTCACTATTATTGGCTCGAAGCGTGCGCCACTCAAAATGACGTTTTGTTTGCCGCCCTCCCAAGTTATTTCGTCGTTTTTGTACAAAACTGTTTAGAAAATTTCGTTCCGCTAGGAGTATTTCCAGAATGCACAAACAGTCTTCTTTTCAGGTTGAATGCATAGCGCAGACCCGGTGTCCCCCACGTTCTTATGGCCGAAACGTACAGGGAGCCGATGAAGGTCCTCTGCAGTATATGAGGGGAAAGACCATCTGCTACGCGTGCCATGACATGTGTGAGAGATGTGATGGTCCGAGCCCAACAGCCTGTCCAGTTTGTCGTTTCGTGAAACAGAACGGCGAATGTATTGGCAAGTGCAATAACGCCACCCATTATCAAATTGGAAAGGAATGTCTGGCCTGCAGTCCGGAATGCAGTCAGCGTGGCTGTACAGGCCCTCTTTCAACCCAGTGTGTTTCCTGCAAGATCTATCGTGACGAAGTGGATGGGAAAATGAACTGTACTTCGACGTGTCCGGTGGAACGGCCATATACAACACGTTTGGAACACCAGGATAAGCTGGACCCTTCGGAAGCAATCTGTGTGAAAGACGAACCGTACGTACAACACAATTTACTATGTTACACACGTATAGAGACGTCGGCAAACGACTTGAACATAATCGTTTTTCCAAGTGGCGCATACTTGCAGTCGATAACAAAGGAATCGTGCGCCACTTGAGATAACGATCGTGATCAATTCGTTTGCCGACGTCCCAATTAGGATAAACAGTAATTAATATACTATACAGTACTTCGTTACCTTACGGCTTCTTTCTACAGAACTGATCAAAAAGCGAAGAGGTTGGGGTTCGGCCTGGGTCTAGGTCTCGGAATTCCCGTCGTGGCTCTAGCTGTCTTCTTGGCTTATCACTTCCGCTCCATGAAGCACAGGAAAAGGATCCTGCAGTACCAGAAACAGTTCCTGGCCATTGAGGAATCGCAGCCCTTCACACCTACAGATAACAAGCCGAATACCGCGCTAATTCGATTCATCACGGAGAATGAACTACGAGTAGGAGGTTTGCTGGGGGAAGGCGCATTCGGCTGTGTATACAGGGTAAGTACATATGGTTTGAGCCACATAGTTTTCCCAAGGGGCACGTATCTACACTCAATAACAATTATACGTGCGCCACTGGCTCGATTCATTCAGTCACGTCGTAATCAATATTTTTGGTTTTTGGTTTTTGGTTTTTGATCTATGCACGAAGTCGAGAAGGGAAAAGATTTATGAATTTTTCTTACAGGGTATGTGGGTTCCGATAAAGGAGAACAAGCGCATTCCAGTAGCCATCAAGGTTCTCAAAACCCAAGATGGCACCGCCAGCGCCGCCGTAGACGATCTGTTGGAAGAGGCTAAAGTGATGGCTTCGGTCAAGAACGAATTTTTGGTGCCTATGGTGGGCATTTGCATGGCTTCGCCCATTATGCTGATTTCCCAGCTGCTGCCTCTCGGATGTCTTCTCAATTATATCAAGAAGAATGAGCGCAACATCAGCTCGAGAAGTTTTCTTAACTGGTGTACTCAGATCGCTAAGGTAAGCGCAGCACATGTCGACATCTTCAGCTGAACAGGGTGCTGAATAATGTATGTTCCTGCAGGGAATGAAATACCTAGAGGATCGACACATGATCCATCGCGATCTCGCACTTCGAAACGTCCTGGTCCAGACGCCCATGTGGGTGAAGATTACCGACTTCGGTCTGGCCAAAATGCTTGACTGTACCCAGTCTGCTTACAAAGCCGGAAGTGGAAAGGTAAATCGGCTGATATAATGATTTAACTTATTGCATACAGTAATTTGATGGAGCCCCACAAAGTTGTTGTGTGCTTATGATATCATAGAAATATGTCGCAGAAAGAAAACAAGCTCACAGTTGTCCATTTTTTCCGAACAGATGCCCATCAAGTGGTTGGCTCCTGAATGTATCACGAACAGCGTCTACAGTCATAAGACCGACACATGGGCGTTCGGTGTGACGGTCTGGGAGATACTCTCCTATGGAGAAAAGCCTTACAAAGACATAACACCGAGTCATCTGTTGGAAAAACTGCTCGAAGGTTCCCGTCTGCCAATGCCTCCCATCTCCACGGTCGAAATCCAGGCTATCCTCATCAAGTGCTGGACCCTGAACCCGGAAAGTAGGCCCAACTTCACAGTGCTGGCCACTGAGTTTGGAAGTATGTTACGCGACCCTGGGCGGTACCTGGTCATCCCAGGGGATCAGTTCCTGCGCTTACCTGATTACACTCACGAGGACGAACAGCGCCTGGTCAACGATGACTCGGGACCGGAAGAGCTGATCAGTGCCGAAGAGTATACTAATCCAGGCATGCATCGCTTCGATCACAATGCTCTTCGAGACCACAAGGTAATTGTTCCAAGCTCAAACAGGACATCTTTTATGTGTTGATGCTCTGCTAATCGCCATATTTTGCAGTATCAGAACGGCCATATGGCAAATGGCCACGGCTCAAAGAGCTCCCAGCACAGCTCGGCACCAACATTCACCAACGTCAGCGCGCCCATTCCGTCGAGAGGAGCGTGGTCAATGGACAGACAAGACAGTCCGCCGCATTCACGCTACGCTCACGACCCGGTGAAAGGAATTTACAAATGTGGGTTCTTTGTGACTCGAATAGGAGAGCTTGTCAGACTACTGTTGAAACTGTGCGGCAGGAAAGGCATTGTGAATACTTACTTATCTTTCTGCTTTTGTAGATGGCGAGGCACAAGCAGTTCCACCCAGGAAACAGAGTGAAGCTCGACTAGGTCCTGACGGCTATCTTCAGCCCATCGATCTCCTCCCCGCGGAAGTGGCTTACCTGGAAATTGCCGACAGTGTGAAAGGTACGACTATGTGAAGCAGCGAATTTCCGCATCTTGGTTGCTTCGTTCTGTCGCAGGTTCTCTGTAAAATCTTTCTTACGTAGAACGAGACGCTCTATTGGAAGCAGAGTATCGGCAAATGCCACTGCATTCAAGGCGAGCAGAGGCGAGAAGGGCGTCGCAGCCTTTTGCTGCATATCCAGGCGGCGCTCGGATGGTCCACAACCCGGAATACAATCTCATTTCTTCCGGCGCCAGCAACGTAAGCAGCACTGACAGTGATCCTTCCCGCTCGGATTCTGGTATCCAGCGCGAGGAAGAAGATTCTGATCATGAGTAAGAAGAATCCTGCGTGAAGTGCTATCGTCTTGATTGCTCATGACGCGATGAATGGCTTTGCTCCTGCTTAATTTGATTCATTTCCGGCAGTATTCGGGTATTCAACCACAATGATTTTCAGGCATTACTTCAGTGATACGATGACTGGATCGCACAAAGCTCATGAGATGATTCCACTCAGCCGAACTCCGCATTATCTCATAAGGAACGAAACAACTGTATGAGGTGACAGCCGGTACATCTTTTGCACCGTTTCACACCTGTGATTTCTGCCTCCAAAGTCTTCACTGTATTTGTTACGTTTCCAACTGGTATTAAAAGACGATTCGAAATTTTGCATGGTTTAAAATTTGGACTTGTTCTTTCTTGAATTCAGCGCTCTGTACAAAATTTTGTTTGCGCTGCTTTATAGCTCATCGAGTGCGTCATGGATAGGTGCACATTTTACAGTATGCCGTTCAAAGAAAACGGCTATCTTTTCTAGTCAGATTTTGTGTTTGAAGAATACTGTGCCGCTTCGTTTATGTTAAACTGCGCACTGCGGCAGTCGTCAATAGATGTCATGGTAGCAGACTGAGTTCGTGTTTATTCCCCATGGTCATGGATCCTAGTAAGACAGTTGTGCATATCCTCATCGGAGACTTACCAGATAATCGTACTTTACCGGGATCCCTTTTGTTGGTCAACGAGTACGTACAGGGCAGAATTAGACCTTCAACTCGGGAAAACTAGGCACCGATGGCTAGACTTTGTCGTGATTGGTATTTAGGTACGGGAAGGATGAGGAGCGGAAGGATATTCGAGATGCACTGCGGCGAGCTGGCTTCTGCGAAGTGACCAACCATTCAATTACTCTGGACAACTACAGAAGCCTACTTGACGGACTTGTCCAAGAATATCATGTCCAGAAAACCAACGGAAGACAGTTGGTCCTTCTCAACCTGGTCGACGGCTCGGAGCTCGATGGATATCCGGGCTTGAGCGTCATCCAGTATGTCGAAGCATCAGGTGTGCCATTCACCGGATCCGACGCTGCTTTTTATCACGTCACAAACTCCAAACCGCGACTGAAACAACTGTTGTTAACTCATAACATCAGCACGTCGAAATATGTGGAGGTGTGCTCCGAGGAAACAATTGAGGAAGATGCGGCCTCAGCTGTGGAACAGATAGGGTTCCCCTTAATCATCAAGCTTTCGATATCATATGCTAGTTATGAGATATCTGACCAATCGGTCGTACACAGCAAGGAAGACGCTGTTCGCCAAATCAAGCAGCTCCTTTTTAAGAAGACTGCTTTTGATGGAGTATTCATGGAGAAATTTTTGGGCGGCAGGGAATTTACGGTGCTAGTAACCGGAAGTGCCGCAGCCGGCATCAAAGTCTTCCCGGCAGTCGAGCGCGCTTTCAGTGAAACTTTGCCTGTTGAGAAAAGGTTCCTGGCGTTTGAACGTTACTGGAATGGATATGATCTGGACAGTGGTGCGCCGACCACACGGGTTTACGAGTACAAGAAGGCTTCCCAGAATATACAGCCAGCTTTGCAGCAGCTGGCGCGAGACGCTTATGTGGCGCTAGGTGGGACTGGGTACGCCAGAGTGGATATCCGCTCCGATGCTCCGGAGAGTTGCCGCTTCATTGTTTTGGAGGTGAACGCCCAGTGCAATGTCAGCTGCAGTTCGTCGTCCACATTGGGAGAGGTTGGTCTTGATTAATTTACAGAACAAAATTTCATGAGTTCTATCCGAGCTTCTGATTTGCAGATCCTCGCAATATCGGGATCTCTACCGGAACAGTTCTTGACGCAATTGGTCGAGTTCGGCGTTACACGGTACAAAAAGATTCCTTTGACTAATGAACAACCCAATGCCCGATGAAGTATTGAATTTAAGTGTTTAATTTCTTTGATCCGCGATTCCACACTCTTTAACATATGCATCGTCGAACGATAAACGATGGCAGAGCTAACAGACAGACGTGGCCAAAATGCCAAATGAACCATTCAAGCAGAGGAAAACACACAGAGGAAGTACTTCGTGGTTGGACTGGTCTGGGAGCAGGAATACACCATGGATGGGTGCCTAGAACGGAGTGTGGGTAATGGGCGTTAGGTATCAGGTACTCGTAAATAAACTCTACAACGAATCTAAAAAATCTACACATGGCATACTGCAGTCAGACAAAACAGGCCAGTCACACAGTAGGTATTGTCCACACCAATTTAAAACTTAATTCTGATATCTTTCTGGACAAACCGTTGGGCAATGAGAGCAAAACGTGGCAACATCACCGAGAAAGTGTACTCGATCCGCCTGTATTCCTTGAGCTCTGCGGCGACAACGGTACCCGGCCTGAGCCATCTTTGACGTTGATCCTGGAAGGAATTGAACGCCGAAGCGGTGGATGCTGTCCACTAGGAGGCGCATTCGGTCGAGATCCCGTTGGTACAGGTACCATCGAGAAGACTCGGATACCCAGGAAGTCCCGAATCTCCACGCACATTCTGGTCAGGTACAGGCCAAGGTCGAACGTTGCGTGAATCTGGGAGGAAAATCCAATGAAATGAAATAGCAGAAAAAAATAAACTTAGCAGCAATACTGTGCTAAACATACCACACAAGCCCAAAGAAGGAAATGGTCTGATATCCATCCGAGAGTGTTCCAGTATATCCTTCCCATCATGATTAGTGGGATGATGAAGGCAGTATCGAGAAATGTCATCTCGCTCTGGGTTACATGTGCTATCTACAGGAAGAACAGAACTGTATTGTATACACTAATCTGAACACGATCGACTGAAGAGCCAAGTAGAGAAATTTGAGCTTCGGTACTTACTACGAGACGATTTGTGAGTTTGGCCATAATTATCCCCCATGCGAAGAGGAAGAGTAGAGGGTGGTCCGCAACTGTTTGCGAGTTTTGGTGGACGTAATAAGCCGAGTAGAGCCAGAAAGCTAACGGCCACGCTGGCGAGAGGATGCTCATATTCTGCAAAGAAAAATCAGATAGAAGAGTATTTTTCACTTTCATATTAGGATTTGTTGAGGAACAAGTTTGTACCCCGACCGCCGAGCCGTTCCGTCCAGGACCACCGCCAAGGATAACCGCTAATTTCGTCAGCATATTGATGATAGTCCCTAGTACCATGATCCATACAGTGACTCCTCGTAATGTTATTCCTGCCAGCGGTATCTGCAAAAGCCGATAGATGCAAACATGGTTGCCATACGGAAGGGGAACGGAATATGGCAGTAGACGTACCCCGATGTTCCACACATCCGAGCCGAATATTGTGGATATAAGGTGCAGGCCTATGCACAAAAACTGTATTTCCGTCACTTCGAACCTGCAAAACCAGGAAGAGAACTTTATTACTGAAGTGGAGTAACATCATTTACTAGTTTGATACTGAGATTTTGTCCGCGTGGCAGGTGTTTACCTTCCGAACTGCAGACTTCCGGTGACGAAAGTCTGCCAATGAGCCAGGTAGAAAATGCCTAATGCGGCGAAGACGTAATAGCACAGCCAAAACGGTACTGCTCCCATCTGAATCGCGATGCAAACCCCGACCGTCACCAGTACTGCAACAGAAAGTCCCGGTTATCCCACTCGCACACACGCAAACCGAAAGTTCGTAAATCGGCTTACGCGTTGATATCGAGTCGCAACCATGGTCAAATAGCTCCCCTAACTGGGAACTCGTTCCAGTTTTCCTCGCGTGTTTGCCATCCATCGCGTCCAGCGTCTGATAAATGAATATTCCGAGCGCACAAACGAGGTACGTCCATACTGGAGCCTGTGAGCACAGAGAAAGAGTCGGAGTCGAGTGTATAAGAAAGCGCTCGGTGTACTTATAGTGAAGATGCCACTTACGGGCGTCAGAGCGTCTGGACTATACCAGACCAGCAGCAATGTGGTAACTGCATTGACAGCAAGTCCACTGACGGTCAAGGAGTTGGGATGGATGAACTGAGGACATCTATCCACTAGCCATATCCAGAAGGGGTTCATATAGGGATCCAAAAGGGAGTAATTGACGCAGCTGTACTTGTGCTCCTTCAGCTTCGTCAGCTGACTCGGACCGAGCAACTTTTGAAATCCCGACATCTTTGGTGGTTTTCTTTGGAAGCGCAGCCTCTGGAGGGCAAATCCTCCTTCAACGTTGCCCGCGTCTCCTACGGTTAAAGCGGTGCGATAGGGAAGATATGAATAGGTTTACCGTAGGAGGGGACGACGATGAGAGGTGCCTCAGGCGAATTACTCATGAGGCTCCGTTGGATCGTGCAAATTTCTTTCCGCTCCTCGTTTGCAGAGTACGCTTCTTCGGAGTGATGGCTGCGAGCGCAAAGCGATTCACCTTGAACGTAGACAGTAATGATGTGTGGGAAGAAGAGCATCACATAAATGGTTATCTTCTGATCTTGAAATTCCGAGGAAGATCTTCCAGAATTCCGATATCAGATCTTTCAGAATCAAGAGCGAAATCAATCAAATGACGACATAAGCTAGTAGGCAAAACTCTGCGTCAAGCTGATAACTCCATGACGTCAGCGGTCGCGTACGACAGAAAACGAAATACTTGCCCGGAAGTCCTTCGACTTGGTAAGCACGAAAAAGATGCTCTTCCGACCCCGGCGAGCCGAGAAACATGTGAACTAGGAGGTTCGAAAGTTTCATCAGAGGCCAGACTGCCGAATATAATTTATACAAAACATATCGCGGAAAACGAGTGTAGTCAACGTCAAAAATCCCGGCTTGACTGCTTCGCTGCTCCAGAAATCTCACTTGCGAACTTCTTGAAGCACTTAGTTGAATGAGGAAAAGTAAACAACATCGCCGACCACTCAAAGGAGAATTTAAACGGCACCGCTACTTGGCAATGAAAAAATCAAAATGAGAGCATCGAGAAACGTAATCTTATTCTTCTTCCGTGTCCTAATCGTATATTCATCAAAAGACCACTGTTCAATGTCAATCTTGACTCTACCAGCCGCTTCCCGGAATGCACGACCCATGAAGTTCGTCACGCCAGAGTTGATGTTGTCGTGGCCCGGCAGACCCACGAAGTACACCCAGTCGTTATCAGGATCGTCTGAAGGCGGTTGCAGTTCAGCCACAAGGACAAAAGGGACCTTGCTGACTTTGTTCCCTCTTGCTCTCACCACGTAGGTCTGCTGGAGGAACAGTGCGAGAGGGATTAACGCTTCGGGTCTCCCGGTGAACTTGTTGCCCGTGCTGGAGATGTTGTCGAGGCAGACCTGAAGGTACGTGTTCATCCCCACGAAGAGCCGTTCTTCGAAGGCAGACTGGACGATGTTGCGGAAGATGGACAGCTGGTCTCGACCGAGACGAAGCGCGTACTCTATCCGCTTAAAGTCTTCTTTGGAAAGGATTTCCAGAGCTTCGTGGACGTTTTCTTCGGGAGAACTTGTATCGCTCAACGTGAGGCAAGCATGTAAACCTAGTGCGATATCGTTAATCTGCAAAGGACAAACTCCAAGTATATGCTATTAAATTTCCTGATGGTCTGACGATACCCCAGAAGGAAAAACAAACCTGGAACTTCTGGTTGAAGCCATACGACGCGAGGAACGTTCCGCTGCTAATCAGGTCCGGAAGATTCCACTGGGCTGCTTGCTCCTTGAACCACTCGACCATGTTCTCTTTGATCTCATAGTCCATGGCGCTGAAGGTCTGTTTGCATTGTGATAGTGGGAAGCCCATATCAGCCAGGAGTTCGTGCAGTTTCTGATGGCCTTTGGTTTCCCAAGTGCGGAAGATGGACGCGGTGTAGGGCGTACTGCACATGCTGTCGAATATCGTCCATTGACGGTAGAACCTCAAAGCCAAATCCTGGCCGTAGGTTATCCGGAAAGCCTGACGATTTTCCACATCGACGTTGTGCGTCAGTCGTATCACATGGCCTTGCAAGGCAATACTTTTCTGCAATGAAGAAAAGAATAAAAACGATGAATAACCCCGATCAATTCGCCCACCTGACTTCCCTGATCAAGCTGCGCACATAGCTTTCCCGATCAAGTCGCGCACTTTAGCTGTTTGACAAACATGGGACTAACCTTGACAAATTCAGAAGAACTAATCTTCCGCTGAACGAACATATCACAAAGGCCTATAATAGCCCAGAAGAACAAGTTGTGGTCATCTTTGGAGATAAGATGAGCAAGTTCGAACATTTTCATCGCTGACGAATCTTCGTAAGATACGTTTTTGTAGTAGTTACTCTCGATAATCTTCCTGTTGACTTCCCATTCTGCCTTCTTTCTCTCCTTTTCCCTCCGCTCCCGGATATTCTCTACTTGACTACTGCCAGACATTTCGCTGCTCTGGCTCATGGTATCATCATCGTCACCGTTCACGGAACTATCCGTCCTTGCTCTCTTCTTCGGCGGTTCATCTTCTTCCTGCGAGAAAACAGAGTCGAAGGCTGGAATTTCAGATGCATCAACTTTCCGTAATACACGAACAGCCTTTCCACTGTAGAGGTTATGAAGGTGGACAGGAAGGCGAGAGTCGAGGATAAAGTAGCGAGCGTCTTTGTTGGCCTTCAACCGTCCGTAGACATCTTCGGCTGCTCCACAATTGATCATCACAATACTACGCACCGTCTCCCGTACTGGCTTCACTGCTTTGATGCAATCAGTAAAGTTGGAGCATATCGTCAGGCTGTACAGAATATAATCACAGTTGAAGAGATGCAGGAGAATCTTGACGGCGCAAACAGCGTCGACGTCCGTAGCACAAAGAATGAGAACGCGATGCTCGCGATTCGAGCGTGACTTGTTCAACAAGTAGCTGTAGAAGTTCTGGCTAAGATCCTTGGGGTTATCGAGAATCATTATGAGGCCTCAGAACAACATCCTTTCCCCTCAAAGATATCCAGCAAATACACCAACCTTCCATCACATCAGTCACTTACAAGTTACAAAGAGATCATCCAGAATCACGGAAGGCGTCGAAAGCTCAGATAACTCGAATTCCAAATGCGTCTGTGATGATTTCAAACTGTTGTAAATATTGGCGCACTCCTAATAGGAGAACTAGCGCTAGCATTGATTGGTTCTACACAAGGCTGTCGCCTTGATTGTGCGGTCTCGAAAATGCAGCCAAGCGGAGCGCTCCGCAATGCTCCAACTGATAACAGCGGACCGGATCTCCTTGCGGCCAGTGGTCGACGGGTCACACCGATGACAGGAAGGACAGGAACTTTACGAGGGTCGCTCAACGCATTCAGAAACTGAAAAATCTTTTTGCTTGATGAGGGATCGCTTTTTCTGTATGCTTCTGACCGGATTCAAAATGGAATCTCAACAGTAATATCGCCAGACATGTCGTAAGAACAAACACGCGTACGCATCACAAATCATTCAGCTGCAACAAATACTGGGTAAAACCAAAAAGAAGCTGCATGGGAAATGAAAGATCATTCAAGTAAATTGGTAGAAAAACAAATAAATGCTATTTGGTTTCGCGAGGAGCCTAAAACGACCACACACTGAAGAAAAAACGACCTCTCAAATGCAACTGACGGAAGCCGAAATTTGAGCTTGAAGGGATGGAAGAGAAAACGACAACTATTCATCACTTTGCGGACTCATTCTCTTAGTTTCGTACTCGTCATTGTAATCATTTGGAGTTTGCCGCCTGGAAGGTTCGGAACCTACCGTCTTCCTCTTGAAGAAGCCACAGCAATACAGAAGATATATCAGAAGAGCCAGCAACAGCAGCCCTCCCAATACTGCGAGAAGTATCCACCACCAGGCCACTTCCGTGGTCTGCGATATAATACTGACGTCGGGTTTCGCCACGGTCTGGACAAAGGCTACGTTGTTGCCTTTAGCATCTTCCACCTGGTACGTGGTGTCCACCACCACTTCCGCTCGGGACTTTATTTCAATCGAGTTAATGTCCCGATAATCCTGCAAAAATAACAGCCATGCTTACAAAGGCATACCGGTGATCAGGAATAAGGGATATTATGATTGCTTCTTACCTCCATGAACGTGCTGTTCCACAACCTGGCTCGCAACCTTATGACAACGGGCTGATCTTTGTTCAGCTCCCGAATTTGACAAACGATATCAACGCACTTTGCTGTTCCTCGGTCACAATCCTAAACACAAAAGCCAGCTGTAAAATACCACTATGTCTAATTGATTAGAGTGAAGCAATCATGGCAATGATTATCTCACCAGACGAACGTATTTGATCTTCTTGTTTTCGACCACCTTCTCTTCGTGTTGGACAATTTTCTCCCGTTTCACCCTACTCAGCGGAGTTTGCGGAGGAGCCACAGTGGTTGGGTTCACCACTATCTTCGATCGCAAGGCCTGTGTGCGAAGCGGTTCTCCGTCTTGATCGTCACGCGGGCGAGGAAGAAGTCTTGTCGACCTCTGCAAGCAAATATCGTTCGTCAGAGCTTACTTCAACCCTCGACTTCCGGGTCCGACGAACAACACCCTACCTTTAGTCCTACGGGGTTGATATACCGTGGGTCGACCGAACAAACCACTGGTCCATCGAGCTACCAAAAGGACATTCGTGAGCGTCCGATATGGTCGTTTTTTGCTGCTACTATGTCTTACAATGGGTTGTTCCAGAAGGTACAGCAGATATTTCCCGTGTTTCTGGCCGTTCTCGACCTCCAGAGGCCATCGGATGGTGACCCTCGACGAGGAAACTTTGGCAGGTCCGCGGTTGCGAATCTGTAATCAATCAAAAGCTCAATATAACCGAAGCCGGCAACACGCTACCACGGTACCACAAAGGTACCGAGAAAAAGAAGGACCTACTGTACCTCATACGTGTGGTTGACGGACAAGCCGATATCTTCTTCCTTCTTCATAGCGCTAGCTCCCGTCACCAGGCCGCTATAGAAGATCTCCAGCGGGTCCGAAGCTCCGCGAACCTCAATGTCAGCTCGGACAACAATGACGGCCGTGAGGTTGAGTGGCGGTTGAATAGGCTCCATGGGGGTACTCGTGGTGTTGGCCCATATGGACACACTGACTTGATTGTCAAGAGGCTGAAGGTTAGTAGTGTTAAAACGCATACTAATATGCACTTCTCCACCACGTGGAAAAGGGTTTCCTATGTCACACCGGATCAAAGTGGGAATGTCTTTGACGTGGGAACAGGCGTACTGCTTGTTATCAGCTCCAATATACTCTAAGGTGGCGGGGTGCTGCACGAACATACATGTCTGATAGGCCGCTTCGTGCTCGTTTCTCAGGGTGAGATTCAAGAAGATCTGGTTGTTCTCTCCCAGACTGAGAACGTATCTCTTATCCGCATCAACGGGAAGACTCAGGGTAGCGTTTAGACGCAGGTTGCTCTCGCACACATCGTTAGCTCCACAGTCTTTGTAGAACTTGACGTCGAATATCCGCGAGGCGTTCTGATCGAGCAACGGATAGTCATTGATCCTGGGCAATGGCTCGCCTTCTCGAGGGAACCTCGGCTTGTCCAGTAACAGTTCATACGTCAACTTGAACCAGATCGGGTTCAGCACATCGCGGACTGAATCTTGCAAGAGGACTGTTTGGCGCATGTCCTCGCCACACAGGGCGCGATTCCAGCTGTTGGCGGTGACGACCACTTGACGGGTTACGATGTTGGCGTTTTGTGGGTCTACGGCGTTTTGGAACTTCACGCGACTGTACTGTACCCGACCAGACTTCTGAAAGGTCTCAGCTTCGATGCGGTACTCGATGCGCATTTCTCCGCCGAAGTTCCAGTTCTGGCTGGCGATCCGGAAACAGGGGCGGAAAGTGAAGCAGGTCAGATTCTTTCCGGAAGCATCTGTGCAGAAGCGTTGGGGCACATTGGGATCATTCAGGTACTTCGGCAACTCATTTACCTACATATAGCAAAACAACTACAAGAAAATTTCACGAGTACAGCTTGGGTGATGCTCTCCTGCTGAAAGCTAATTATACGTAATGTTATCGTATCTGTAGTTACGAAAAAGCTACGCGAAAAATCGCTCATGTTAGTTTTTAAACGTTCTAAAAAATTCAAAGGGAGAAAAACTCGTAAGCACCTCCGTGATAACATTGATGACAGGTCTGGCACGGAAGAGTACCACCGTATCCGACTCGTAAGCTCCGCTCAGCAGATCAGGGTAACCATTTCCGTCCATATCGATACCGCCGGACAAGGAGTATCCCAGTGTTCTGACACCAGCCACCGGCAGATCGGTCGCTCGAAGAACCTGGCTGGGCTCGGTGGTTGCTATTCCGGTCGCTGAACCTTGAAAGATGTAGACTGCACCTGCTCCATCGTAAGGTGCGCCAACTGCCAGGTCCGAGTACCCATCCAAGTTCAAGTCCCCGGCATTCGCCACCGCGAACCCAAACTTGGACTCTGCCGGTCCCAGAAGTTTCTTTGGTTCGGCATACTGAACACCTTCTTCGCTGTTGAGGTACACATAGACGGCCCCGCCCTTTGGTGGTTCGTTCTGGAAGAAGAACGGCGCGCCAACGATCAGGTCCGGATATCCGTCGTTGTTCAGGTCCCCAGAAGCGAGCGAATATCCATACTGCGACGCGACTTGTTCACCTGCAAAAAGACAGCAGATAAGGTAGAAATTTGTCGAAAGCTTGGACAGTAAACCTTTCTACTCAGGTAATTATACTGAAAGGTGCGATATGATTGTAATTATGACTGTAAATTATCGACAGTTCCGTAGTACTGAGATGAAATACAGTATTATACTTTATGTTGTTTTCCACCCGAAACGGTTTGCAGTTTATCTTGCACCTCAACATACCTCCAAGTTGACCCAGTAGTTCCAGCGTCCGATTTTTCCCGTCGACCTGTTTCCGAAACAGGAAGACCTCACCCGTCAAGTTGGAGCGCGGAGCACCAGCAATGTATACCATGTGTTTGCCGGCTCCCAGAAAGTAGCCACTAGTAACAGACATTCCTAAATAGCTAACTTTATTGACGAAGGATCGGTATTCGTTCATCTCGGAAGAGAACCATCGCTTGTCCAGTCCAAAGCCTTCTTGCCGGCTAACAGCAATAGAGAATATTCCACCGCGCCAGTTGAGCGCACCTGAAGTACAGAAAGAACAAGAATAATTATGCTGTTGTGACAGAGTAAGTCGATTGAGAAATCTATTATTGTACTATGTATTCACCTGAGGTAGTTTTAACAAAATAATTACAACGGCACACGTCTTATGATCACTTTTATCAAGATCAATGTCAGAAAGAAAACCAAGACGTGTCAATCACAGATAAGGCGTTTCGTTCGTAAAAAAGAGCCTCGATATTAATTTGTTTGGCACTGAGCTGGGAACTGTGATGGAAAAAATTCTCAATTCAGCCGAGTAAATTGTATATTTCTAAATATCACAAAGCCTTTTGCGAAATTTCGCTCTCGATGCTGTGATATTTATATGGTATTTGCAAATACCATCTTGAACTGGACATTTTTTACGTTTTATTACCAGGAGTTCCGACAGTCAGTGTCCCGTCTTCTGCCAGCTCCGACGAGATTCCGGCTTGACAGAACCCAAAGTCTTCATGGCCTCTGGTCGTCTTCTGTCCGGCACAGGCCTCGTAAGGCGGGTCTTCGTAGGAAAGTTCTGGCGTGAACAGATGGCACATTCCGAGGCCCCAAATAGCGCCTTGATCTTGCTTTTTGTAACGATGGGCACAAGCAACCACTTGTCCTCCAACACCGCGACTCTTTAAACTAACGCCGAGCCATCCATCATTGGCATCTTCGTCTTCAGGTGGTGCTTGATTACGGGTAAAGTTTCCCAGATCGATCTGTTGACAGTCGGTCAACCGAGTGCTGACTGGACAAACATAAATTGTGCCGGGCCTTGTTGTTCCTGGTTGGCTGGTATTTGCTCGTGGAGCTCCCACCAATATCTGACTTTTCGGTCCCAATGCTCCTTCATCTGTCTGCAATATTTCAAAAGTGGGTTAGTCAGTCAAAGTAGCAAAAGTCGTGGAGTATCTTGTGTACATTGCCGGAAAGCTGATCAAACACCATTGAATATTTTCGATACACTGCAAGTCAAAAATAGGCGGGCAGAAATATCGGATTCAAAAAGCTTGAATTTGATCAGAATTTTCCACCCTAAGTGCTTCGTTTCGTGCTGAAAATACGCCGATTAATTTGATATCCGCGTAATTAGTCGTGGGGTCGCTCATTCAATTTTTCAGGCTAATATGGGACGTGGCCAAAGGACTAAAATCAGATCACATTCCCCACCGGCGCAGACTTCCGCCTAAAAGCAACGGAAACGTGCGCCACTTGCCCGAGTTCCGTAACAGACCGGTTGGGACGTGTGCTTCTGACGGAAACGGTATTACGTACCTGGTGTTCTGCGACACTGTATCCAAAATATGCTCCGCGGTCGGCTCGTTTTATGACGGGTATTCTTGAATCGAGATTGAATGCTTGGACGCGTATTTGCAGAGAAAATAGAATGATGGCGAGAAATAGCGGTTTCCGTGGTATGATCGTAATCCGATCCATTTGAAAGCAGACTCCAAACACAACAAATGGAACATTACAAAGACCATCCGAAGTGCAGCTGAAACTTCGCGTCCCAGAACGAAGCAAGGCGCGGCGCTCAGTGAGATATCGTTATCTGCAAAAGTCACATATGAGTATAAATCATGGTTATTGCTATATACACATACCGAGTATGGAATTATTGGAATATTCATCATGCATATCTGTGACATCGTAATGGATGACTAGACGCAGTTCTAATGCGCGTATATACAAGGACTGTCTACGAGACTGCGAGTCATTACGGACGATTTTAATTGGCAATCTCTCTTTAATGTTACAGCACCGAAGATCACAGAGAAAACACGAGACACGCATACGCATACACCATAATCCAGGTAAGCATTTAGAATTGCATTATGTGATATGTGTGACTCCAGCTCGAAACGTATCTTCTTTGACCGTGTATGTTCGCCGCGGTTATGGAATCAAACAGAACTAGAGTTCTTACCGGTAGGATAAATTGCTCAGCAGGAGTGCTTGAGAAGCAGAGCATCGAAGCATCAGGAATGTAACATCCTTCATATTTGGAGAAGACGGTATGGATCGTCGCTGTGGTCCGATGTTGATGCGGGAGATTGATAATGCTTCACACATAGCGTAATCGATACAAGAACTACATGATGCTTTTCAAACATGCTGATGATGCAAAAGAGAAATTCACATATCCGTCACCAGACGGTGCAAGATTGGCGAGATGGTGTCAGTTTTCAGGACATGCATACGCGCAAGCAGTCGGGTCATAAAACTCTCCCTATGCAGAAGATCTCAACACGTCAGATCGCGTCACTGCGATGACGACCACACAAGTCGCCGGTACTTGACGGAATGCACTCGCAATGAGCAACAGTCAAAAGTTGGTTTTCTGAGCAGGAGATATTTTTGAGCGCAGACGAGATGGAGGAAGCTTATGTTAGCAAAGTGGTGCTGCCATATAGCCACTTGTATGCATCGTGCTTGGGTTAATATTGCCTCAGCGTTGTGGCACTTTGGCTCTAGCAAATGAGATATGACTTTATGGAATGTAGCTACGGACTGAAGGGCACTCTTTTTCTCTCTCTCGCGCGTAAGGAACGATTTCTACTGCGCCTGACTCGCTCCGAGTGCTCAAAGTACGGAGCCATAAGCTTCCATCGTCTGTCGATGCTCATTGCTCTGCAACTTTTTCACCGTCCCTCTGAATAGTCTTTCGTAGACCGGATTGCAATGCCGGTGTCAATCGTCTTGTCCGGGAAGTATTTGACTCATCGATCGACTGCAGAGCGAGCGAGAATAGATTTTGGAGAACCATCCCGACAGATGGCACCACAACACGAAGAACTTAAGAACCAGTCGGAAGTTGCGGATCCAGCAGGTACGCCTTGCCCGATATCCCGTCGGATATTCCTGTCAGCAAGAAAAGAGGAAAACCCTGACTTT
Organism: Ramazzottius varieornatus; assembly: GCA_001949185.1. Taxonomy (NCBI): domain Eukaryota; kingdom Metazoa; phylum Tardigrada; class Eutardigrada; order Parachela; family Ramazzottiidae; genus Ramazzottius; species Ramazzottius varieornatus. Next base: position 2,804,445 of record BDGG01000001.1, read on the forward strand.
ATTTCCGCCTATAATCAGAAGTAGATATGTCGCTTGTACGGTCGTGCAAGATCGAGCTCGAGCGTCAGAAGGAGAAGCTCAACATTTGAGGTGAAACGTTGATTACGTTGAACGACACTTTAATCACGCACAAAGCCAAAAGTCTCTCTAGAGATCTAGACTATAATTACACTGGTTTCCTGGCTGTTAATACTATACCTTCCCCACCGATTTCCTCCGCTTGTGTTTGGTTCCTGATTACATGCCGCTTATCAGGGTTCGCATTGTAACCAAGACCTTTCGTTTTGGCCTTAGGATCCCACTCGAAAAATCAATGGAAATCTATCTTTATGAAAGTTGCATGCGCAAGAAAGATGTTAGGAAAGACAAGAAGCCGTATAACCTCACCAGGAATTCTTCTCAAAATCCAGACGATTCCAGCGAAAAATCGGACCAGTTGTTAATCCCCGAAGTGCCGTTCTTTTTCCGGGCCCTCCATCAAGAAACGCCCTCTCCGAAGGGCGCAAATGCCGCTTTTAGAGCCGATTATCTTTTACTCTACAATTCGTAAACAGGAAATACGTAGACGTCGCATTGGATCATGAAACAAGGTACCGTCCGACCGACAAAAACAAGGTATCGATCAGACAAAACGTGATCTAGTCGTCGGCGCGGGATTCAGTTCGCATCTAAGAAGAAAGCCATAATAATCTGGAAGGTCCAAAGCGAGAAAGATATATGTACAGGCAGATCTACGTCCGGAATGACTACCTAGTTATCCGCTTCTAGTCCGCAGGCCGAAGTTGCAATGTTCAGAACAGCGGAACTGTCATGTCGAATTTCTTGCACACTACCTTTTTCTATTTGTCCCGGAAATAACTTTAGTTGGCGAGTGCAGTTAACCGCCTGTCTCAGCCTGACGACACCAACGGGGTGTGGTTCCTCAAGGCAGGATGAAAAGATCAGAAGAATTGATCAACACATCATGACGCTCCACATTCTAGAATAGCAAACGGAAGCCGACAGGTGATTTCCGTTTCTGTCGTAACTGCACGAGTGGTGAAAATTGCCTGTCAGCAAGTAAAGTAGGACGAAAGGTTCCATGAGAGCTGGAAGGAGGGTCTAGTCAAAGGTCTCCAAAGCCTGAAGGGTCAGATTCCCGGTCCTTGAATTGCTGTACGTGGGTGGACGAAACGATAGATCTATCCCCAGCTGAGTTCATTATATTAATCGCCGACACGAAAGCGGAACTGAAGAATATGGGAACTCGACATTCAGCAAACAAACTCGACCAGATTGTTTTCCCGAAGTGGCGCAAGTTTTTCGGTGCTACTCGCTGGTGACGTGCGCCACTTGGCAAATAGATCTGGAAGAGTTGTCTGCCGAGCTCCCATATTTTCCCCTATCTAGTGGAGAAAGCTCGGTAAAAATCCGAGGATCAAAAACACTCATATTCAAAGACCTATTAAAAAACATTCTCATATTCGATATTCAAAAACTAAATTCAGTCTTCCTTTAGAGGGTTCCTCGAGGATAAGGAACAGTCGTTAATGCGAGAAATACTTGCTTTAATTGCCATTGCTAAGCACATTAGCTAGTCACGCCGATGTGGTTTTCAAGCTTTGCGGCCTACTTGGTAAATGAGACAAGCTCGCAAATAAGTCTCAAGATTGAATAGGGGCTTTTACATTTTAAGTTCCCGATCTAAAGGAGCCTTACAACCCTAAGTAAGTGTGTGGAAAATAAATTACGTAGCTCTATCCGTAAACACAGGAAACTTGCAGACCGGGCATAGTGTCAAGAGGAATCAAAGGGAGACGACTTCATGAAACGGAAATACAGGCTGGTGATTAGCGGAATGCTCGGCTAACAGCTATTCGCCTCTGCCGGCGTGGTAATGCTAGCTGCGGGACCAGCACTATCAGGCTTCGTCGGAGGAGACTCCTTCTTGACATCCGTCGTAAATGCTTTCGGCTCTTGTCGCATGTCACATTTGCATTGTTCGATGATACTTGATAGCGCCTGACAACAGAACAAAGTGGTCAGAAATAATTCGCAGGATGATACTACATCTCGAAAAGGGAACAGTAAAATCATTTTCGAGCAATAGAAAAGATCGAACAAGTTTTCCGGTAACTGGTCGTTTTTTCAGAGATACTTCTTCCCACGGATATTTTTCATTTTGTTTTTGATATCTTAGTGGATGCTTCTGATGCTTACTGTGATGTAGTTCCGTGCCAGAGACAGCGTTTCGATTTTGGACAAATTTCTTTGGCGTTGCACATGAGGGATAACTTCGCGAAGACCTTGGAAAGCATCGTTCAAGGAATGCATTCGAACGCGTTCACGCTCATTACTTTCCAGCCGTTTCAGATTACGCTCACGAGCCGTCATTGTGCTTCTGCGTCGGCGTGAAACCTTTTCCGACGTGGAGTCTTCAGAGGCGTTTTGATTATCCACCGACCCAGGAGAACACGACCCCGTACCCGAATGCGTCGTCTCATCCACGGGGTCCTTTGTCTGTTGGCGGGTGGAGGTTCGCTGTGACCGACGACGGGGCGTCTTGGCTGGCTTGACATCTTCCGAGCTCGCCACCACGTTACTAGCCGTAGATTCACTAGAGACTGTCTCAGCTAATGACGTCGAGGAAGCCATTAATTTTTGAGGCATATTCGTTAATGTAGCCAGTGCGTTCTCTATTAGGATATTCTGTTCAGGTGGGCTGGTGTGATCAGAGAGACTTTCAGCGAACTCTTCAAAGTCCAAAGAGGACCAAAGGGAGGAGTCTGTTGGGTCCAGAGATTCACTATCCATAGCCAACTCCTCCACTTTGAAAGGGAAGAGCAGGTCTGTTTCATCTGAAGCCATCGTAAAAGTGAAATTGCGAGACGCAGCAGGCGGCTAACACCAACCGTTGCGTCAAAGATCAGGCGCGTGGGTTCACGCGGGAAGGGCTGGCTGATGGGTTCTTTTTATTTCCAGTCCCTGTGGAGCAGTTTGAAAATCGAGCATAAAACCGGATAAAGCACCATTAGAATTCCATTCGACACTTGCTTAGCTCTAAATACACTGATGGTCCACAGACACCAACGTTAACCCGGGACCTAGTTTCTCTCCCACAAAACACCACGCCCATTAACCCGACCTTACGGGATAAATGGATATTTTGGTAAAATAATCGGCCTTGGCCAAATGCTTATCCCCCGAAGGGGAGATTAACAAATTAAGTTCCCATCTCACAAAGAGCTGGAGTTGGAAAAAGGAAAAAGTGTCGGTGATGTAAGGCTCACATAGAGGAAGAATCGGCTAATCAAAGTTGGCTTATTCGGCAAAAATAAAAATATTCCCGCGTTTCAAAAGGCAACCCATCATCGAGATAAAAGTATTGCAACAAGAATACTTCAAAGTAAGATAAAGTGAAATCTCAAAAATTTAACCTTTGAGGATAGAGGTCTGAAATTCTGAGCCGTCATGATGCTTATTGAAAAGAGATATCGGGCTACGTGCCGGGTTGAGATTCCCGTTTGAGACAAGCTAGAGTACCGGAACAGAATTATCGGAAAAGGAATGACTGACATACCTCATTCGATAATTGGCTTAACAAAAACCCGACAAAGGAATGGGTGCGGTTGACGTGTTAAATTTGCATGATCGGTTGGGTTCGCGTCATAAACCACCGCCGCACATGTACAGAGACCCATACTACAAAGCAACAGGACCACAGATGCCAGATGAAAACACTTGTTGAAATAAGCTCGATATCTTCGATCGTCGTCACCAACCGCACAAGAAAAACTTATCCATCACGGCCCGATCGGGAGAAGAGAGAAAGGGGAACAGCGCAATATAACTCTGTCGAGAACATAAAGTATGCGGCAAGATAAACACGAATCAGCTTGACGATGCGATTACGTGAAGCTCGATCACATCGCATCGCATCACATCACAGGACTCTCTTACGCTGGGCAGTGCCTGCTGATATCCATTTTACCATCCAGGATTCTATTTCTTCATCAGGGTGGTTTCACTCCTGCCAGCATGCATCTGTAGTACACTTGCGTTCCTGTTCCCTCGTCAACGTCAATGTTGAGGCCAACAGGGTTCCGGTGTGCGTGATGGCAAATTATACAGCTGCAAGGCTCGGGATAGAGTAGGGAAGGGAGTGGTGCCTGTTGACTTGCTAACTTAGGCCTGTGGCTTGGCGCTTGCGTATACATACGAAAGAAGGGCTCAAGCGCTGGTGGAATTAAGAATTCCCGTTGCTTCCTGCCTACTTTATGACCTAGGTTAGTCCTGCCGAGCTACATGCGTCGCTAGCTCTCCTTCATCCAGCTGCCACATCTGAGCCACCGAGCTCTAGCGCGCTGTTGTGGAGCTTCGTCTGGGAAGGCTGCTGGACCAAACTGTTGATGAGAAACGAACAGAGCACATACGCGCGTACCGGATATATTCCCGACGAATAATTGATTCACTGGGATTTGCATGACTGGCTGATTCCTCAATCCCTACGCCACAGCGTCTCTCCACAATCTTCACCGCACATTGGCTTCAGAAAAATCCGGACGCGCTTCCTCATTCTACCGAGTTACGGGAACTGTGTGCCTGACAAAACAACACAAAGGACCGCACGCCCGTAGACACGAATAAAGAAATTAAGTTAAAGACTTCCGTCACGCTATTAGCGTTCACATCCACATTTCTTAACAAAAACCGCTTAGTCCACATTATTTTCAGTCTATTGTATCATTCGAGAATTTGTTACCGCAGCATCGAAAAGTCGTTTTTGGTCCGGTCCAATCGAATTTTTTATACGTTCACTGATGCGGATACTTTCCCTGCTTTATATGCATTTCCTCACGTGGATCAACCGGGATGGGTCCTTAAGACTCTTCGCGTAAGCCACCGGCACCGAACATCTGTCAGCCCCCATGGACATAAAAAAACGTAACAGACAGTTCGAGCTGGGAAAGGCGCGGAAAACGCCACTGACGTACCATTGTACGAGGGAGTTCATACTAACTCAGGCTTTGACGCGAAGGTCTTCCTCAAAGTCTATCCACTCTAATGAATTCCACACCACTTTACCATCTGCCTTTATTACGCTTCTCCAAAGTCAAGCATGTACAAGCATCCAAACTGCCAGAGTGCTTTTTAGACAAAAACGGAAGGTCAACTTAATAAAACAAAGAGTCGTTTTTCCGGGTATGATCGATCAAACTGTGCATCATTTGAACCCGCTAGCACCATCCACAACTCACACGCTAACAACGCACGAACCCGATGAAAGTTCCTGACTATAATATCACGAGGACAAGCAAAGGACAGGTGTCGAACAGGAAGACAGGAGGCAACTCCACAAAAGAAAATCAATATTCTATCGCATTCTCTTCCTTCTGAACTTCCGTCAGTTCTTCAGATCGAGCAGCGAGCATTGTTCTTGACGAAAGTCATACCCGGAAGCAGGTGGGCCAACCGGTACGCAGTGGGATAAATTAAAACGCTTCAGCGCGCCTTTACAGATTATTCTAGGGCGAGAAGCCAAAGGAGGAAGCCTTTACGTTAGCCTCTCTTAGAAAATATTAACTCTGAATATTACAGCGACCGCGTGACGACCCTTTGGACTTTAGGGTGCGCTACCTAAGTTAACAATCGTAACAGCCTCACCGAGGTGATATGCCGTGTCGGCCTGACATTTACCGTGTACCTGTGGTGGTCGGCTGAAGGCAAATGAAGCCTCTGCGTGAGATTATATGAGCTCCTAACCTGAATGCGAACACGGAAATTACCACCAAACGCGACATGCAAGTCGCCAATAGGCAAATTATTGGTCTTCTCCCCGGCGTCAGGAATTACCTGTCGAACCATGCTTATTTGTGGATCCTAATGCACAACAATTAGCTGAATGAAGTACCCTCAAAAACAACGCGACGAACCCACAGACCGAAGATCATTCATTTGATCTAAAACCTCGTCGAACCACGCATTCTAAGACAGTAACTATCGTCGACTCCTCTGGGTTTCTCGCCAATGTTGACTCCTGTTAGCACATCGACGCAGAAGCAGGTGCCGGTTCGCTTGGCTAGAGTTCCAGGTCGGCATTGCACTGTGCTGTAGGTACCATCTCGCTCACAGGAAGGCACAAATGTTCCGAGAGCCCGCTCTGAAAAATAAATTCAAGCAGTTGGACAAAGCGGTCTCGACAGTCCGCTTCAAGGTTTTCAGTTGGGACGTGGGCAGATGAATTGTGGCCGATCGTTTTCTCAAGTGGCGCAGACTTTGTGTTAACAACAATGAGTACGTGCGCCACTTCGGGTGCCGATCTGGTTCAACACATTACCCTTCGTCGCAGCTACTACTCTAACGTCAAAGTTCCCCGCTCTTCTAAGTCCAAAAGCGAGAACTGATATATCTAGTGAGAACGATGCTTACTTGTAGTCAGGGCCTCGTAGAAACGGTTAGGACAGTCGCAGTGCAGTGGGGTGGAAGGCGACACAGCTTTCGGCTGGTAGATCTTCTGTCCGTGGGGTTCCACGCAGAACGGAGTTCCAGAACGGTTGTGCTGAAGGCTGAGGAAGGCACCTTGGTTGTCACATTGTGGGATCCAAGCCGAAGGTCCTTGCACTGCTGACTTCAAAGCTTTCTCGCGAGCTGCCTCACATAGTCCAAACTTGCTTGTGTTCGCCGTCACGGAAGAAATCACTGCGAGAAATCCAAAAACCTGGAGACAACAGCTCTGCTTAGTACTCTCGACGGTCTCGGCACTGTCAAAAGGAAAAAAACCGAAGGAAAACTTGCCATCAAGAATATGGATTGATCCATGCTGGAGTGTGGAGTTGGAAGTCTTCGCCAAAAAAAAGAAAGGGTCCGTAATGCGAATGGTGAAGTCGAGAGAACTGAACTCACTATGCCGCGAAGAGCAGACTTATGAAGAGTCACGAAGACCTTCAAGAACCATAACACGAAACGAGAACGTTGCCTTCACCTGACCGACTGAACTTGAATCGTTTTCTTGATTAATGAACCTTGATGGGCGTTAGATGACAGGCTTGCTTCTGTTCTCGATGGATTCTGCGAGGCAGATGAACAACAATAACATTTTAAGGTCGCAGAGGCCTACCAATGGTCCTTCAGGCGACTACAGCTGACCATTGTTTTGTTGTTCACGCGCAGATACCCGCAAGGTCCTCACTCTAGCAGAAGCATCTCTCTTCAAAGACTCGGGCTTCCCCTGATGCAATACGCGTACACGTTATGTCCAAGCTATGAGAGGAGAAGGCTGTTTTCGTGCGTCGCGATAATTCAGCCAAGGACCCTGCCTTCACTTACCAAACAAATCCAAACAGATAACTTAAGTTAGCATGACTACAGTACACGTACATAACCGGCAAAATCCAACCGTTTGTTCCATATTCCAAATCGATTGAACAGACAATTTAGATTTCAGAAAGGTAATCCATTGGAATTTTTAAACACGTGAAAGTGTGTTCTTCTTTCAGCTTCCGTGTTCTGAAATGCACTGTATTCCCTCGATAGTTCTGCGAATAACGTCATCACGCCCGTAAATTACACCCGCACTGGTATCGCTGATTGTTTGATTGTCGCCCTCATTACACTTGACTGGGGGTCTTTGATTGAAGGTATGATACTTTCTGTTCCCCGCCGGACAATATTTACCACGACAGTCACGTGATTCGCAGAACTTTCGAGGGAATACAGTAAATCCTTGAAACGAAGCGCCACCTGTAAATTACATATCTCGTCACAGATGATATCGGTACGAATACCGTACGATATTGATCGGTCCAGGCACCACCGCCTGAAGCATTGAATACACTGCAAGTCTGCAACAGAGAACCCGACATTGCTGAGCAAGCAATCGGAAATCGACTTTGTGCACACGTACAAGGCTTCACAGACTGTCAGTCGGAAAATTCAATATTTTCCACAGGTTCTTTTTGGAAATTCCCCAAGTGATCGCAAGATGGCCGGCTACTCTGAAACCCGTGAAATCAACCGTGAGGATCCTACTCGCTTCTTCACCCTCAGCAGCCACGACCAGAAAGGCTTCGACGACGACAACAATTTCAGCCAGAACCGACGACGCATCGGCATGTCTGACGACCAGATCCTTTCCGGAAATGACATCCACAGCTGGTATCGGCATTTGACGGGCGACCAGCCACCGATCACCCTGCGAGACTTCAGCTCTTTCTTCGACCGCCATCCAGGAAGTACCTGGCATCGGGATCAAGACGGCACCTTGGTCATCCGCGAAAGCAGCACCAATAGCTTCTCTGGTCGACCGGAAGAAAAGCAGATTGACTACTACAACTTCCGTCCATGGGCTAATCAGAGAGAAGACCGTCAACCCTACTTCGATTACCAGCCTCAACAAGACTTCCACCGCTTCGATCGTGAACAGTGGGGCGGACGTGATACCGGCTTGAACTTCGGCTACAATACGGTAAGTGAAAATTTAACTTTTCTTTTTGAAATAAAGAAGATATCAATAAAAGAAGTCGGAGGAAATCAGTCTGCGTTATTTCGTTCAGAAACCGACAAAAGAAAGCTCGTTCAATGCACAGTGTTACCAAATAATTTAATTTGTAGTTCTCGAACTACCAACAGGACTTCCCCAACCTGCAGGAAAGCGAGTTTTTGACTCGTCGCCAGTATGAAAATGAAGGTCGGGATCGTCAGTTTGGAGGCCAAAACCAGTCGGCCTTCAGTCGCTTTAGCCAAGAACGTTGGGGTGACATGGACAGCGGGTTGCGTTTCCGTCAAGATGCGGTAAGCGAAGCAAACCTGATTGCTTCCGGGTATGGAAATTCCGCAGCAAAATCTCAGAATTTTATCAAGAGGCATTTCTGGTCGCTAGTTCCCTGGCCTAACAAACTACAACACGAGTGGCTTCCAGCAGGAAGCTCAAGGTGGCGGATTGTTGAACGAAATACGCAACTTCGACTCTGGAACGCTGCGACATGTACGTTGATCTAACTTGATTATTTGATTGAATGGTCAGATGCTTTGGTCTTATAGGTTTCTCGAGACGATCAGTTCAACCGGGACCAATGGGTCAATCGTGATACTGGCTTCCAGTCCAACAACCGAACAGATTTTACTCAGCCTCAGCACCATACGGCGAACGCCAACCTAGAGTTCCATCCAGAGCTGATGAACGAAATCAAGAACTTTTCTTGGAGATCACTGCGACATGTAGTACCGCTCTCGGTTTTTAAGTCAACTTCAGAAAATATGGAAGCTGTGCATTTTCATGTTTTACAGGTTGCGCGCGATGACCGGGATGGCCAACAGCGCTCGAACTATCGCGACGCTGGTTTCCAATTCCGTCAGAACACCGTAAGTCAAATACAAGTTCCTCAATGGAAATCCTTGAACAGTACATTTCATAGCTTACACACTGAGCCATTTTTTGCCATTTTGGAATCCTTTCTCAGTTTTAATTTGAATATTTTGGTTCCAGAATGGATTTTCGATGTATGCTTTCGTGTTATTTTGCAGTTCGACTTCCAGCAAGAGTTCCCTCGATACGGTCAAGACCAACACTTCAATACCCAACAGAATTTCAGCACCCATTTCCAACGCGGGGATGTGGATCGGGATCGTCATTACGAGTACGTGCGTCAACAAGATCAGCCTCAAAATACGGTACGCAAAGAACTTGCTTACTCTTACAGCACTCTCATGATTCAATCTGTTCACGCTCTTTATTCTTCATGTCATTCCAGTTTACCAACTTTCAAGAGGCAGCTCCTCAAAATTACTACGACACCTACACGCCTTTCCGCTTCGGGCGCAACGACCAGTTCGACTACCGCGACACGGTGAGCCGACAACAATTCCAAAGCGGAAACGACTATGGCCGCTACGGAAACATGGACAACAACCACCGCTTCGACCGCCAGCCTGAGCAGCCATCTTCCAACTACGGTATGGAACATCAGTTCGACACCCAGCGCTTCAGCATGGATCGTCAGCCGTTCTACCCGACTTTCCAGCCCGAACAACGCAACTACAGCTACGGAACGGAACACACCTCTCAGCTGAAGCGCCTCCACCACGACGAACCCCTCGGAGGTCGTCGACAGCCTTTCGGACAGCACTTCGAGCGGAGACCTCATTTCGGACATCGACAACGTCAACAGCGCAGTCGCCCTCCAAGCCAAGGAGACCAGTGGATGCATACCGACCTCGACAAGATCGACACGCACCTGTTCGATGATGAAGGGCGCGAACGACAGAACAGACGAGGATTCCAATCCGAGCAGAATACGGTAAGCGTAATATTCGTACTCAAGATTTCCGACGAAAAAACCACCAAGACGTAAATGAGCGAAAATCCTAATTTTTTGCTACCCTTTCACAGTTCTTCGACCAACGTTACTCTCAGCCACGTTACAACCAAGAACATCAAGGAAACTACGGATCGAACTTCCACTCTGGAGAGAATATTGTGAGTGACGACCGCGCTTTGGTCAATGAAAACAAATTCAACGTTTGTAGGAATGATACGTATAGCTCTATCGGGTGTGGCTGACATGTGCGAAATCTCAGTCAGGATTTCTAACTTGTCTTCTTTGCAGTTCAACAGCCTGCAGGGCTTCTCAGGACCTCAACACGATCACTTCATCGGTCGCCATTTCGAATATCAGGGTCAACCTAACTCTCAACAATACGGTAGAAACGACTGGGATAACCCACACACTGGCTTCCGGTTCCAGCAAGATATGGTAGAGAAAAACAAATTTACTCTGACATCGCGACTTCGCTGTGAAATGATACGTCGGCAAATGATTGCACATGGCGCACACTTTCAGTCAATAACTATGAAAACGTGCACCACTTGAGACGATGACCATGCTAAGTCCATCTGTCGACGTCTCAGATTGGTTTTATTTGGTTAATCCCGGACTCCTACTGTTATCCCACATGGCAGTTTGCGTTTCTTTTTATCAGGCCCAACGAAACGACCAGCGCTTCGGCCCCGATCAGATGACGCACCAATTCGACACGCAACGCTTCAACATGGACCGTCAGCCCTTCCAAGAATCCTGGACGAGACACTTCCAGCCCCAACAGCGAATGTCCGACACCATCGAGCACCCGATTCCGTTCACTCGCCTGCAACATGACGAGCAGATGGGATACCAAGGACCTTCATTCTTCGCTGGAGGACAGAACTTTAACCAATGCCAACAGTACGGCGGTGACCACCAGCGTCACGCTGGACGTCACCGACGCCAGCAACATGGTCGTGCCAGAGCCCAACGCGAGCAATGGGTCCACACCGATTTGGACAAGATCGACACGCACCTCTTCGACTTGGACCTCGGTCACCATGAGCGACAGCAGTTTGGACGTGGCAACCAGTCTCATCAGAACACTGTGAGCATAATCTTTCCCGTTTCTCTACTTGGGAGGTGCTGAGATTTCGCCAGACAAAGTCTACCAGATCATTTGTCGAAGTGGCGCGCGTTACCAGCTGATATTACTGATAACATGCGCCACTTGAAATAACGGTCTGGTCGAGTATGTTTGCCCAGCTCTCATTTGTCTGAAGAGCTGATGAGCCGATGCGTTCTAGTTTTCTGGCCAGTGGGGGTACCCGCAACAACACCGCGACGACTTCTTCAACAACCAACCCCAGCACATGACCAACTACCAAACCGGAAACCGTGATCGTCATTTCGACCAACGCCAAACACATTTCCAACAAGGCACCCAGCAAGGATGGGACGATCGTCATTTCGGTTTCCAGACAGGTCAAGCCATGGTAAGCAAGACTAAGTCTGCATCTGTTACCGATGGGGAAAAATATCTGCAAAACCTCCACAATCTTAGATGAAGTTCTAATTTCCGCTATAACTCGCAAACCGAAAATTCATTTTTATAATTCATTAATTTTCCAGGTCGACCAACGTGACTGGATGAACCAGCAGTCCTTCCGTGGCCAACAACAAGACCAGCACTTTGGAGGTCGCCAACAGCACAGACCTGCCTTCTTTGGCGGACAGCACTTCGAGCACGGTCGTCAGTATGGTGTAGACCACGAGCGCCACATCAAACGCCGCCTACGTCAAGAACGCAACCGAAAGCGCGAGCAGGAAGAACAGTGGGTCCACACCGACTTGGACAAGATCGACACGCACCTTTTCGAGCTGGACCTAGGCCGTCATGAAGGACAGTACGGCATGAACCGGAACCAGCACGGCGGACAACGCTACCAGAACGAGTACTACCGTGGCCAGGACTTCTACCAGGGTCAAGGACAAGGGCGTTACTCTCAGCACTCCAGTGGAGGACTTCGTGGTGGCTTTGAGCGCTATCAGACAGGTAACCAAAACTTCTAAACAGTTTTCTAATATTAATCCTACTGGTGTTTGAAAGCTTTCCTGGCAAACGTACGGTAGTGAATACTAATGAGAGGTATTTTTGTTTCAGGTGGACATGGTGGCAACTGGGGACGTCACAACGATGCTTACAGGAAGAAGGTGAACGATCTTGGCGGTCTTGGCCAGATCATCAACGCGCTGGCCACTGATGTGCAGCACGTCGTGCCTCAGTAAACGTCCTGAAGCTTTGCCATTGCATTTTGTATCCTCATAGCCAAGTTTTTAGCTACATGTAGCTTTCATGAGTTCTCAATTCATGCACATCGGTTTTAGTCCACGCAAGTTTGGGTTCATCGCATTACCGGGTTTCTTTCTCCTTACATTCTTTCACAGACTGGCGCCTATCATGTTCTCAGAAAAATATTTTTACAATAGTAAAACTACTGTATAAATATTCGCTGCATCCGCGCGGCACGTCATCGTACAAGTGAAGTACAGCCCCAGTCCAGTTTCACAGATTGCGCAGCCCCCTACGGGGGTGCATCGTCCCGTACGAGTACGTACTGCGCGGATGCAGCGAATATTTACAGTATCTCATAAACCGCTGGCAGTTCGGTCTAATGTTGAGCACCGAAATAATAGTGAAAAGTTGGAAGAGAGATTCCATGTGTTGAAAAATCTGATTAAATTTTGCATACCTCGTGGTTTGATCGGACTATAAGTACGAGAAGTGCATCCGAAGTAGCGGTGAAAGATCCTCCACGTGGGCTTGAGAGTGAGAGAGTGAAGCAATCTGGGGACTTCCATCTTGCTCGCGTAGGCTGGTACCGGTTGCGTAGTCAGCTGAGCAGTGCTTTCGAATGTACTCTATCAGGTCCCCGTAGACTCCTTCCGAATCAGCCTCTGCATCTAGAAGTCCACAGATATGTAATATATTGCAACCGAAATGGTTGTCTACCGCAAGAAGTTTCCAAATGTTCGTTCGAGCAGAATTACTCGTAGGATGGATTGTGCTTACCTGTGAGGCATCTTTGCTCTCCATGGCGTTCCAGTACTAAAGACAGTAGAGTCCACACCAATGTACCGAACTGTCGGTTACCGCTCCGCCAAATGTCTAAGAAGGCTCCGTGCAAAAAGCTCAGTAAGGAACTTTCCAAGAAGGATGAGTTGTGCTTGTCCAGACAGTTCGGAAGTATAACTTCGTCAAAGAGGCTGGACAAAAACTGGATTTCTTGGGAGAAACTTGATACTTTGTAGTGCAGAAGAAGAACTCCATACGGACGACCTAAACGAACGAAGCGCGTGAACGGGCACTGATAGATGACTCGTAAAACAAACCTTTGACAACATTCTGGACGTTTTCGAGTGCTAGTTCTTCAAGCGTTGCATCGAGAAACATGACGAAGGCGGTGAGGATGGAGAACAGCTTCGACAACGCAGAAGGTTCTCCGTTTATGAAAGCCCCGGCGTAGTCTGCTCTTGCAGTCGTAAGGAACGATCGAACCTTCTGGAGAGTGTTGCTGCTGGAGCAGAAGTCCAGGAGAATATTCTCCAGTACAGCCTGCAAAGAACGAAGCATAATCACCACATATGCTCGTTTGCAGATCGAAGATGGGACTTCCCCACCATCGATAAGTCTATCATTCCAACGTCGCCTGTAGCTGTCCAGCGTCCGTCTAGGTCGAGGCGATAAACAGACGATCCCTTTAGCCCCTTCAGCATCCTAACATGAATCGAAACATTGTTATCATGCTGTATCAGCTGAACCGCACTCAAATTACCATATGGTTTCTTGAAGGATAATGTGTTCCGGAAGGACCCGATACTGGTGTCTGTAAACAGAAGACTCTTATCGTACGATAAGCTCAACAAAACAGTATGTCTTAATCTGTATCCACTAACCTCAAGCTTTTTGCACCATCACCGGACCATTCTTTGCATGCGCCGTAAGTGGTAAGTGGGGTAGTTCGCTGGCTCCAATAGGCTGGAATAAGCCTGGACTTTAGTGCTTCCTCCTGTAAGGGCGTCAACGCGTCTGCGCTAAGAGTAACCATCCTAAGGCTCCGCTGTTTCCCCGGTGCTACTTCCTGACCAACCTTTCCGAAAGGAACTTGCGTCAATATGGTAGCGCTTCTCTTAAGGAATCGAAGATCTGAAATGCATAAGACAAGTAAGATACAGAAGTTTGCGCGGGCTTGTCCAGCTGAGTCCGCTGACAGCTGTTCCGACTTTTCTCCAGCTTCCAGTATAACAATTACCAAACATCCAGCGAGCTGTTGGAGGTTCCAAAGCATCAAGCAACAGCGAGCAACACGACAATAATTACGGCAACGATAGCAATATACGTGACGAAAATTTTCATTCTTCGGTTAACCGAAGAATGAAAATAGCGCTTCTTCCGTAGTTAACCTAATTTTCTTTTTTAATTAACAGTATCAGACTGTTGAGATTGCGAAAATCCCGTGCATGCAGAGACTGTACTACAATGCAAATGTTGTATGCTTACGTCATCGCACGATGAATGAGTCACGTTTGTTGAGTTGATCCGGCGGCCTGTCTCTATCTCCGGCTGGTGCAACTGTAATTTGTTTCGTACGGCTTGCTTAAACGACATGTGCTCCATTACACAGCCCTGCAGTAGACGATTCCAAGCGTGAGATCCGACTCTTCTCCTTCTCATCGAGCTGAAGTATCCTCATCGACATCGTTGCCTCTGGTCGGACTATCTTGCACTACGGATGACCTTCCACGGACATATGAAGCACCCAAAGAGGCGAAAGTAACGTCTTGGAAGGATACAACGCACCACGTATCAACTTCCGATTAGCTGATTCAAAATGGCAAAAGTCGACCTTCGTTCTCGCGGTAAGACTTGACAAATTTGTTTATTTACATTCTTCGAACGAGCGGTAATGTGGGTCTTGGATATATCTCTCTTCGAGAACGAGTGGAATCAGTGGATCCAAGATGGAATAATCTCTATTCTTTGCGTTTATGTGAAATGAACGTTGTTGCATAATGTGTGTGCTGATCAAGCAATCTAACGTATAATTCTATTGTTCCAAAGAATGCTAAGGAATCGACTCTCTTCTTCTTGCAGCTCCGGATACTCGAGATGAACCCGATCTGATCAAAGTAAGAACGAAGAACATATCTCTTAGCATACGGAATGTGACATCCTTGCCTGTTACAGAGTGCTTTCAAAAATGGAGCAGCTCGAGCCCAGAGTGTGCCACCAAAAGCCCGGATGGGAACTGCTGTGAAAGCAAGCGGAGCCAGTAAGTCAACTTGTTCTCGCATTCTTCTTGCTGTGTTCATAGAATGCATAATCATTTAGCTTGACTGGTGTTGACGAATCATGTCTGTGTTTAGAAGATGCGGGAGCCATCGACGAAGAAGGATTCCAGGCGATGTTCAACGAGTACACGGAGCTTTCGTTAACGTCCGGAAATGAGGTGGAAAGTGAGCTGAACAAGTTCACCAAAAGGCTGGCGCTGCAGGATGAGGACTGGGAGAAACGAGTTGAAGCGGTAACCAGGCTTTCGTTTCCGGAAACTGAAAATGCACATCCTTTTCTTCTGTTACAGCTGAGAAGGCTTCGCGGTGTGGTTGTCGCAGGCGGTGCTGAAACCAAAGAATGGCAGAATATGCTACAGTACGTCAGCATTGCGCTTGAACATGGAATCAAGGATCTTCGATCGCAAGTCGTCAGAGAAGCCTGTGTAACTTTGGCGTAAGTACTAGAAACCTGCGTTTAGAATTGACTGTTAAAAGCCCATCTTAATGGTCCCATGTTATTTATGCATTAGGTTCATGGCTGAGAAGTTAGGAATGAAGGCTGAACGACCGGCAGAGCTGAACTTGCCTGCGTTGTTCATCTTGATTCCAAACTCTGTGAAGATCATGGCAACGTCTGGGATAGTTTGCATCAAATTCATCCTAGCGGTAAGTAAACAGGAAGAAGTTTTGAATATCGGCTTCCGCCAGTGCATTTTTGATGGATCTGTAATTTCGCATGTGATTATTGTGGAGTTGCGATAATCGATTGTCTTTCTGTGCAGAATGTGCCGTCGCAGAAGCTCGTTCCATTGATAGTCCGAGAATTCCTCAATTCGAAGTCCAAAGAAGTTCGAAGGTTGGTTGCTTATCGATTTTGTCACGTCATCCTGTATAATATTGAACCATGTAATTTGCATTGGATATTTGCAGATCCTGCTGTGAGTTCATATGTTTGTTCTTGGAGAGGTTTCCAAAGATTGCGTTAGACAAGCACGTTACCATTATCCAAGAGGCCATTAAGAAAGGCCTGACAGATGCTGACAGTGAAGCGCGATCATTTGCGAGATAGTACGTGCCAACTTTACCATTCTTTTGTATACTTTGACTGAGAATATTTCTTTTTGTCAATACAGCGCTTATTTTGCCTTTGCCGGACACTTCCCATCGAACGCCAATGTTCTGTACCAAGGTCTCGACACGGCAAACCAAAAGAAGCTGGATGAGAATGTCTCGCGAAGCGGAAGTCAGTCCTCGCTGAAAACGATGGCTTCAGCTCTCAGAAAGCCTGCTGTCAATGGCCGCCAGAACGGACCGGACAACTTAGGGTGTGTTTATACAGTTTGAAGCGACATGATCGGTTTAGCATGTGCCTGGATACAATCGATCTCTGAACACTCAGCCAACTGTATGCAGGTTCATGACTTTTGCCGCTTTTTGTTTCGCCTGACATGTACCTGCATACATGCACTGCGCTTAGATATGCAGCCAAGTGTACGCAGATCCATGATTATTGATGCTGAGCCTGGGGTCGTCTTGTTTGTACTTCAGGCGTGTCCTAAACAGCGAGCTCTTATTACTCTTCAAACGACTATACGTTACATTCATTGTTGCGTTTTGTTTGACAGGTTGGCGGTTGCGCTTAGAATAGGAAGAGATCAAGGTATGCTACACATTCGTCTAGACTCAGCGCGATATCTGTTCTTTGTTGTTGTTATTAATTCTATAGCAAGGTCTTGGTTGATCCGTGCGATAAGCCCTTGTGGTTCCTTTGCAGCTGAGACTGTGGCAGGTCCGGACCCGAAGATTAACCCGAGGTCCACCAGTGCCATTGATATGGGGGCAGCTCGACGTGCCGCTAAAGCGAAGGCCGTACTTCCGTCGCAGAACCGAGCTATTCGACCACCGACTACCCGACCAACACCGCTGGTGTCTCGGGGCAAAATCCAGCCAAGTCAAACTTACACTCGCTCACAACGTACTAATTGAATTTCGTACATGAAACTTATGAACATTAGGAAGCATGAAACAAAATTCGTATTATTGTTCATTAGCCGGAAGTCGTTCATCTTCGCCTACTGGACTTAGGCTGCCACCAGCGCTTAAGAAAACTCCGCACGGTAAGGATAGCCGTGATGCAAGTCCTGGTCGAACAGTTGGCCGGTCGGCTTACAAGATTCTACCAAGAAGCAACTCGGCTGCCCGGAGAGATGAGTTCAACAACTCTCGGAAGAACAGTCGAGATGGTAGTCAGCTTCAGAGTGACGACGAAAGCGAAGCATCGAGTTTGATGTCGGATCACTCGAGTACTCTTGCTCGCTATGTGACTGGCGCCCCTGTAAGTCCGGAATTTATGTTTCTCAGTGTAGAGGGTTTAAGAATGGGAATGTTTCGAATGTCAATCGGTTTTATTTAGTTGCCGGAGAATCTGCCGGATATTCTCTCACATCTGAGCAGTGGAAACTGGTCGACGAAGAGAGATGGTTTGCTGGCTCTGCAGCAATATATGGGTCGGGAGGAGAAGTTGCTTTCGTAAGTCCGATGTTTGTTGTTCTTGTAAAGTAATTTCATGGCTTTTAAGGCAGTGACAATCTTTGATTCTAAATGCATTCCAGGCACAGCGAGATGGAGAAGGTTTGCTCAATTTTCACCAGAATGATGAACGATCCAACTACCAAAGTCATCGGAATGTTCCTGGACACTCTCCATGAGTTTGTCCGCATGCATAAACTGGAGTTAGGTCCCTGGTTGTCCACTCTGCTGACGAAGCTACTATCCAAGCAAGGAGCGGAGCTGCTGCCCACGGTCCAGTCTAAGATCGACAGACTCTTCGAGCTCATGAGGTAATCGTTGTCGTGAAAACTGTAAGTCGTTTAGCGGTAGACAGTTTCGATGAATTTCTCACGTTCCTGCATACACGGACGTATGATGGGCTTTGGTCAGCTGTGCATGCAGGTGCGTGCGTCTGGCGCTCCTACATACATGTCTGACCGCCGTCTTGCGGTGTTGATGGTATGCAGGTATCAGATCTTTCGGCATGAAACATCGATGGAACTGTAGTGTTTGCTCCATTGGTTTTCTGTTCCTGCAGAGGATCATTCCCGGCCGAGAGCCAGTTTCAGCATCTCATGCGTTTCATCACGGATGAGCGACAGACTCCCAACGTCAGAGTGATCGCGGCTGTGCTGAACTACCTCACTGTCTTGGCGCAAGTGAACATGAAGCCGAACGACCTGAAGAACTCGAGCTCATCCCGGCTGGGGTTAACGAAGATCATCAACTGGTGCATGGATGGTAAAACGCCTGACATCCGCAAAAGCTCGCAGCAGGTGTTGGTCGTTTTGAGGCAGTTGAATGAGCAAGAATTTAGCGCGATGGTTGATACGCTGGATCAGTTCCTTCGTGTAAGTACACCGTTTCTCTTTTTACGAGTATGAATGAAACATATAACATCCGCTTTCATTAGGAAACCGTCATCAAATTAGTCAACGGATATCCACGCCGACCATCTGGCCTCCTCGGAGAACTTCGCGGTTCGCCTGGTCCTTCAACATCACAGCATTCACAAGGAAGGAAAGCAACCCCGAAAAACATTGCACCTAGCCCCATGACGTAAGTTTGGTTTCTGACAGAGCACAGTTTCAGTTCCCCTAGATTTTTCCCGAGATTTTCTCTGGGACCTTCGAAATTCAGGAGGCCGACAGACAAGCTCGGCAAGGCTTCCCAAGTGGCGCACGTTTCCACTGTTATGGACGGATAGCGTGCGCCGCTTGGGAACTCTTGTCGAATTTGTTTGCCGAGCTCCCACTTTTGGATGCTCTTTGCAGTCTCTATCCGGACTGTTTTCTTACCGTGCGTTATGCGTTGTGCTTCACGCTTGATTGCTTTAATAGGCGAGGTTTCCGTCATTCGCCGGTTTCGTCGCCCTCGCAAGGCTCAGCCGGGAACGATGAGAACCTCAACCCGGAATCGATACTACAAAGTCTCCGCCAAACCTCTCAGGACATCCAGAAGTATGGCTTCCGCTCTCCGCGTTCAGGTGATGCCAGCGTGGAGCGACGAAGACCAGGAGGCACTCCAGCTCGCCAACATTCCGGAACGCCACCGCGCCTGTCTGGTGCCACGGCCATGTTCCCACAATACGAAGACCATACCATAGTCCCCATCTATGCTAGTCCAGAAGAACAGACGGCTTACGTCAACACACTTTCCGCCAGGCTCATCGAAACTGTCCCCGAGTATGTTGTAGCAGAGCAAAAATTAAAATTGAACTTGATAAATAGTCTTGAATTTCTGTTTTGCAGTCGACAGTTTTGCATTCTGCGACATTTCCATACGTACATGTCCTTGCTCACCGACGACATTTGGAGAGACCACATGATGGACATTCTGTCCTTCGTGTACGCTAACTTTCAGAACACCAACCTGGATTGCATTACGTGGGCTCTCGCTTGCTTCACTCGCATACTGCAGCTACAGCCCGATCGTATGCGAGAGTTCCCAGAGTTGACCATTGTCAGCCTGATCGAAATGCAGAAATGCGCTCCCAAATCCGTAAGCAACCTTTCTCAATCTAAAGATGGCTGTGAACATTTCTCCTGCAGAATTCAGCATTCTGTTCTCCTGAATGTTTTTTTGTACTGATCTTTTTCTTCAGGTGGTCAAGGCTGCAGACGAATGTATGCTTCAAGCCGCTAAAATTTTCCCCTGTGATATCGTCATTCGCATCCTGTTGCCCTTCATCAATACTCGACCGGGTCCGGAGAACGTGTCCGCGGTCCGTTACTACATTCACATGGTTCGTGAAACTCTGCTGGACAAGCTGGTGCCGATACTGAACGAAATTGTACCGACTTTAGTCTCGGTAAGACCCGTGTGGATCTTTTTTGCACGAAATCAGGTCCCAACCTTTGGTGTGTGTGTGTGGTCCGTGACGTTAAGCTTATGTGTTAATGGTACCAATATTTCAGTCTTTATTGCGTGGTCGTTTGCTTGTAGGCGTACGCGGACCATCGAGAATCCAACATGAGGAAAGAGTGCGTCTACGCACTGATCCATACCCAGACCAAAGTTGGGGAGGAAATGATGGCGCCATATCTGCAGTCTCTACCGGCCAGCAAGGTAAGTGTTAAACGCCGTTAAAATGTTCATGGACGAACGGCGAAGATGTTCGCTGGCCTGAATCTGTTCTTCAGCAGTAGTAACTGCTGCTGTTGCCCATCACGCACTGACAGTATAGTAAACCATAGTTCGAACTAGAGAATGATGATGGTTATTATCATGGTAGATACGACTGCTGCGACTTTATCTCAAACGGACAGTTGAGCTTGAAGCTGGGTAAGAACGGTGCTTTTTTCTCTTTTGGTGTTGGTTATAGAAGAAGTTTTATTGAAGAACGTGAAATGGCTTTTTTAGTGGTGGTGGCGGCAATGATCCAGATGGCAGAGATGAAGGTACAATGAATACCGGCTCAGGTGACACTCCGACGTAGAGGCTGGCTGGTTTACTGACGGAAAAACGACGTTCTTTTCGGTTTTTAAGACGCTCTTCCTATTTATTGCTCGTACGTGTACTTCTTGCACTGTGGTGTGCGTACTCTGTGGCTGTAAAGGCTGTGTGTCGAATATATATTCCTTTTTCTTGTGTGTGGGAAGAAGGCGTTTTCTGGTTGTGGTGGACTTCCTCCTCGCTCTTAATTCTTAGCTAGCTGTCTGGCAAATTTTAGCCATGCTTTTGTTTTTCCTCCCCTTTGATATTGACTGATCCTAGTTTTCTATTTTTGAAGAAGGTTCTGATGTGAATTTTGAGTTGCAAGTGAAGCTTCCGCACATATAAATACCGTCAGCTTCAGTCTGAAGAGTCTAACTCCTAGGATGAGAAAGGAAGAAGAGTCAGAGTCTTTGGAAGCTTAATTGAATGAAGAGGACCGCGAAGAACTCAAGCTGTGCCGTTGCACCATCTGAGGGCAACACCAACCCTGACTTCAGAGACAATTTCCCCTCTTCTCTTTTTTACGAAGTTGTAATGGTGTCGATCAATCGATCTGACTTCCGTTTTCTGGCATGCGAAACTTAGGTCTGTTGGGAGTGAAAAGCTGCTAACGAGGCAGGAAAACGATGGGGTGTAAACTATTGATCCTGAAAATAATGGAGTGAGTTCTGAGGGAGAGGGTAACATCGCGGATTTCCGAGGAGCTTCGAACAGCCAGAGAGGTCCTTGGTAATTCGTCGGTTCGAAGATCTTGGCAGAGAGTAGGGTACAGTACTCTAACAGCGGGGACTTTGTAGGCACAGAGATCAATAGAAGCTTCCTAAGTCGCGCTTCTGTCTGATTAGCTTAGGAGGCTCTTGCAAGGCAGAGCTTTCATTGGATGTCTTTTCGAACTGCAAATCAGGAATTAATTTTTCGGGGTCCTCCGAGTGACGGAGAAAAGTCTGTAGAAGGCTTACAAGAGCGAGCGATTCCGCCACCCTGTGGGGTTGTGAGTACCTGCAACAGCCGGCCTTATATCGTCGTTATCGAGAAAACAAAGCTATAAAATTGTTTATGTCCTTGATACATTTCACCGTCCAACGCCAGCATTTAGCAGGGCCAAGTACAGGTCCCGCTTGTGAGTGATAATATTGTAGTCAAACAGATTCATTGACGCTGGTGAGCTTGGACAATCTTTTGTAAAGTTTTCCGACTACGCCCCGTTTTTGCGCGAGTGTACAGAGACTAGCAGCTGCTTCCGGCTGTAACCTGAGTTTTGAGTACAACGCAAACCTTGTTGTGTGCGTTTAACTTTAGACTTGATTGAGCTTTTTTCTCTTGCTTCCGCCTTCTCCGCTTCCCTCCAGCTGTACATTTGGTCGCTGTATTATCGGCCCCGATGAAATTTCGGGGAGACCAATAAGCTTTTGTATGTCGACAAATTCTAATTTCGCACAGTAATTTTCTGCCTGCGAAGAGAAAACTCGTGTTGACCAGCACATGATCTAATTTGTTGTGGGCCGGGAATCCAATCTGCTATTGATTCAGCCCGCAGCTGTGGCTGGACTGACCGGTCAAACAGGGTCTGAAAGCCACTCCAGTGCTAAATCCTATCCTTATCTTCGGACCACCGGGCACGGCTATTTCGACCAGCTGGTAAGTCAGCCTTGGTTGGTCAGCGCGATTGTAGCCACTTATGGATTTCTGCTGATACGCTTTCTGACTTGTTGTACGGTACTACACGCTACATTCCACTTCGACACCAGAAAATCAATATGACTGTACAGTGCGTCCGTTTCACCGTGGTACGATTCCCTTATAGAAATCATTGGTCGTGGACAGTGGGCGCCAAAAATTAGTACCCTGGTTTTTACTTGGAAAAACCATTCGGTTAGATACGTACTTACGAGCGGCACAATCGACGCATCAAAGAGAACCATTATTATTCTTTCGGACGAACGACGCGCTTTTTCTAAAAGGTATTCTGCTCACAGTGAGACGATACAATTCTGCATCTGCATGAATGACTCGATTATTCACTTTACTCTTACATAAGCCGTAACCAGGGAAAGCCGGGGATTACGGTTCAATGGGAGCGCACTGATCACGGAATTCATATTACATATTAATAGGCGGATTAGCCACGCCGGAAGGAAGCATGGCTACCTCCAACACTCACCTGTGGAAGAGCGATCAAGACTGGATTTTACTCTTCGACAACCTGATGAAGTATCCCAATGGGAGACGGGCTTCCTCTGCTGCCGTCATGACCACTTCTGCTCTGACGCCTTTACAAACACCGATGCAGGGTAAGTGCAAACAAATCAATAATATTTTCTTGTTTGTTTTTCCTAGAGTAATAGGGACTATGTTTGCAAGAACTCAATATGGCGCCCATTATAAGCTAGGTCTTCGATGGTTTCCTATGCTCCTTCTCAAAGTGATTTCTGCCGTCCTCGCTGAAGTTCAAGTTGTATAGTCGAGCGAGGGTTGATGTGATGGACAGATGTCCAGATGAATGCCTGACTCTGGTAATGGTGGCCATTAGAGCGGTGTTATTTTTCAACAACTCAGTGCTTGA
Source organism: Ramazzottius varieornatus (assembly GCA_001949185.1). Taxonomy (NCBI): domain Eukaryota; kingdom Metazoa; phylum Tardigrada; class Eutardigrada; order Parachela; family Ramazzottiidae; genus Ramazzottius; species Ramazzottius varieornatus. The sequence goes on from BDGG01000001.1 coordinate 2,828,106, forward strand.
TGTGGCTTTCGGCATATTAATCTGTGTGAATAACGACCATTTTGAGCTGGCTGAAAAATTTTCTTCGACCAATATATTGCTCGTTCCTTTTGAAGATTCTGGAAGTTTTATCTACGAGGAAGTGATATGTATGCCGCAGGGTATAGATTAGTTGATTGAGAGACGTGGTATATGTTTACTTTAATTCCTTCCGGTAAGCACACTCTGCAATATTTTCAGAAATATTCTCTGACGGAAGGGTTTCTCCAATAGCTTGATTGTTCGCTGTCCGGAGGATTACAGCACAGTTGACTTTTTAAATATTGAATTTCAATTGTTTACTAAAGCGGAAAGAAAAGTTGTCAGGAGGCAATATTGTTGACTTGTTTTTTGTGCGGCACTTGGCCGGTGCTTGTGACATTTCTGGCCGGATTAAGGGCGGCACGAGCTTGCCTGAAAGGTTGGCCTGCAGACAATCAGCCGAGCGTGAATTAATAATGAGGCAAAACTGGGCTGAAATTTGTAAAGATAAAGATGAACATCTTGTCTTTGAGTTTCTTCGGCGGGTTTCTGCTGTACAAGGGAAATTATCGTCGCTTCATCAGCTTCGTTATGTCGAACCACGGCGGACTCTTCACACCATTGCAGTCTGCCAATCACATCTGACGTCCTTTTTGCATTGCTAATGAACAAAATCTGTGGGTCCTTATTTTATCCGCGTATATTTTAGGTTCAGTTAAAACCGAGAGCTCCGATTAGCTATCATCTTCTGTCGTCAATGAATTATGGTGCAAGCTGTAATCCGAATAATAATGGAGTCACTTGTCCATTGCGCGCGCGATAGATGGGCTCGTGCGTCGGGGTCGCTCGACTTGCGAAAGGAATATTGAAAAGATAAGAGTGTCAGTGCATGTCGAACGACTTCAAAATACTTTACAGTGGTGCGCGAATGTGTAGCGGAAAATCAGGGAGCTCGCATGGCGACACTTCCGGTTCTATTGTGTCTCGCCTGATATCAGTTTGACGTGTGTCCACGATCACTTCTCTCTACTTCGTCGAATGTGGTGAAGCATGGGATGGGTGTTTTGCTGTCAGGGCTTTTATCCACAGCTTCAAAGTGTGGATTTTCAATGCAAGATACGAAACCCACTCGGAGCTGTGTCAGCGCTCACTTTTGCTTAGTTCTCTCTTCTCCGGACATCCATCTTGGTCTTCCGCAAATACCGGCCTGTTGGTTATGCATGATGATCTACCCATGCTTGAAGAATCAATGCCCAAGGGCTGTATGTCGGCATAGTTTGTGAGAAACTTCCCACTACTACTGTAAATCGAACACAGCCGATATTGTGGGAGAGAATAGTCGATATTTAGACGGAAGAGGGTAGTGTAGGACAGACATAACTGCGACCACTGACACATGACGACTGACGAAAGATGATACTGTGAAATTATGGGCCATTCCCCATAGATGCCTTGGTCCAGGCATGATAGGAATTATGTGTTTCACAGTTGAAAGTGGTACAAGATAGCACTTTGATCCTCTTTGCGGCCACTGACCATTGAACATCTATTCAAAAATCATTAGGCGAAACGTTTAGGTTGAAATATCGATTCGCGCACAATATGAGCAAGTTACCGGTACGTCCTGCGGGAATGAAGTTGGGTGTGCCGGCTTTTGTGAATTTCTGTAGAACGAGAGTTTGCTTGCGTGAGATAATCACTGATTTGTTCTGAAAAACTGTTTGAAAATTTGGAAACGGCTGTTTTTCCAACATTCTATCTTTCCGCCAAAACAAATATGAGATACTTAAGGACATGTCTTGGAATTCGATATGCTATCTTATGCAGCACTGTCGTGCCGGAATTTCTGCTGAGAAAGAAACCCAGCGAGAACGTGCAAAGTGCGCTGATTACTTGTCCATCTTAAGAAGGCGGTGAAGTGTTTATGGTTAATCGCAATAATTTGGCATTCCGACTTTTACGACAAAGTCCGCCGTAAATACTTGACTCTTCTTCGTTCCATTGTATAGGTGCTGAAGATGCTTGATGAGCGAGAAAAAGCCGGTTGATGACAAACTCCGCGTCTTTTGGCATGACTTTATGGGTAATTGTAAGACGAAAACTGGGCTTTGGGTCTTCCATAAAAGCAAAGGAACAATCCATTTCGTAAATGATTTCTTTCCTGTTTATCTGCGGAACAAAGGCTCGGCTTACGGAAGGCCTCGTAGGGGTCAATTTGGCGTGAATGCTCATTTGCCGATTCCGACCTTCTTTGTTCGTCTTTGCACAATGGCGCTAAGAGAAGTAATCATTACCACTTCAGTTTCTTGGTCGATAAAAGTTGCGTGGAGCAATATTAATTTTAATTATTTTTATCGAATATGTCTGGTCGAAGCGTCAGATGTTTTGCATCTGAAGTTTATTGCCAAAGTAATCCATCTGCTAAACTAACCCAGATCTCGACAAGTACTCTTTAATCGCCATAACCCTTTCTCTTAAGTCGTCTACCGCCGGTCCACTGTATTACTTTGTAGTCCATTATGGCTCTTTCCCTGTTGATTTACCCCCATATCCATCGAACATATATCTGGGGCAATGTCAAGCAGATCTGCTGAGATGAAAGACGCAAGCTCAACCGGACATCCTTTTCCCATATGTGTTTCAAATCAATAAATAATACTCTTCTGGCGCTGATCTCAGCCGGCTCTCATTTTGCCCGGACCTCAGAGGGATTTGGCTGGACTGGACAGTGGTAATTCTGGCTTGACCAACTGTCGATCCCATCCGGCCATCCCGACAAAATCTCCCGCCGAGACAGTTTGTCGTTGTTTACCGAAGCAGAGACAGATAAGAAAGGGCTGGTGACTGGTCATCTGGCAGTATTTATTGTCGCTGGTCTGGAATGATAGAAACGTGGATATATTGTGAAGTTTAATTTATTCAAACTTTTCAGAACTTTTCTGTCGTTTGGTGTGATCTTGAAGAGAGGAAAAAGTTGATCATCAGCAGATGCCTCGACGAGTAGACGTATGCCAGTTCACGATGGGCATCGGATAAGATACTTTCTAGTTGATGATAGATGCGAAGAAACGTGCGATAAGACAAGTCGCGAGCGACAAGATCAACGAGGACGGACTGTGGTCATAAGTAATCGAAAGATCATTCTACGTCGCGCCAAGTTAAAACACTGGCTAATTACGACAGCAATTTATATCTTCGGAACTGCATCAAGCTAGGAAAACAAGCTCTTAAAATCCACTCTGCTATCCGCCCTGTCCGTTCTCATTTTGTAAACCATTTTGGGGGTTGGCTCTCTTCCGAGTCGAGTGCTTCTTGAGGGAAATTGCTGGTTTCACAGCGAGGGACAGTTCAAATATGACCGACCGCACACAAATTACCCCGAATCGAATGACCCACTGCGCGACGATCGATTTTGACCATGTGCGAGTGACGATTGACGAGGCTCTAATTTTCCCGACAGTCATTATTTCCATTGCCACAACGGCGATGTCCCGTCACATGGACACTGTCCCGTCTGCCCGGCACCAGCTGAGCTTGGCGGCTTTTGAAGCGGACACCCCTACTTCCAGTTGCACGAGTCGGACACTATGCAGAAGCCGAATGTCTGACGTCATTGTAAATAACCGCAGTGACGTCAGACGAGTAGTTTGTTTGGGTGTCCGACTCATCTGACCCCACGTTAGGGTGTTCGACTTGGCCTAGCTCACCTTGTGCTTTGCCGAACGGTAATGACCGCGAAATTAATTCATGCCTTCTGGCGACAGGCCTTATCAAGACCATGAGTGTGCTCCCCGACGGACCCCGGGTGGCCCACTGACATCGTCGGACGATTCCGATTGAAAGAATCTCGGCGGTGGCGTTTGTTCGTGAGGTACAATTTTATAAGGATGTTTGTTACTACTGTTTTGATGCTTTTGTGACGGTTCAGTGGACTAGTCGTCATAAAGTAAGAGGCAATAAAAAATTATGGAATTAATTTATGTAAGAAGCACTTGGTTGACCACTGGCAAAATGGCCAATATGGAATTCTCGCTCACGAGGTTGTTTCGACAAAGGAACTTCGTCGTCGCAAACGACAGCAGTCCTCTCTTTCGAGCTTTCTCTCACGCGGAAAAAAACCAATTCCTTGTTTCACAAGACCAAATCGTTTTCGCAGGGTTCCCATCCGTTAATATTCTTCTGGAATGCCCATGATGCTTTTTGGCGGTTATTGACTGTCGGACGTGATGGGTCTTGGAAACTGCATCGACTTCGCGGCTAGATTGTTGAGGGTTCGATCTTTGCCAAGATCCTGTCAGTGCTGGCTGACGCAGTTCAGGGTGAAGGAATGTGCTCTGCTCTTTAGTGACGTCGACCAATATACGTGGATGAATGTCGCGTGAATTTTCTCTTGTGTATCAGACATCATCGAGCAAAAAAAACTATGAGGGGTTGGCAATGGTTGAAAGTAAAGTATAGGCTACAGATTCAACTGAGCAATCATAATGGGGTATGACGAAGAGTATTGCACTGCTCGTTATGTGATTTCTGACATGTCTGCTTTTATCTGTTCTAGGCCATCAATATAATCCATCAGTAGCAACTGCATCTCCGACGGATTTCTCAAGCTTCGTTCGGAGCAGTAGCCGTAGCTCTGGTCGATTTATAACTCCGCTTCGAAGTCGAGTAAGTGCTAGTTTTCAATTGCAAAATGATCGTTCACATTCTACGGGGCACTTGAGAAAAAATTAATCAACTACCGCCACTTTCGTGATACCCTGTTATTCCACTTCCGTATAACTTTTGAAGTTACATCTCGAAGATCGCTGCCCAAGAGTCGCTCTCTCAATGTCAAGTCAACCAGACAAAGCATTATGGCATGAACTCTTGATGGCATCCTGCCGATCTTCTTATGTTGATAATTACTTTTTACGCCGATACCCATTGACGACTAATTGCTAAGCTTGGGTTTTTTGCTACAGATGACAAGCGCTACCGGCTCTGGTCAATCGTCCGTTTCTCCACTGCAACCGTCACAAGGAACTTGGTCAAGTACCACCAAATGCTCGAGAGAGATGCCCCTTTCCAGCGGTTCCCCTTCGTCGACAGCTTTCAACAGTAAGGAAAACAAAAATGATTTTCGGGCCCTTGTTCGAGCACGCCTTATTTTCCTAGAAAATAAATCGAACGTGGGCAAATGAATTGAACTAGATCGTTTTACGTCAAGTGGCGCATGTTTTCATCGCTTCTGGCGGAAAGTGTGCGCCAATTGGGAAAAACGATCTTGTCTTAATCCTTTGCCCGTACTCGTATCCCAAATTTCACTTTTGGAATTTCGGTAGATTTATTGCTGTTTGGCATGAGCGGAAATAAAGCTCACGCTGGAACGCGTGTGAATCTTTTACTGTTGAAAATTATCCACACAGACCTTGGTCGCATCACTGATGCAGAAAACTGCATCTGCACAAACAGTCTACACCCTGGCGTTCATATGTTTTCCTGTTACTCAAAATAGATGTTGGGGGTGTGGAAGCTGACGACTTTATTGACTCCTTCCTGGATGTGCCTCGCATCACTCACATCGTCTCCGGGTCTGCCGTCGAGGCGGAAATGGCAAAAATCAGTCAGGTTCTTTCGGACGTGATGCTTGATTGGGCAAAGCGGGTCGACGCGGTACGTCTCATCAAAGATAGGGTTTTGTGACCGTCATATTTTGTGCTCACAAAGCCCCCTTGTAGTTCTTGTTTGCATTCTGCATAATTTATGCATTGAATGGATGTTTGTCTTGCAATATAGCTCAAGCGGCTACGAAGTGTAGTCTTGGCCGGTGGAGACATCTATAAGGAGTTTTATGCCTCATTGCGCTTCACCGATGTCTCGCTACAGATCTCCGTCAAAGATTTACGCTCCCAAGTGGTCCGTGAAGCTTGTGTCACGCTAGCGTGAGTAATATGGGGCCTCCTTGACGAGAAATGTGTTTGATTTTCAACCATAAAATTCACTTTATGGACAAACGTCAGCCAACCGTACTGTTCGTTTTCGCAGGTTCTTTGCGCAACAGCTCGGTCCGAAGTTTGAAAGAACCGCTGAGGTTCTTCTGCCACATCTCATATCACTGATTCCGAACTCGACAAAGATCATTTCGACATGCGGCATTGTGACCATCCGCTTCATTCTTCAAGTGAGAATAGGCCGGCAGTAAAAAATCGTTTAGTTAATTGGAGCTGAATATCATTAGTCTATTTGAACTGTATTGACGCCGAACATTTAAACTTTATTGGCGATAATCGTCACATAAGGCTATTCTTTGCAGAACACGCACTCGTCAAAACTAATCCCAATACTGGTCAATCACCTGCGTGAATCGCGCTCGAAAGATGTCCGCCGGTAAGTAATGAAGTACTCAATGGAACGACCGCGTGACAAATTTCGTCGACAGGACAGTTTATCACCATAGATTTATTCACCAAATTCTTGATATTCGGTTTTCACACCTGTAATTTGTCTTGCACTGTAGGTATTGCTGTGAGTTTGTCAAGCATATACTGTTTGTATGGCCTAAAGAACCTTTGGAAAAGTATGCCAGTCTGCTGCAAGAAGCCATCAAAAGAGGCATCACAGACGCCGATCCCGAGGCGAGAGCGCTGTCGCGACAGTGAGTCTTTTCATGTTCTTTTTCCCTCATAACACTGCTCTTGTGTTGTCTTTGATTACTCAACTGTGGCAATCACAACAAATATCACACTGGGCCACAATTCATACTTGTCTGATTGACCATCGACCTCTCGTAGCAGCCAGTGTCAAAACCTCCGTCCACCTAATTGTACGGAAATTGATTAGACAAACAAAGCGTGAAGGACAGCCTGCGTCATTGAAGAGGCGCCATTGCCACACTTTATTTCCTTTTGCCATACAAAAACAATTCAGAAATCTTGAAGAACCTCGGGTTCTAATTGAAGAACCCATGAAGAACGCTGATAGCCTATAAAACAGAAACCGAGGTAGTCTCACTGTCCAGTGACGCAGTACCCTGATTCCTACGTATGTGTCCATACAAGCTTTAACGTTGAGCAACCACCCAAATTTTTGTTTTTTCAGGGCGTACTGGCAGTTGAACCACGTGTTTCCGGGTGCCGGGGAGAACCTTCTCAACCAGCTGGATCCAGCTAATGTCCGAATGCTACAGGAAGTCCGCCAGCCAGGATCAGCCATGCCGCAGCGAAGTCTACCCGAATCTCCACGAGGAACGCCATCACGTGACTCTTCTTGCACCAGACCTCCTTCGCGGCTTCGGAAACCAACCGGTCATTCTGGTATGTTTACTGTTACACCATCACCTTCTTGCTTGCGGAAGTGACCACGCGTTGCCAATTTCAGAAAGTGAGAACGAGCCACTACAGCCAAGTGGGGCTCCGCCGCGTTCTTCGAGTGCTATTGACACAGAGGCCGCGCGCCGCGCACGAGCGAGGATTGCGCCACCATCTGGAAAGACTGTTGATCATTCAAGTGGTCTAGCGACGCCTTTGAGGAGTCGTCGAGCCTTAATCACCCCCTCTACCAGTAAGCACCTTGAGACCATTTAACGGTCTTACGTAATAAATAATCTAAACAAGTATTTCATTGTTCGGTGAATTTTCGTTATATTTTCTGAGTAACGCTTCTCGTCTTACAGCTGCCTCAAGAGGGACCTCACCGGCCTCAGCGCTTCGGAAACCCGGCGTATCGAGGTCCGTCGCGACCAGTAGGGACAGCAGTCCAGATAAGAGAACCTTCTCTGGCCTCCCTGTTAGAAGAGCGCCCTCTGTCTCGTCGACGCCAGTTGCTACAAGAAAAAACTCCACTGGATATCGCTCGGAGGACGAAGGCGATACAGGGAGCCAGCTTGGCTCGCAAACTTCCCTGTCCGGAAACGGCTCTTGTTATGTATGTAACGAACTCTGGACTGAAAATACTAAATTATAATGAAAGGGGATGACTGTTTCTGTGTTGCAGGATGTGCCGGAAATACTGTCACTGCTCGGAAATCCGAATTGGTCTTCGAGGAAGGAAGGCTTGCTGGGTCTTCGCTCGCACCTTCGAAGTGGCGGACGTCTCTAGTAAGTCGCACACTGTACTTTCATTTTCGATACAGTTGACGCCACCGCATAAAAGAGCACCCTTCAAAGCGCACTTTTTACTCAATTACAGCCCAGCGGACGTGGATAATGTGCGATTATTGTTGACCCGCATGATGAGTGATCCAACAACAAAAGTCTTCAGCTTGTTTCTTGACACTCTCTACGACTTCCTGAACGCTCACAAACTAGATTTAGGAAGTTGGTTATACACATTGCTCACACGCTTATTCAACAAGATGAGCGTTGAGCTCCTGCCGACGGTGCAAGCCAAACTGGATCGCTGCTTTGACTTGATTCGCGCCTCATTTGCCGCCGAGAACCAGTTTCAGCAGCTCCTCAAGTTTGTCAACGACTCACTGCAAACACCCAACCTCAAGGTTAGCTAATTCTACAAGAAATGATCACCTGAATTTCTCTCATTATTATTATAGTTCAACTTAAAACCACAAAACTTCAAGTAAAATAAAAATTCTCAAATGAGATACGGCAGTCGGAACGAACGCTCGCCAGTGTGCAAAAGAATGGACCTGACCACTTCCTCGTTGAAAATCCTGATGAATTTAAAGCGCTCCGTGGGCAAGTGAGCTGACCAGATCTCCTGTTCAAGTGGCGCACGCTGTCATGGTTTCCAGCTCACAGTGTGCGCTACACGCAAAAATGATTCAGTTCATTTGCCCACTACTTGTATTTCGCAAGTATGATTGGGAACTTGAAAGAAATTCTGAAAGTTTTTGTTCTTAGGTAAAGGTGGCTTTTCTGAACTACCTCGTAACGCTTATCACCTCCAACATGGGACCAAACGATTTCAAGAACACTAGCGCGGTACGCATCGGCGTGACCAAGCTGGTCAACTGGACGCTGGACGGCAAGAGCACCGAGCTCCGGAGAGCTTCACAGAGCGTCATCATCGCTCTCCATCACCTCAACTCCGGAGAGTTCACCGCGATGCTGGCCCTGATGGATGAATACCTCCGGGACACCGCGCTCAAGACGATTAGTGGACCGACCAGACGAGAAGGAAGAGGAGAAAGCAGCAGGCAGACATCGGCTGCAAACTCACGGCAAGCTTCTTCGAGCGACCTCCGGAAAGTGCCTTCCTCAGCGAGCTCACCCCAATCTTCGAACGACGAGAACCTGAACCCGCATGACTTCTATGCTTCGTTGAAGCAGACGACTGACGCGATTGACAAGCTCAATACGTTTTTGAACGTTGATCATAGTTCGGATGATGAAGGAAGAAGGAATGGTGGCAGTGAAGACAGTGGCTTCAGCCGAACCAGCCTGAATAACATTCCGGCGGCTGTCGAGCTGGAACACAGTAGCCAGGACGGCGAACTGGACCTGCCGGCGGAAAGTCCGCAGAACAAGTATGCCGACGTCTGGTTACTTTCAATAAAACTGATAGTATATTTTTCGGAGATCTTTTTAATCCAAACTTTCTAATCCTGTTTATAGAGACATTCTGAGCCTTCTGTGGAATCTTCAGTGTCAAGCCGAGAGCGGAGACACCAAGACTTGGTCCGGGCCCGATGGCGACTCGGCTGTTTACATCCTGCAAGAAGCGATGGAGCATGAGGCGCCATCTGTGCTAAGCGCTGCTATGCAGTGTTGTACAAACCTTGCTCGTGCTAAAGCTGCCTGTATAGAAAGGATACTTCCCAGTATTCTGAACCTGTGTCACAATGAAAGACAAGAGGTGATCTCCGAAGCCCACCAGTGCCTGAAGGAAATAACGAGCCAGCTTCCTCTTGATAAAGTGCTAGAAGCTCTGGCGGTTCCCTTGCTGTCGGAGAACCAACCCATGAACACCCGCGCAGTGTCATTTCTGCTGAGGCTAGTCCAGGAAACGCCGACGCAAAAAGTTCGCGAATCACTTCCTTCGATCTTGACACCGGTTGTGCAAGTAAGAAATTTCTCTGCTCTTCTTGGCGGTACTGTACAACTGTGAAAGGTTTCCAACATCTGGCGGCCATGAACCTTCCTGCCGAGCTTTTTTCTACAATTTACTCATGCCGTTGTTTTCTGCTTTAGGGCTTCAGCGACTCACAGGAGCCCAATGTGCGGAAGGACTGCATGTTAATCATCGTGGATGTGCAGTCGAGAACCAGTACCGAAGCGGTGACGCCATTCATCAGAAATCTTTCCCCGAACAAGGTATGAAGATGGCTTACTTAAGCTTCCAAATGGATCTCCATGCTAATGGCGTTTGTTTCAGATCAAACTGCTGAACTTGTATCTACACCGGAAGTGAAAATTTTTTCCGCCCACGTTTGCTCGCCGCTCTGGAAACGTACTCCGTTGCATAGGTCTTGCTTGGTTGTGGATAATCGAGTTCGGAAGTGTGCCTCTTTGTCACTGTTGAACACCCATAGATTGGGTTTAGTTATACACTGCGGCTAGAGACTCTATTTTTTCGTTTGCGTATGGTTTGTGTGTGATCGATGTCTTCCATCAGAACATGTCATAAACGGCAAAAGGTTTCTTTCCATACGATGGCTCTTGCTTCCTGGTGGACTATGAAAACGTTCTTCCGCGTTCTTTTCCCCACAGCCAGAAGTTCGTAGTACACAAAAAGCGATAGTGACGTCCTCCCACTGTAGTCTACCGCTGTGATTATGTCAGAGATGGAACCAGCAATCACCGAAGTGTTCAGGACCTCGAAATGCGGCTTGACTAAACACTCAAAAGCGTCGAATCGCTAGGCAGGCGTTCTTCCCGGGAACCCGTTGTTACATTTCTTTATCTTCACGCGGTGAATCGGTTTGTTTTTTTCGGGTAAATTGCACCGGAGACACGAAGCACTCCGGGGCGGGTGAAGGAATAGTCCGATCGATGTTTGACCAACCACTAAGACTTGGATGATTCGCAGTTGGTACACGCTTTCCTCCATCCATGAACAGGACGAGTTTTCGAACCGGAAATTAAATCCGTGATGTTACGGCACGCAAACAAAACTAGGTTGTAATCATTTAAGACATCAGAAACTAAAAACATCAGGGCCTGAATTTGCTCCCAGGAAAACTTCCGGCGCTTACTTCCGTGAATAGCTACGGTTATCAGAAAAGATTCTTTTCTCATACGCGACAGCAACAAGCATTTCCAGTCTTCTTCTACCAGAAAGGCTAAAAACAAACACAGGGGTGCTTCTGTTTAATTCAGAGCCAGTTCGGTCGATATTCAGTTGATTTATCGATACCGCAACAACAAAATTTCATAACCCCGAAAGGTCCATCGATCTAAACAGGGAGAAACATTCTCGAGGGGAAACATCACAGGCCTTTCTGACCGGCATTTTCCACAAACATATTGCGCTTCTCTTGGCTGATCTTTTTAAGTAGCCAGTGCGTGACCATAGGACCTTTGCCCTTCACCTTGAGAAACACATAAACATCAAACCATATCCCGTGCACAGCGAAATGTGCGCTGCATACAGAACGAATCAAGAACCCACCACTATCTCTCCCCTGCACTCCATTTCGAAGCAACCGAAGTAGCGAAGTGCATCGTGAGTCGCTGACGTTATATGAATTCTCTGCGACTCCCCGGTTGATTCCATTCGTGACGCAGTGTTGACGGTATCACCAAAACTGGAGACAAAAAAAGCAGACGTAAACTCCACAGTCAAAGAAATTTCTTCAGAAATGATTGTGGGAAAAAGGCCAAGGACGTGTGTGTATCCCCGAGCTGATCTTGATGTGGAATACTTTTGGCGAATATTCAACGTCTTCCATGATTGATCCACTTAATGCTGTTGATTGCGAAAGCTAGGAACATCATGTTCAAGTTTGCCACTTACACGCAGTAGCGAGGCATTCGTGTGCCAATTATTCCAGCTTTGCAGCATACAAAAAAAGAAAAGTATCTTGATTAAAGTATTTATCATTATGTGAAAAAGGCAAAGAATTACCCGCACAGGGACCTGTATGCAGACCGATCCTCAACTTTAGTGCGTAATCGGGCTTATGTGGTATCCGAATTTGCGCAACATCTATGATTAAATCCAGTGACATGCTGGCAATTTCGTAGGAATGCCTGTAATAAGGAAAAAACAATGTGCGGGAAAGGCAGTTTCTTCCTGCAATAATTAGGAGAATTTCAACATGAGACCCTCTCATCACGAAGAAAAAGACTAATTCCGTGTTACTTGTTTCCGTTGCGTACGGGAAGTCCGCTGACGCACAAATAAGCATCGCCTGTAAGCACCACGAAGATGTCGGAGATAATCCTGTTCTTTATCCGGTCGGTTAGCCTCGAATAAGGAACCCTTACCTATAGTTTCCACTTTGTACACGTCATACAGTTCAATTCTTCGGTCCATAACTACGAAAAAGATGTACTTTTCAATACCAAACATCCGACATGAATCTTCATTCATGGTATCGCACCAATCTTGGAAGCAAAGGCGATAAGTACCAACTCATCACGTACCTGCATACACTGTAGCTTTACATTCACGCGACGCGACCGTATGCAAGTACGTGACCAGAGCCGCACTGAGGTTTCTTACTTGTATACAGTTTGTTTAAAGTGTCGACGACTTGGAGTGGAGTAGAGACGGAAGAAAATGCAGTAAAATCCACGATATCGCTAAAGAATACCGTGACTTGGTCGAAGGACTCTGGATACACCGATTCGCGGTTCTTGACCTTTTCGGCTACTTGACGCGGAAGTAGTTGATTGAGCACCGCTTCCGCACGCTTTTTCTCCTTCATCACTTCCTCGTTCTTGGCTTGTAAAATGGAAGCAAAGCTCTGTATTTGACCAGTGATGAAATGAAGAAGAACGATGGTTGCAGGGAATAAAATCACAGAGAGAATCAGGATAAACAGCTGCACTCCGACTGTTCGGTTAGCGTTGTAGATTGACAAGTCCAGATTAGCTTTGATCTGGCTCGTCAAGTTTCTTTCGATATCACGCAGGATGTCTTGGTAATTGGTCATGGCGGCGTACCAGAACTTTCCCCTTTCAATATCTTTCCGCCCCAGATCATTTCGATCTATCAATGCTCTTTCTGTCGAGATGTTCGCTTCCAGTTGACTACCATGATAGTACCGTTCTAGCATCTGAGATATGGTCGGCTCGTACTGTTGGCTTCTGTTTAAGAAGGCTTGACCACGTGATCTCTGATTGCGGTACCAGAGGTAAATTTCCTGGTTCATCTTCCCTGTGAATCAGAACGGCAATCAGAACTCGACTTTGAAATCCGACTGGGATCATGAGACTGGTGCAGGAAGCTGTCAAGCCTCACTGGCAAACCTGCATACACAATCATGGTGCCGTAAGACAAGGTAGTGTATGCAGGTCCGTGATTTCGCTCCATATGACGGACCTTACTGAAATATTGCCCACCTCTTCCATAAAATATGGTGCCGGCGGATCGTTCTGCCGCTATAAATTCTTTCCCGGTAATAAAGAGATGATAACCCACTAGTAGTTGCCAACGTTGAGCCGCCGCTTCGGATTGGATTACGGAATCGCCGATCCACCTTAAGATGTAACTTATTATATCGGTGAAGAAGCTCAACTGCAGTTCCGGAGTGGAACTGTTGACCATCATCCGGTTAACAGCAATCTGAAGTTGCAAGTCTTGCTTCTGTAGGAAAAAGTTGTCCTCGGGCTTTACTTCCGACCATCTCACTAAGGCTGATAGGGCCTGATCCACTTGCTTCCTCCTGTAATAAAGAAACCAAACGTTATCAAAATTCAGCCTTCTTCACATCAATACTGAACCGATAAATGCGTTTCGAAAACGAATTAACTTTGTAAAGCATTATATCAAAGGGAACTGAATAGTTGGGACGTCGGCAAACGGACTTACTCTAATCGTTTCTCCAAGTGGCGCACGGTCTCAGCCAAAAACCGTGAAAATGCGTGCCACTCGAGATACCATCTGTGTAAAACCACTTACCGACGTCAGAAAAATCCTCAGTTATTACATAAAAGTAAGCAGTCAGCAGGATACAGTTTGAGTCAAATGACAAAGCCCCTTCTTCCGTAAAAAGAAACAAATTATCGCACTGGTGTCCGCACCTTATTAAAACCTCCGGTAAAAGTTGATCGTCGAGCATGCTGAGATAAAAAGTTGTAGTTCCCCGCTCAAGACCGAGGGTGTGAGCCACATCCCCCGCTTGGACCGCAAACTCTATCTGAGCTTTGAAATTACTAGTGTACCCTTGCTGCAATATTGCATCGTGCATACTCGTGCTACACTGAACTATCAGAATAATAATGGGTATAGCCGCCATTCCAAGGATTTTGATCAGCTGCATCCGGCGACCCCTCGCGGTCCTCGGGTCGTCCACACAGCGACCAGTAAGAATGGTCAAGCGAGATAGCGAACTCCGACCAGTTCTGATCGATACTCCATCGTTCCTGGAACTCTTTAGGCCATAGTCCGAAGTACCGTCTAAAGTCGTTTGAGAGTCGCGCAAATGCTTCATGATTCCAATAGGCTGGACCGGATCCGGTTGGCTAAGAGGACGAGCGATACCATTGGGATGTCCGTTGGTCAGTGAGGCGTTGTGAACCTTATTATCTTCCATGCTGAAAACACTTTTCAGACTAGGAGCAGTGATGTCTATCATCAAAAAGCACCGAAGGCGAAGTTCACGTCGTACCGAAGGATGGATGTGAGATGGAATTGTCCACGAGTGGGATCACGAGCTGTTGATCCGTATGAATCATCTGATTCGATTAAAAACACCAGCGACCGGGAACATACCCAGGAACCTGGAAGATCTGATTCGAAATAACGGGTCAAGATGCGCCCCAACCGGATCGCAGTTCTTGCTATCTCGGAAGATGGTTCTTCTGAAATCCGAAAGTTCCCTGAGTTTTTTCCAGCTCGAAGTGAGGAGCACGCTCAGTTTATGCTCAAATTATAACACAAAGACAGGACGAACTAAGCTTTAAATTTGAGGCAAACACGTCGTCTGTGAAAGCAGCAAGAGCCCTTTAGCGGCCGCTGCTTCTTTGGGACGGAACACAAAAAAACTTACCCATTCTGGGAGGTTACTGATGCTGTACGTGACGAAGGTCGCTCCTTTGTCTACTGGATGCGTGACGGTAATCTGTTTGGGAGTGCTGAGCCTAAGTGATACTGATTCCATTAGTAGATCCCCGACAATTTATAGCATCACCGCAACACGCTCCTGCGCGCTAAGCCTAGATCCTCGATACACGGCAGTGCGTTCGAGATAAGAGGACTGAAAGATCTTCCTACGTAGTCAACTGCTCGGAATGATTATTAAATTGCACTGTTCGCTGCATGACAGGAAGTTTTCGGTCTTTCTTCCAGAGATTCCGTGAGCATAATCGGCAAAATATAATTTATCTGCCAAGCAGATCCATCATTACATTTCTCACGCAAGCAAGACCTGCAACGCCAATTATCAGTCTGACCTCCTGTATCGGTTCTCCTGTATCTATCAGGCCTCCGTATGAAGAGAGGAGGAAACCGAGCAGGGAGAGAGGACTATCGTGGCTCCATCTGCGATTTCGTATCTATCGATTCCCCGTTCGTTGGGACGACCCTGGTGGAGGACCAGGCCCCGCATGTATATACGCACTCGCCACACTGGCTGACCTATGAGATGGAAGGAGGAAGCTCCAAGCTACAACATCAAATCTGGATCTGGGATCGTCTTAATCAGCGTAAGTCCGCAGCCGCCCTCTTACTCGACCTTATGGTCGACACCTGGAAGGAAGACCTTTGTCTGTCGACGTTATCCGAAGAGCACACCCAGGAAACCCCATCTGCAGTCCAGCCGCTCTACCAATGCACGCATACGCTCGAAGATACTTCTGAAGAAGCATTAAAACTCCGGCGCTTACAGTAGAAAACTGGCTGGCTGGCAGCAGCGTAACGCGAACCCAACGCCGCCGCTGGCTTCTGTCTTTCGTAGGTGTACTGCCTGGCCGGGCCGTCGGGTACGCCAGCTGGAAGATGTTCAAGCCCTCTCTCTCTCAAGAGGATCGCAAGCCTACCGCGTGCGTGTCACGTTGGTCATTCTCGATCGGCCCCCACCCGATTTAATTCCATCAGGAGCTCCAGCAGGGCGATTCTGCAGAGGTGTGCTCCGAAATTAACTGCACCTGTAGCGCCACGCCGCCTCCGAGCACGAGAGATCCCCGAGGTGTGCTCCATGCCAATCACCTTGAAAGAAGCGCCCCAAACGACGAACAAACGTCAAACAAGCTACAGGATTTTGCCTACACGGAAAGCACCAAGATGACTTTATTTTGAGCTCTTAATAACTATGTTGTTTATTTAGACGTTCCTTTTACGTAAACTTCAATTTACACACGACAACAAGCAGCCGGAAAAACATCTTGTTCACAAAACTCTGCCCACACCGGCATCCCATAAGAGCTCGTCAAGGGCGGTAACCGAGTGACGACATGCTATAACTTCCAACCACTGATAAGGAACGCTCTACAGGAGTTGGTGTCCTGGTTGCAGCCACTTATCCTCTCCGTTTTCGCAGCGAAAGACGGTAAGGTAAAGTAGCCCACCTCATTCCAAGATGAAGCTAATGATACAACTTAGAAGGATAATGTTATGGAAGACGAGCTTAAAGTTACATGTCCCTTGACGTGCTCGTCAGTAAGATCACAAGTTGATTAACAAGTCTCTTCGTGTACAGTACGCAAATCGTCTCACTGCAGTCTATAGTCTTCCAGTCGCTAATCCATGCTCAGGTGATATCTTGGAAACGAACGTCACAAATCCTCATCCTCCTTATTTCGGCAGGTGGCTTTCGCTATATAACAAGTCTATCTTGAGTGTACCCATTTACGCTGTTATCGAGTCGGCAAGATGTTCTCGTAAATTCTATACTGCACGAAATCACCTGTTCATTCTGGAAATGGTTTCTTCCGTGTCCTGTATTGGTCTACTGGCTATCTCCATGATGATCCTAATGGTTCAGGCGAGACCTTCCCTGGACTTCAACCTTGTAAGTTTGCTGACCCTTTTCCGGACTATTGAAGTTCTGATAGCCTCCTGATCATGCGTTCTAGGAAGACTTTGGTGATCAACAGAAAGATATGGATGTGATCTACGATGAAGTTGATCGAAGCGAGAACGACGTCGATGAAGTGACCGGTAAGCTCACATTCAGTCAAGTACAAATATGGCAAAAGCCCGACCATAATATTATTGTGACAAATTTGAGCTATTGATTGGACAGAATGCGTGGACTACAAGTCAAGCCCCGGAATCTACAAGGTATTCAGTGAGATACCGCGACCCAAGCCTTGCGGTCTGTATCTGGTGGCGCCCGTCGACCAACAAATCGAGCTAACGTTTCTGGACTTCCAAGTTCACTGCCAGCAGCACGGGATCGTGGAGATTGTGGACGGATACGCTTATGGCAACGGGATCTTCCCGCCACAAGAAGGAAGCGGGCAAACTAGCAGGATCGATCGTCACAAGCGATATTGCGGAGCCCACAAACCTTCTTCGGTTTTTCTCTCCACATCCAACGCCGCAGTCATCCAAAATCGTATGCCTAATGACAACGAAGGCTTTACAGTGCAAGTCAAGTTCATCAAGAACCCCCAACGTAAGTAACGCTACCTAGTGCGCAGAAACTCCGTCCCAAAACAGTAAACAGTGTTCAACAAGACTCGAATTTTCCCGACACAGCTTGCAATGCCGTGGCGATGGAGGAGAGAGGAGTAGTTACCCTGACCAACTATGGACTGGCGCATAATTGTAGCTTGTTGATCCTGTTCCCTCAGCGTTTGTCCGTCACCTTCGGCTACACCCAAGCACGCGCAGAAGTACCACCTAGGGTAGGTCGGAGCGTCAAATGTATTTGAAAGTAATCGTAATATTGATGTGATCTTTCACAGCACCACGGACAAGGTTCTGACTATCTGGAGATCTTGGGCGGAAATTCTAGCTCGGTGGACAAGATGATCTCATTTGAGAGGAGCGCGGGTCTATCGTCGGATTTCAGTAAGCGGGGTTTCTCAATATCGTTCAAGAGTATGATCTAGCATGATAACGATGTTTGGTTTGTCAGGACTCAAGCGCAGGATTCCGTGTGAGAACGTCGTGGTCCGCCTGATCTCCAGTGGTCGATTCATCAATTCCGCCCAGATACATCACGAGACTCTATCTCAAGATGAGACTTCCGGATCTTCGAGATCACAGTGTTTTTTGTGAAGACTACATTTAAGATAGCGTGGCGGTGAAGCCTTGACGATGCAATGGAATCCTCTGATGAAGAAACCTCTCGCAATAAGCAAAATAAATTCTTTCCAGCCAAAGATATCCCATTGTATTTTTCTGTGGATAAGCGAACTAGTCTAGGCAGTTGGTGAGGTAAAGACTGCTGCGACACGCTCGTGAGCGCCACAACTTCGATTTCTTCCACAGGAAGACCCACAAAGTCGATGGAAGAATTTATCTGTCCTTTAGGCAGACAAACCCACCAAGATCAAGGTCTGAGTAGACCGGCATGTGTAAACTGACACGTAATCTGATCCGATAAGCTTTGAAGATACCGGATGCAGTTGTCTACTTTCATGGTACTGCAGTTTCTGACCTACTAAGCTGCTCTTTTTCATAGGAACGCAGTCAATTTACCTCGCAGTTCCATATGTGAGCAACTTCAAACTTTCTTATCGATGCAAACCAAACCTCTTTACGATGTCCAAGCCTAAAAACTTACCCGTATACGTTGTGGATGCTTTTACCAAGTTCCCGTTTAGTGGAAATCCGGCGGCAGTATGCTTGCTTTCCTCCGAACAGGTATCTCATATCCATACCGTGTCTCGGCTTGCCTGTAGCAGCTGTCCAGCTTGTTGATTCCGTACTGCAGGATCTTGACGATGCTACAAAACAGAAGATTGCCGCCGAGATGAACCTTTCCGAAACAGCGTTCGTTACTTGCCTCCACACAACAGATAGCTTTGACTCATGTAAGAATAGTTCGAGGAACTTTTTTATCATCAGTTTTGCTCATCAGTCAAAACGTTTTCGGTCGGTAATTATTTACGAATTACAGCGGTAACCTTTCGCCTGCGCTGGTTCACGCCATCCGTCGAGGTTGATCTTTGTGGGCATGCTACGCTTGCAGCGGCGACCATCCTCTTTTTTGTCAGTGGTACGTACTGTTGCCAACTCCTTCGCACCGTTGCAGCCTGAAACTAATACATGGAAGTCGGTGAATGTTTCTAACCAGATCGTTGTCTCAAGTGCCGCATGCTCTAGCTGCTATTGACCGAAAGCGCGCGCCGCTTGAAAAAACAATTTGGGTGAATTCAATTGCCCACGTCCCTCACATTGTTTTCGCAGGAAACCAAAACCGGATGTTGCATTTCGAAACGAGAAGCGGCACCTTACTGGCTATGCATAAAGAAGACTCCATTGCTCTGGGTTTCCCACAAGACCCGCCCATGCCGTTGGACCAGTGGAACAGGACAAAGATCAAACCACTTCTCGATTACCTTGGGGAGGTAGTTGGCGAGGACTCCGTTATCGATATCCAGTTAGCACCTACATCCCGGAAACTGCTGCTCCGCCTTCGCGACAACACCTCCATGCCGACCTTGCAAGGTTTCAGAGTGGACATTCCGACGTCCATCGTGACGTCGAAATCCATCACCGAAATCATCCGAGGAGTGATCCTGACAGTCAAGGGATCGGTTGAAAACCAGGCTGTCGACGGCGAGGGAGTACCTTATGACTTTGTGTCCCGATACTTTGCTCCATTTGTCGGCATACCAGAGGATCCTGTCACAGGCTCGGTTTGTATCACCTTTCAGTCGCGCCGACGAGCAGTCTGGTTAACACCTTGTTGTTTCATTCAGGCACATACAGTGTTGGGTCCCTACTGGAATAACCTACAAAACAAGAATACTCTTTACGGTAAGAGGAAAGACAAAGAATCTTCGCAAAATACTCTTACTTTCCACCCGGAATGTCTTTTGCAGCTTTCCAATGCAGTAGTCGCGGAGGAAGTTTACAGCTCACGCTGCAGCCCAATAACAGGATCGAGATTACCGGACATAGCCGTATCGTGCTCCGTGGAGTGTTGGAGATCTGAAGAGTCTCAGAGCTCTTTTAGAAATGGGTCCTCAAGCCCTAAATACTAGATGAAGAGTAGCATACGACAAAAGCAGATCCCTCGATGATCATAATTATTCTCAAAAACAATGACTTCCGGGCGCTCCTGCGATCCTTGCTGAAAGCGTCATTTGCGATGTTGCGATTCCGTTCTGTCTGAGTTGATTTACACTCTGTTGATTGCCTGTCTGCGCAGCCTGGCTACGCTTACGTATGCACTACGAGTCTACGTCTCTACGACCACGAGCAAAATAAAGTGTTTTGTCTTCGAAATCTGGAGCGATACCTCTTCGTCTCATCTGAATGTTTTCTCTCCTTTAACCTTAGGTACTTCTATTCGATCGTGGTATCCACAGTATCAGCTTGGGCAGCAGCGCGGTGTGAGGACGCGAATTTTGTACTCCAGACCTTGTACTGGATCAGCTGTTCGATTCGAACCCACTGGGATCACTCTGTCCATCTCGCTTCCACAACATACTGCACTAGTGGATGTGCTGAAAGTTATCGTAACCTTGTCTAGTTCTGCTTGTTAGTCTAGACTCCCGGACGGAACGAAGGATGGCGCTTCGACAGGCGGCCGTTTCTGCGTTCAGAGTACGAGATGTCAAATCCGCAGCTACCCACTGGAAGAAGGCCCGAGCTCCGTCCTTGGATGACTTTCACCGACGGACACTATATGCGCTCCTTCAGCACCCCAAACCTAACCCAGCTCCGTATCCAGTGAGTTCTGCATCGAGCAGCAAGTCGGGGGATGGAGACTCGAATGGATCCAGGAGGGTGACCGGCGACCGGAAGTCACGATCTGCTGCAGGGTCGGGCTCTGGTTCTGGGGTAGGGGCATCTTCGTCTGGTGGAAACACTGGGAATGGAGACAGTGGAGCGCTGAAATGTCCGAAATGTGGAGAAAGCTGTATACATGTCGAAACGTTTGTTTGTAAGTCGGTTTGTAAACTTCAGACGTACATAACAAAAATTGTGTAATGTGGAATATTACAGTCGTTGTTCATTACGAATGTTTCTTCTTTAGCGTCGACAAGGTTCGTAAAGTGTGAAAATTGCCATCACTTCTTCGTGGTCCTTAGCGAAATGGATTCAAAGAAGACGCTGAAGGATGGTGTAGCAGATAAATCGACTAAAAGAAAGCCACCACCTGCACCGAAAAAGGTACCAATCAACCTTATCTTCCACTTTGTTTAAGGGTGAAATATCTAACCAGTTTTGCTTCGCAGATCTTCGACTTTTTGAGCAAGTACGTTGTGGGACAGGATCACGCCAAGAAGGTCCTATCCGTGGCTGTTTACAACCACTACAAGCGCCTCAGCAAGAACCTCCCTCCCCCACCAGCTACTAACAAAACAGCAAGGTCCGCGGACAGCCATACAACTGTGGATGTTCGGAATATGAACAGCTTCTCACATCGAGGTATGATTGTTAATCGTAAGTATTCTTCTCAATTTAGTTTTACACTTCGGAGTTATTTTTGTGGTTGCAGATTTGCTGCATATCGCCGGTCTGAATCCCGGAAGTCCTCTAGGCGCTCACCTCCAGCAAGAAATGGACGATCAGCGTGAGAAAACTGCTGCTTTGCAGAAGCCACAGAACATCTCCGACGTGATCGAATCGGAGACTTACGAAGTCAAGCTAGACAAGTCGAATGTTCTGATGGTGGGTCCCACGGGATCTGGCAAGACACTGCTGGCCCAGACCATCGCACGCTGCTTGGATGTCCCCATTGCCATCTGTGATTGTACGACGCTGACGCAAGCTGGCTACGTCGGCGAAGACATTGAGTCGGTCATCGCCAAGCTGTTGAGCGATGCCGGCGGAAATGTCCCCAAGGCCGAACAAGGCATCGTCTTTTTGGACGAAATCGACAAGATCGGCGCTGTACCCGGTGTGCATCAGTTACGGGACGTCGGCGGTGAAGGCGTTCAGCAGGTATGTATCAAAGCTTCAACAACATAATACAAGTTCGATGTTTCGTTGGCATGCCTACATAATCAGGCTCAGCGCTGTAGACTCATTTGACTCGTTCTATTGACATGTATCTCGGCCATTTTTCTACGCAAATTGTTGACAGGGCCGTACCGGGCACCACCATGTCTGCTGTTTTCGTTGACATTTTGTAGTACAGGGCTGAATGAGCTAAGTGAGTCCTCGTTGTTGGTAACGTCGGATTGACAACTCTTCCGCTCTTTTCAGGGTCTTCTGAAAATCTTGGAAGGAACGATCGTTAACGTTCCCGAGAGAAGCGGTAGCAGAAAGCTTCGCGGAGAGACAGTCCCGGTTGATACCACCAATATCTTATTCATTGGTTCTGGTGCGTTTAACGGTCTTGACAGAATAGTCAGCAGGCGGAAGAATGAAAAGGTAAGGAGTAATCTGACACACCTGCAGCTAGTATACTTGGCTGTTCTAGTGATGGGTCAGTGATAAGCTTTATCTGTTTTGTAGTATTTGGGATTCGGCGCAATGAGCAACGCGATGAAGGGTAACCGTCGGGAAGCTGCCCAGGAGAGCCTCAAGGAAGGTTCCGGTTCGGGCAACGTTGTTGAAGATAACGCGGAAAAGGACGCGTTGTTACGGGATGTTGAAGCCAGAGATTTGATTGACTTCGGACTAATACCCGAGTTTGTGGGTCGCTTACCCATTTTGGTCCCCTTCCACAATCTGAGCGTTGAGATGCTTGTACAGATTTTAACTGAGCCCAGGAACGCACTTATTCCTCAGTTTCAAACGCTTTTCGGAATGGATAGTGTAAGTTCAAGTCAAACTTGCTATTCTGCACTTCTCTCCGTAGTTTTGTCCTGCAGATTGCTTTTCGTTGTAGGTCGACTTAAAGTTCTCCGAGCCGGCCATCAAGGCCATTGCCACGAAAGCCTTAGCCCGGAAGACTGGAGCTCGAGGCCTGCGTTCCATCCTGGAGTCTCTTCTGCTGGACGCCATGTTCGAGACTCCCGGGTCGGCCATCAGTTCGGTGAATGTCGACGAGGATGTGGTGGCCGGAAAGAAACACCTGGAGTATATCATGAAGGTGGTCGAGACCGTGACTGACGACCTAAAGCAGGAAGCTGATATGGAACCGAGCAAAGAACGAGCCAGTAATTGATAGAATATATTCTCCAATCATCTGCTTGCACATTGTTGTTATGACTAGTGCTCTGAGTCTACGATACTGTAAACACTTTAAATTCTCATTGCATCTTGGCTTCGAGAACATACAAAAGTGAATTAAGTTATTCCTGTTGATTACACAGTACAGCTTAAAGCCGTGCCATCTCTTTTTATCTTTCATTTCTTCCGTATGCTTCAAACGAATTGGCACTCCAACAAAAAATATTGTGTTGAATATGTAGGGTCTGGAACTTCGCTTTTGGTAGTGTCCACGAGTTCCTCGCTTGGAAATCCTGACTGGCGAACCTGCTGCTTGACCAGCGAGTGCTCCTTACTCTTTCGTTGTCGTTTTCAAACCCGAAAATTTCGGTTCCCTTGCCTGCGACCATACCACGTAGAACGCTCCCGATCCCGTTCGATCTCGGAAGATAAGCTTCGTCGGGCCCGGTCAGTACTAAGATGGGTGACCGCTTGGGAACACCGGGTGTTGCACGCTTTTTTTTGCTGGTCATCTGGCCGTATCGCAAAGTCGTAAACGTAATACAGCTGGCCTTTTTTCTCGGCGACAAGTAAAATCGATTTTCCTTTGTTCCAACATTTTGGTAAGGTCCGTCGATGCTCCGTGTTGCGTTTGTACTCGATGACCTGGGGCTGTCTTGGCCTTGGGGCTACCAGTCGGATGTCACACTTTTCCTGCGACTGCATTGCATAACTTCGGTGGAAGGAGGACGAATGGCTGGACTGTGATTACACTCTATATTCTATGCAGGGCACCGTCGCTTCGGATGCTGGAGGACCACAACTCTCCTGATACCCCATCCCGAATTAATCATAATTATGACGGATACACGGACATTCCCCCAGAGGGAATATGGGAAACAACGGCAGAACTTACTCCGAATATGCGGGTGAGCGTTCGCTGCTTAAATGTTATCCAACCTCTACAATGTACCATATGTGCTTTCTAGGATGACGCTTAAGTCTGTAGTGGACAAATTCTGCTTCAATGGTGTACTGGACGAGACGGATACTGACGTGGAAAACCTGCTGATAGTTCTGGAGAATATCTTGATGCATCGATGTACTAAAAGTAAACTGCGCAGCTGACTTTTTGCTTGCGGCTTGAAACCTCATACGCTGACTGGTTCTCGTCTACGCTAACCATAAACTACTGCTTTTACTAATGAATATGTTTGCTGATAATGAGGGAAAGTTCACTCATTTTTGCAGAGTTGCCGTCGACGTGGTTCTCCGAAGAAGTCCCTTCTTATTGGCCATGCGTGGTACAATGCTGCTCCAAGATGACTCGAAGCTGCGTTCCCGCAGTGATGGCCATGGATCGACGGCTAACTGGCTTGACACTCGTAAGCGAGCTCAATCTGTGCTCATGCTTGGCCAGAAAAGCGAAAGGGAGCTACCATAATGTGTTTTACAGGGTCGTATTTTTCTGCGGATAGCTTTGATGGAAAAACGGCTACCGGAATACTTGTCGGAGCTGGTAACCACGGAATCACGCGAAGTACTCCACAAGGCATACCACCACGAAGCCTTCATGCTACGAGACGAGGGTGTTTCATTGACTCACATGTGCTTGGGATTGAACAGCATCGACTTCAGGTATACCGCAGATTAGCAGCATGTCATGATATGTCTTCCTACAGTCCGAAATAGGCTGGCGACCCATTTCGAATTTACCCCTTCGTATTTTTCTAGTTTCTGTGTGAAAGGGGAGGATCTCGCTCATCAGTATGTTCCATGGTAAGAATGGTTGATTTTGTCGTTCGCCGAATCGCTTTCTTATCAACCGGTTTACATGCAGCATTGATTTTACTCCATATTTGGATTTCCAACCATGGTGAGTTCAGTTGGGGTTGACGTCGGCGGAGTGTTCGTTTCTCATGCCATTTACTCTGGTTAAAGATAGGCATCTTAATAGCCTTCTTTGTAGTGAACAAGCCGAACTTGATGACGAGCACGAGCAAGCGGTTCTTAACGGGCAGATTCCACGATTGGCCGATACAGCTTCGCCGGACAACTCCGCTGAAGACTCGTGGCGTCTCAAATACCAGACGCTGTACAACAAATACAGAGACCTCGCCCAGCAAAAGGTCTGTAAGAGTTCGTCCTTGAACGAGATACCTTTTACGGTACAATCATCTCGTGCTGCAGTGAATATTTGCTCTATAATACAGAACTATGCAGAAGAGATGGTGAACCTTAAACAAGGCAGAATCGAAAGGCTGGAATTCGATCTTGCAGCTGCGCAAGGCGACGCCGAAGCGACGAAGACAACGCACGCTCGAGAGATTAATAAGCTGCAGAACATCATCTTGGAACTGCAGTCCGAACTGTAAGTATCATTCCTCTGTCTGTACATGCGAAAAACTAATGGTTAACATCATCGTTTTGGGGGCGTAGGTCCAGCGCAAGGACAGACCGGCCTCTGAACGACCGGAAGCGCCTCGAGACATTTTTCACCGGTCTCTCAAGGAACGGAAAATTCCACGAGTCCATCGCATTAGAGAGCATTCCGATCGACCGCGACCAGTTCTCGTCCGAGGTGTCTTCGGAAGATGACACTGTTAGTATGTTAGGCGACCACGAGGAAACACCGTACGGCAGTACTGACTACGGTCCTGACGGACTGTTGCGTACTAACTCTGAAGAATTCACGCCGTCCAAATCAAACAAGGCTGGTTCTTCCAAAGATACCAAGTGATAATATGTCCATAGTTATCCTCGTCTTTCTTTTTCTCGTTCTACCGTTTTATCGTCTCACTTTCCTAGGTTCAATCTGTATATAATTGCTATTTAGAAGTATCGTGGTACTCGCGAACTTTATTAGCATGCGATGTTTTACTCGCTCCATCGTCTTTTGGGTCATTTTTAATGTTCTAGGGTTTTTCGTTGCCCGTTGATTCTGTCTTAATGTTTTGATCGGTTTTCCCGGACTCCTCCTTCCATATTCCGCCTCCCGCGGCGCTCATAACAGTGCTGCGATGTTGTCCGTGCTATGAAGTCCGAAAAGCGACCCAACTTGGCTGCGCGAAACGACCACCTATACTATAAAAGTAATCTAATGTACAACGAGATATCACGAGGAAAAAGAAGCCGACAACAAAAAACATCCTTGGCAATCGCACATCAACAAATTAGTTTAAATTCCTCAAGTTCGATAGAGGACTATGTAAGTACACCATTACGGAAGAGCACCAAAACTGAGGACTGCTTAAGCAAAAAGTAAAATAGTAATAAGCTCTGTCTGATCACCAGGCCTTTCATCAAGTAAACATCATGCACTTCCGTTCAATAGAGAGTTCGAGACTTTACTGCTGAGCACAGTTTGGCGGTCCATTGATAACCACACCAGCACCTGCCGCGTTGGCTTGATTCTGGATCCAGTCCCCCAATATCATGGTCCAGGGATCAGCATTCATTCTTCGTTGGTTAGCGTCAGTTGCCCGTGTCACATCCTCCACTTCAGTACCAATCGGACCGGAAGCCGGTTCCGCACCGGCGGGAGACCTTCTTGCTGGTTCCTCAGTCTCGTCCTTCTCCTCAACCGCTCGAGGAGCCCAAAGCCGAACTACAACAACAAAACTCGATAAGAATCTTTCAACTTCGAGCAGTTCGCTCTTATAGTCACGTTTCCACCTTCATTATCTATGCCACTGGTAGCAATGACACAGGAAGTCGGATGAGGCTGGAGACAGTTCACGATATTTGAGTCACCTCGAATAACTGAAAAAGATGACAAATTAACCACTGCAAAGAAGTTAGTGCAAAATCTTTAATTTCCAACCACCTTTCACAAGGTTCGTCGATTTACGGTCCCATATGAAGAAAGACCCGTCGTCAGAGCCAGCCATAATAAATTCACCGTTCTGTCCCAAGAAGCCCGCTTCCTTGATATCTGTTGTCGTGTTGCAGTGCCCCACAAACTTGTTTCGGTAGTCACTGGCGGCTTCCCTCCACTTGATTTCCTGCGTTTCCATCGCTGAAAGCTCTTTGGTCTGCTGACGAGATCTCTTACCGTTGCGGTTAGCCTTTAACGCATCGGTGATCTGTTGCTCCAGCTCTAGGAACGACGGACTGGTCACCAATTGTCTGCAAAGAAAGACGAGGGTTATCACAAACACATAAACGTTATACAGACGATCGAAATACCGATCATACCGTAATATGGTAGACACAGCCTGGTTACCTTCTGTTGTCGTACTGTCTGTGGAAATCCTCGCACCATTCCTTGGCTTCTTTCCATCTTTTTACAAGTGCAAGACCCTTGATGAGGCGGAAGTGAGCTTTTTCGTTGGCTGGATCCAGAACATACGCCATATATGCGTCCAGCAAAGCTTGGTAGCTATCTGAAAACACACGATCAGCGCTGTGCGACGAGACGAGGCACCCAAAGTCTTGAGTTGAACGTACCTCCATCCCACTTCCGTTTGATCAATGCAACCGCTCTGTTGGAGTACAGGACGCTGGAGCGCGGACTCATGAGGAGAGCTCGGTTGTAGTAAGCAATGGCCGAGTTGTGATCACCCCTGAAAAAATAAGAGATTTCGTTAGATGCAGATTATGGATGGAAATTAGAGAGTAAACGGCTCACCTGTGGTAATATTCATTACCAAGGTCTTTGTTCTTCTGCGCATACTCACTAATCTCTTCTATATTCTTCGACCTCAATGGTGACTGCTCACCAATGGAAAATGTCTTCGCGACCTTGTTCGAGCTCTCCGACACGGAAAAGAGATAAATCTGTTCGCCACCAATGTTGGACAGGATACTAGTGCCATCCGCGCTAAACCTGACGTCCGTTATGGAGAAGTTTCTCCACTGATTCCGACTTTCTTGTTCCTTCTGCGGAAGATGCCCAGGGGCGAAATATTTCACACAGCCAGGTTCTAACGGTTCTACCTCCGTGTTGTGTGAGGAGAGCCATGAATACCGTCGAACCAAACCGCGGCTGTCATCGAACATGTGGTTCGGATAGGTTATGCTGGAGAGTTTCAATTTCCGTCTGTCATACATTCGAGTGAAACAGTCTGTCGCACCGACCGCCATGTAATGCATTTGTACGGGATTACAGGCAATACTCTTGCATTCGGGGTTCGTCATGTACGGGTTAAGATTGATCAGGACCTGGCGGCAGGTATTTGCATCACAGCGTTTGGGCTCCCGTAAGTCGTACTAGAAACAAAAAACCTTTTTTTCCATGACAGGGCCAACACGACAAGACCCTTTCATCAAGTGGCGAACGCTTGCAGCCAACAGTCGTGCAAAAGCGCCACTTAAGAAAATAACTCTGACTTCCAGATGTTAGCTACCTGTATCACAAGTCCGTCTTCACCAGCGCTCCAAAAGACCGAAGGTGAGTCGGGAGACACCGCGACACGTTTTACACGGTTAACATGGCAGGAAAAACAGTACAGCATTTCTTGGTAATTCACGTCAAACACCCGAACAGTTCCATCAGCCGCGGCGGAGATCACTATGTTGTCCGCGGAACCTGGCAGGAACTTCACCCTGCAATAAAACCATGTCTTACACAGAGGATTCAAATCGTGCACTAGAATCGATGAGTGATGTTCACCCGAAGATGTTGCCAGTGTGTCCAGTTGCTATCACATGTTTCTCCTTCCGGTGGGGGATGTCCCATATGCGCACTCGGTAATCGTCACTCCCGCTGGCCAGCAATGTTCCATCGTGGTTCCACTCGATGCAGTTCACACAGCCTTCGTGCCCTTTCAGCTCCCAAAAGAGTCCCAGCCTACGTACAAACTCGACGCTCCACTGCTGCATCCGTCGGAACTGAACAGGCGATATCAGGCCATAACGAGCTTCGGACTGAAGTGCGTAGGAGCTTCTGATACCAAATGCTCCATATGAACTGCAGGAACTACCCCAGTGGAAGATCGAGTCTATCTCCATAGTTGGTACTGTCGTCACCACCGCAGCAGTCCCAACGCAGCCTTCACTTCCGCTTAATCCTCTTCAACGGCACAGACCTTTGTGAAATTCAGACAGTTCCCGGCATGGCGAAGCTTTGCAGCTGGTATCCGCTGGATCTTCTCTACTGGGCAACGTGTAAACGGACCTGGACCAGAAGAAGCGGCGGAACGATGGTCCAATTAACAACACATAATGCGGAACAGACATACTAGTTATAACTAATTTTTGTTAATCAATTTTTCAGGTACAAGGATCGCAAGGGCGAAATTGCGATTATCTCAACCGAGATCACCCCTCAACAAAGGGGACAGATCTTTTCTGGCTGCCAGACTTTGGTTTCCACCGGGCCACAGGCGATCTTCAGCGGAAGCTGGTTAGTCCACCCGGTTCGGACTCTTGGTGAAAAGGTAAACAATGAACAGCTGTTGGCCAGTTTGTAACAAGCGTCTGTTCGCCGGAAGTTAATGAATCCACCCTCTCCTCATCATTTCTTGGGCAGTTTCCTCTGGTCATTATTTCTCATGCTCACGGAGGTGTGAACGATTAAGGAACCGATTATGCGAGCAGACGAAGAGCTTCTCCAGTGCACGCAAGAACGGAACCATCATGCGTTCTCGCGCTATAAAGCTCGTATGAAATGGGGATGTTCGCTGATCGCACTGCTCATCGTGCTGGGATTTGCGCTGCCAGTGTTCGCGTTCCACTACGCTACTTCCGGCCTTCAGTGGACATGGAAGACTACCGAGCTCTACGGAGATAGAGTAGCATGGGGTACAATCACGATCCAAGCTATCGACAATCAGCGAACAGAACCGGAGTCCCAACCGTCGGCGTGCTGGGAAGTAGCATCCACCTCCCGTATCGACTGTTATCCTGAACCTGGCGCTTCGCAGGAGTCATGTGAAGCTCGAGGCTGCTGCTGGAAGGCTCCTGCCCATGATGAAAGCAGCCCAGTCAAACACCAAGGCGTCCCTATGTGCTTCTATCCCATTGGTAGTACTGTTCTATCATGCAGAGGCACAACTGTCTGTCAGACCCTATTTCTGTTCTTTCAGACTACCCGACGTATGCAGTATCCGCCTACAACGAAACCGAAAACGGGTTCAAGGCCACTCTGCAGAAGATCAAAACCGGTATAGCAGACAGATATCCTAATGTCATTAAGCACCTTCAGCTGATCGCGTCTTATGACGCCAACGAAAGACTTCACGTGAAGATATTCGACCCGGAACAGCAACGTTACGAAGTTCCATTTCCGAAGCTCCCCGGCCCGGCAGCTGCAAAAGCGGAAAACCCCCTCTACGAAGTGAAGATGACGAAGAACCCCTTCGCATTTAAGGTTATCAGAAAGAGCAATGGACAGACTTTGTTCGACAGTTCGGCTGGTGCTTTCCACTTCTACGACCAGTACATCGAGCTGACCTCTTACCTTCCTTCCAAATACATTTATGGCCTGGGCCAACATACTGACCGATTACTCCATCCAACTGATTACAGTCGGTAATTTCTTTTATTCTGTCGAATTTCTGAATGTATCGTTCCACTGGGCTTCCGAAAGTTGTGTGGGTTTTGCGCCCACTCGGTCAACGGTATGATAGGACAGGATTCTATATGATTTTCATCTGATTCCAGGTTTACCTTCTGGGCTTCGGATGTATCACCCGGCTTGAATCTTCCCCTCTACGGGACGCAGCCTTTCTTTATGGCAATGGACGGGGAAGGCAAGAGTCACGGCGTGTTGCTGTTCAACTCGAACGCGATGGACGTGATACTCTCTCCGGCTCCAGCAATTACATACCGGACAATCGGAGGCATTCTCGACTTTTACTTCTTTCTTGGTCCTTTGCCCAGTAACGTCGTAGCACAGTACACTGAACTTGTCGGTCGACCTGCTTTACCGCCATATTGGAGCCTAGGTTTCCACCTATGCAAGTACGGATATGGCTCGCTAAACCACACGCAGGAAGTCATGCAGAGAAACATTGACGCGGGAATACCTTTGGACGTCCAAGTGAGTAAATTGCACATTTATCTGAAAGAACTCAATCGTCGATTTGTGATGCTTTAGTGGAACGATATCGACTACATGAACGGGAGCAAAGACTTCACGATTAACCAAGAGAATTTCGCGGGTGTCAAGCAGTTTGTTCACGCTTTGCACGAGCGTGGTATGCACTACGTCATAATAACCGATCCTGGGATTTCCGCTGCGGAACCCGCCGGGTCTTACCCGCCGTTTGAGGACGGTCTTGCAATGGACATCTTCGTCAAGAATGCGACGGGCGGAATATTGCTGGGCGAAGTATGGACTGGTGGACTGACAGCGTTTCCCGACTTCACTCATCCAAATGCAACCGAGTACTGGACCAAGCAAGTCTCAGACTTCCACCAAAGCTTGCCTTTCGACGGACTTTGGATCGACATGGTAAGCTGAGTATAACTTCATTGCAACAAAAGCAGCTTCAGCTGATGAGACGAGCTGTGAGTATCTCTCCCAAAAAGTCGGCCGAAGCGAAGCTGCCGAAGCACTCATGAGTAATACAGTATCGTAGAAAAATGCCAGATTTATGGAAAAATTCCTGTTTATTCTGACAGAGTTTGAATAAAAGATTAGAACTGTGCCACAGCATCGTGATAGCTGATTGATGCACGAAGTTGTTCTTTTGGCAGAATGAGCCTTCCAACTTCGTGGATGGAAGTGTGAATGGCTGTCCGCAGTCCAGTCTGGAAGACCCTCCGTATCTTCCGTACCTGGTCAACCATTCTCCCCTACGCTCCCGCACAATCTGCATGACCGCTCGGTTGTCTGCCGGCTTGTCTTATAACCTGCACAACCTCTACGGTTTAACAGAAGCCATGGTCACACGCGATGCCTTAATGACAGTAAGACCGAACAAGCGTCCCTTCATTATTTCCAGAAGCACCTTCGTCGGTCAAGGAAAGTACTCGGGACTGTGGAGCGGCGACATACATTCGACCTGGGAAGCCCTCCAGCAAAGTATCCCTAGTATACTTAACTTTAACATGTTCGGTATGCCTCTTATCGGCGCAGACATTTGTGGGTTCAATGGGAACACAACGAAAGAGTTGTGTCAAAGGTGGCAGGAAGTGGGGGCGTTTTACCCATTCGCTCGTAATCATAACAGTTTGGGTAATATGGATCAGGATCCGGCGTTTTTTGGGGATGATGTGGCTGCGTCGTCGCGGAAAGCTTTGTTGGTGCGGTATCAATTACTGCCGGTTTACTATACCCTCTTCTACCACGCTTCGACCAGAGGCGAAATGGTGGTCCGTCCATTATTCTTCGGGTTCGCGGAAGACAGAACCACGTTCGAGATTGACTGGCAGTTCCTCGTTGGAACTCATATCATGGTCTCACCTGTGCTGACTCCGGACACTTCGGAAATTGATGCCTACTTCCCTGCTGGACGATGGTATGAAAAATGTGAAAAGACAAATTCAGTTAATAAATGCAGCCTAATCCGAGAGGTCGGCAAACATAATATACAATAATGTCTGTCCACGTAGCACACGTTTCTAGTATGGTTGCCTGTGAGCGTGCGCTACCTGGAAGAATTTCCCCGAGTTTATTCGCCTAACTTGTTAGGTTCCATAATCAATATTGAATATAACTACTTGTTAATTTATCAAATCATATTTGAACCATTTCCAGACTTTTAGAAAAACTGTAACAGAAACGTTGTGTCGTCTTGTCGTAGGTACGACTTCTACACCGGACGGGAGATCGATTCGGAAGACCAGTGGGTAACCCTGCCAGCTCCGCTCGACACCATTAACCTGCACATTCGAGGTGGCGGCATTCTTCCTACCCAGAAGCCCGAGCAAACCACAACAGCTACTCGCAAGAACCCCTTCACTCTCGTGGTGGCTTTGAACGACAGCCACGAAGCTTATGGCGATCTCTTCTGGGACGACGGGGAGCAACTGGACGTGCTCGAAGCTAAGAACTATTCATACATCTCCTTCCGCGTTCAGATGAGCCCGCCTGCTTTGGTGTCTGTCGTTGAAGTGGACAACTTCAAGAATATGCCGAAGTTGGATGGTGTGGTCGTGTTTGGTGCCGGCATGCCGCATTCGGTATTGGTGAATGGCGATAGCTGGGAATTCACGGTGGATAAGGATACAAAGACGCTCAAACTGGAACGGCTTAAACTGGACTTGCTCAAACCTTTCCGCATCAGTTTTGTGTATTAGAGGTACTGTGTTGGATTCGCCATCTCAAGATGTGAGCGTAATCCTTCATGATTGCGGTTTTAGTTTCACAAAAAAGAAATCTTCCTATGCTCACGTCTTTCGAAACTTTAGGTGCCCATTCTTCCCAGTGTCTGCAGTTGTTAATTAGCATAATCTCATGTAATCACAACATAAAAATGCTTCAAAAGGTGATCATGACAAGAACTCAGCCACCAAGAAGTTTGAACTGACTGAGCAGCAATCTCGTGTCCGACTGACTCAGGGATTTGACGAAATCCACCTTTCTTCGACTACCTCCTCTTTCGTTTCCTCCAGGGGACAGCAGCGATAGCCGAATCTCACAGTGTAGTTCCCGGCTATCGTTTCGTCTTCTGCGATAGATAAGAACGTTAGGTCGCAAAGTTCTCTAATCTTGCGCGTGAAGTAATTACTCGAGCAACTCATTACTTGTCAAGGTTTTGAGCCAAGCGGCCACGCTGTGAAGGTGCCGTGATATCTGCTCGGCTATTCCTAGCGACTCCCGAACCGGAACGAAGGCAACCGTGGAGTTCCGTTTGGTAGTTTCTGTACTTATAGACTGGGAATAAGAAAAAGCAGGAAAAGCGGTTGATATCACCAGAATGACGCAGTAAACCCAAAGCAGGATATTGGCAAACATTTTTAATGGAAAATGATGGCTAGTAGGCCGTGGTAGTACAGGGTGCGGAAGGCAGCCTAACCATTTTTACGACCCAGACTATCGGTCGTAGCAAAGCCCCACAGGTTCTTCATGCACCAGACCTAACGCATTGCTTTTTGTTAGTTTTCCGAAGGAACGCCGTCCGGTGGAAATAACCATTCCCGGCGCGGTAAATATGAAGAGGCTTGTTGAGAATTTGCACATAATGCAATATTTGCGACCGGTTGTTGTTTACGTTCTGTTGAAGTGTTCTAGATTGGACCGTGCCGGCTGGGTTATAGGGAATTTCATCGATCAACTTCGCTGTGTCATTCCAATTTGCCTAGCAGAAAATTTGTTGACAGGTGACAGCCTTTCATCGAGGTCTTGAAAGAGATGGGTAGTTCGCCGAGGATGCCGGCTGAATTCGTCAATTAGTTTGTCTTTGCGTTTGATTGGGACTGCAGCGCATTATCGAACAATGGATGAAGACCGGTCAAGCTAGTTAAATAGCAGCGCAAACAGATTCTACGGCACGGCGGGCTCAATGAGGGTTCCACGCCGATAAATTGATCAAGACAGTTGGAACCGGTTTGACAAACGCACTTAGCAATTTGAACGCAGGCGACTGCCCGGAGGGCTTGGGCATCTTACGGTACTGCATATCAAAAGAGATATTCGTGATATTCGGTGCGATAATGATTGATGATGTTGCAATTTTTCTTTTAGGGATTCTGCTCACCTCTGTTCTTCCAAAAGAACCGCGCTAACTTCCGGTGAGTCTTTATTCCTGCCTTTCATGGTTGTACAATAACACGAATTTGCATGCAAAGTTACAGTTACAGACTCGTCTATCAGCATCTTTTGCATATTCTATTCACTCCGGTTCATCATATTTTTCGATACTCGAATGCGATCAGTATCAGTTATACCGCCGCCGTCATTCATTTGAGTCATTTGTAAATGTCTGATCGTGCGACTGCGGTGGAGTTTGAAAATACCAAGTAAAGAGCATGCGTTCGATCACGAGCTCTACGGACGAGTGCTATAATTCCACACATCCGCTGTGACCGAAAGCTGCCAGTATCTTCGACAGATACAGTACCTCATGTTCGCAGTTCCTCGTTTCATAAGTCGAACTAAAATCATACATCCGTCGGGTTTTATGTAGCACAAATGTGATAGTCTCTGGTTTTCGACATTTTTATTTTTGAAATTGTATTCTATTACTTCTGTCTTTAGAGTCTCGGGTCGCTGAAAATGGACAAAGATTGCTGTCGCCATTCATGGCATCAGAACAAGAAAGAACCTGCATCGTCTCTGCGCTTTGCCTCGCTACGCTGCCGGCTGTTGTTGAGCCTGGGACTCATCTGTTGCTCGCTTCACGGAGCTACGGCTCATCTCCTTGAAAATCGTGTTTACAATGATGTGGCCAAGTCTTTTGATAGCCAGATTATCCACCTACCGGATTTGCAGACTATCATCGACAATGTGGTCATGCGAGTACACTGTAGCAGCCTTGACCGGAACACGTCCACTTGCACTGGATACAATGTCGGTTTGTCAAAACTTAATTGCCTCTGTCCATGAAACTCAACAGGTGGTTCTTGAAATCAACTGAAACCTTTCTTCGTGGTTATAGTGTGTGAAAGCGGACAGCGTCTTCGCCCAAGCCGGTTACATCCCAGGAACCGAAATCTTGACACCGCAAACTTTTGCTGGCGTTTCGGTACCTGTTCTGGTGCAAGTTCTGAACCCTCAGAAATACTGCGATTCTGGTCGAGGCCCATTTCCGTGCTCCACTCCATCGACTGTTCAAGACAGGCTGGACTGTTGGAGCCGACAGCTTCTCGGCAATTCTTCCTCTGGCATTTTCACGGAGAGCGACCTGGATCGCATTCTGGCAAGACTAAGTCTGACCTACCGCCCGACCACAAAAGATCAAATTGCCCAAAGCAAAGTACGTAAAACCCGCCAGAAAATAACACTTTTCCAAAAGGATTTCAGCTTTTTAACTTTTCTACTAGAAACTGACGGCGTCCTCGGTTCTGGCGGACCATCTCCAAGTCCCCAAGGGAAGCCCTATACAAACGCAAAACATTCCAGCGGTCTCGGCCCTCATCATTTCCCAACTGTTCAATGGTGAGATCTGGACAGACAAGAAAGAGGTTCTCATTAAGGACAGGAGCTTTTCTTTTTCGCTAATGTCGAAAAACTGACTTTCCCCGATGAGTGACGATGAAAACTTCCGTATTACGATGTTATAAGGTGCATAGACCACTTAGACACAGAACTCCATAAAGTTTGAGCGCGCGCCTTAGCCCATAATTCGGCAAAACCGAAAATCATGAAAGGTGCCGAATTGCCCTAACATGCACTAACCATCAGATCGTCTCCATATTTGGATGCTAGATAAAAAAAGATATTCCCAGCCACATGCATCCAATCCAGCCCTTTCGGCCAGTAATAACGCTCTGTAGACCACTTCTAAACTTTCAAGCCCATTTTGCGGCCGTTATTAAAATGGATTGAATGTATGTGGCTGGGAATGTCATTTTTTACCTACCATCCAAAGTTGGAGACGATCTGATGGTTAGTTCAAATATTGGGCCGATTCGGCACCTTTCATAACTTCGTATTCTGCCGAACTATGTTCATGGCGCGCGCTCAAGCCTTATGGCTTTCTGCGCCTAAGTGGTCAGTACACCCATAGGATCGAGATACGGCAATTGCTTACCGACGCTCATGAGGGTAAGTCAGTTTTTCGACATTAGCGCAAAAAGAAAGCTCGTGCCTTAATCCATCTCATCATATTCTTTGACAGGATTACCCATCGGAGCTTCTGGCAAACAACAGCACGATCAGGTCGACACGAACATCAGCAGTCTGACGCCTAACTTGTTCATCGCCCTATTGTTTGATGTGGATACGGAGACCGGTTTCGCCTTGTCGGACGAGCGTAGGCATTATATTCCCGCTGTTTGGTTCCTTCTATAATATCTTCGATTTTTGGGTTTTCAGGTCTCCACAATATCGCCAAGAAGCTGAATATTGGAACAACTGTCGATCACAACCACGGGCATCATCGAGCAACGAGAAGCGTCGCAGCGCATCACGAGGAAGAGCAGGCGAAACCCTTCAACAGGACTTGCTGGTCGCTGGATACTATCCTAGCCGCGTACGGTGTACAAGAGAAGAAGCCTCTCACGCAGAACGAGTTCGAAAGTAATTAAACTTGATTACTTCAGTTTCCGGCTAACGACTAAAGATTCGCATATCTCTTTACAGAATTGTGCCCGGCGCTTATACAGCAGACTTTCTATGATGCATGCGAACCCTCCTTGTACGATGTATCTCAGGAGGCTCTCTCTACTATTACCGATGCCGAAAGTACGAAGAAATGGTTGTTGCTCCCATTGGTTCGAGAAATCAGAATACGATGTAATGGCTGGTTACAGAATATGGCTACGGAACAGTTGCAGTAGTCACGATATGTGCTTTGTCTTTGCTCGGCATCGTGTTTATCCCGCTGTTCAAACGGCGGTTTTACGAGAACGCATTACAAGGATTCATCGCGCTTGGAGTTGGCACTTTGAGCGGCGATGCACTTCTCCATTTACTACCGGAAGTGAGTTGACCTATTGGGTCTCTCTCCTAGTTGAGGTTCATAGTTTAATGTGAATTTTCTTGTAGGCTCTCGCGGGACATAAGGAGGAAACAGGCAAGGGCGACAAAGATTCTGAAGAAGCCAAGGACCTGACGGGACTATGGCGAGCAACCGCCTGCCTGGGAGCCATATATGGGTTCTACGTGTGGGAGACCGCACTGCATTCTCTGATCAGCCATCGGAACAAACGCCGTCACGCTCACGGAGATCAAGACCATCCGCACGATCACCACCACCATGGCGAGGGAGGCCACCACGACCACTCACACATCCCCGACCCGGATGCATTCAAGGCCGCCATGGCTCATCCGAATGAGGCAGTGGAAGTTTGCGCTGGACCGGAAATGGCAATAAAGGACTTGGGTAGTGATGGGAAGAGCCCTGAAGTTGTTATACACAAACGACGTGATGGCATATGCGGTAAGTTCTCTTCTTGCTGCGGTATGGATCGAATAGGCAGATGTCAAATCGAGGGGTTATTTTCCAGGGATGACGCCCTTGGCTTCCATGCTACTGCTCTCTGGATGTCTGCATAACTTTGCCGACGGCCTGACTATCGCGGCTGCCTTCTCGGTAGACCTCAACTCCGGTATCTCCACGAGTATCGCCATCTTCTGCCACGAAGTTCCTCACGAACTTGGTTTGAGACTTTCTCATATGTCTTAGAAATGTTACCGTATGCGGTCTTTGTATGTACAGTATAAATATGTCATCATATTGCTTGTTTCTCAGGTGACTTTGCTGTTTTACTCGGCTCGGGAATGAGTTTCAAACGAGCAATGATCTTACACGGACTGACGGAAGCTTTCTCGCTCGTTGGTTTCTACATTGGTATCCCGATCTCTGAAAATGAGTCTGCTCGACAATGGATATTCGCGGTGGCCGCCGGGATGTTCCTCTACGTGGCTCTGGCCGATATGGTAGGTTCTTCACCCGTTCCACATTTTGTAACGAATTTCACCTTTGACATTCCTTTCCTCGCAGCTGCCAGAACTGAAACATGGAGCCAAGAGCATGACCATGGTGATCGTTCAAAACATTGGGATCTTGCTAGGCTTCGCTATCATGATCACCATGGCCGTCTTCGAAGATGCAATAAAGATATAGATGTATCGGACAAAGTACGAAAAGCGGCGAGCAGATTTTATGCAATGTAACGGCGGAATTTTCTCTCACAGGTTCGAGCTGGAAGCAACAAATTTGCATCCCTGGAACTCGCGTTTCTGAACAATTCGGCACACTCAGATTTCACCGTACGAAAACCTAATTTGCAACGATGTCTTTCGTACATTCATCTATCCCTACAGCGTATATTCTTGTTCGAAAACGATGGCGGAAAGCTTGACAGTAAAGAGTTTAATGAGAGCTACATTCCCGAAAATATATGAAGATGAGAATAATACCGAGAAAACATTAAACGACGAACCAAGTTACCGCAGCAAATCAACCGTATGAAATCCATTGTATAAACTACGCTATGAAGAAAGGGAACTAAAACCATGGAGCGGTGCGAATTTTACTGCTAGAGAAGATAATGCCGAAAAAAGAATTGCTGACTTAGCGCTTTCCCTTGTTGGAGGAGGAAGTGTCGTGTTGAATGGGGATCTCGTAGTGGTCTCCGTCCTTGTTGGTTGGTTGTTGATACGGAGCCTCCAGCGACAAGACGCCATTTGGAGCCAGACGAGACTTCATGGCATCGATTTGCATCCCTGGAAAAGCGCAGCATAATTTGTACATATCATATGTACGTACTTCAGTACTTGGATCGTAAACGAAAAACTGATTTTAATCACCAAATCAATCAAGTCGCAAAAACTTGATCGTTCTCAAGTGGCGCACGTTTATCAATCCAGTAACATAGAAAACTGCACCACCCGAGATAACGATCATCCCAAAATTGTTTGCCGGCCTGCCTAGTCTCAGACGGATCAAACTGCCTGGGCTTAAACTGAAGTTGCGAAAGACTTTAGAAAAAGAATGTTTGTGCAACAACGAGGAAGTACCGGAATCAGAAAATCGCAGGCCTGTGTGCTTACCCGGTGGAACGGCGACCATGCGACGGAACTCGCGGATAGCAACGTGGTCCTGAAGAAAGCACACATCAGACAGCTGTTCAATGATATTATGCTACACAAGCCACTTGGTAACTCACTTCACCCTTATCCTCATGACGAGCAGTGACGGTCACAACTCCATCGTTGGTCTTGACTAAAAAAGAAAGATGCGTAATAATCCCGCACATCAACGATTCAATGGCAAGAGCACTGACGGTAAATAAGCTTACTGGTAATATCGTCCGGGCGGAATCCCTTGACATCGAACTGGAATTGAGCCAGTTGCTGTCCGTCTCGCTCGATGAAGTTGGGCATGGTGCGCAGGCTACGATCCACCATCGATCCGACGTTCTGGCCACCAAAGCCACCAAACATCATGTTCTCCATACGGGCCAGATCACGAGCCATGGTGCGGATCTACGGGACAAAATGCAGTTCAGTATTTCACCAGCCACAATCAAACCTCCAGCCGAAGCTGGACTTACTGGGTCCACGAAGCCACCTCCAAAGAATGGCTCCATCTCATTTCCGCGATGGCCATGATGATGACGACGATCGCGATCCATTTGCTGGTTGTTGCCGCCATAGCCGTTGTCGTATCCGTACTGTTGCATGCTCATGGTTGCGGCTAGGTTCTCTACGAAGACGGAAGAATTACGGAATAGAAAGTTCGCACGAGGACGAAGCAAATTCTTTAGCAGAAGATGCTGTTGGAACGAAAACTGGAAAAAGGCAAATGAGTTTCGCGAAAGATCTGCGCCTTTATCCGTGTGGTTATCATTGGTGGCTGGTTGTGGGCTAAGACCGGGGAAAATCCAAAACTTTGGCACGCCCACAACACGTGATGCATGGAACCTTTTTGAGTAAAGTCACGTGTCCCCTACTTGACTGTCGTCACCGTGACATCACAGATGTGATCTTGAGTCCTGACTGCCATGCCGATTACAAGTCCTTTCCAAGTTTTCCAAGTTTCTCGCTTTCCAAGTTTTCTCCCAGTCCCAGGCAACCATCCAGGAAAGCTATGCCCTGTAACCACTATCGGGATGACCGAGCTAAGTATTGCAGACTGGAAGTTTTTACAAGGATTCAAAAGGACAACAGCTCAGGTGGTACTAA
This sequence comes from Ramazzottius varieornatus, assembly GCA_001949185.1. NCBI lineage: Eukaryota > Metazoa > Tardigrada > Eutardigrada > Parachela > Ramazzottiidae > Ramazzottius > Ramazzottius varieornatus. The sequence continues at coordinate 2,869,057 of BDGG01000001.1, forward strand.
GGTTGCAAATTCCTAATTCCATTCCTTTCCAAATTCCGTTCCATTCCTGGAATTCCGTTCCGTTCCGAGGGGTAGCCGTTTGGAACGGTGGAATTCCTATTTGGAAAACTAGCAAAAATCGGAGAAAATTTAGGAATTCCACGAGGTAAACAGTCGAAGATCCAGCAGATTCTGTCGAAAAATTGAACCCGATGCTGGCTCACACATGCGTACCACTAAGGCCAATTGGTCGTTCAGCTGAACGACCAATAGCATTTTCGATCCGTCGCACTAAAGTATGCGGCGCATTCAGCTGTGCGTAAGACGTTGATTTTCCCTTGGACTTTCAGGTCCGACAAGACCGAAAGTTCGGATCGGTCAATCTCCAGCTGGCTTTCAGTCTTAAAACCAATATTTGTTGATGACTTCAGATCATGTTTACTGTTTTAGATGGGTATGTAAAAAGAACTAAACTGGCAAATGGGACTTTGGAATTCCGGATTTTTGCGAGGACCTTCTGGAGTAGAAAATAGGAACATAGTAATATTAGGAATTCCTTTCCTATTTTCCATCCAAGGGCATTCGGCCTGGAATTTACAACCTTAGGTGGTACGGTAGTTTCTCAATTAACACTCTGCGTACGACCGTCCTCTTTGTGTATACAATGACTCAGTTTTATTCACCTCCCAGTTTTAGCTTTTGGTCTTTCGGGTCTGGGTTTTTTTTTTTGCATGTACCTCGGTCTTCTCACCAAAGCAACACCAATGACCAGTGGTCAGCAAAACCTCAGCACGCTGGAAATTTTTTCTACGGTTTCGGGTGGTTTGGTGAAATTTGGTGTTTCGTCTCTTTGCGCGAGACACGTGCACAGTATTCGCTTAGAAAAAAACCGGAGCACTGGGGACAGTCTTATCTATCGAAACCGAGCCTGGGATAAATTTTGTAGTCATCAGTGCGGTCAGAAGAAAATCAAGAGACCAGTTCTCCCTTTTGAGAGACGGCGTTCATGGCCTGCCCATTATCCAAATTATGAAATTCGGAAAATTGTCTATTGGTCGGACCAGCCTCCGCAATACGGTACCTACCAATAGAATTCCTGTATACACAAAGAGGACCTTAGTATTCTGCGGACATGAAAACGATCGTGCTGAAAATGTTAAGCTGCAAGTCTGATTTGTAACTTCCCTTCTCGCACTATTTTTCTCATTCCTGCGCAAACTGGCAATTCTGAGCTGCAGATTCCATGGAATAAAACAAATAAAGCAATGGGGAGCTCCGACTTGGCGCATTATGACTTGGATTGGATTAATCGGGTTTATCGTGCCGGACTTCGTGTAATATGGCACTCCACCTTTCTCTTCGTTGTTGCCAGCGTCGGTACTTGGATAAAGTTCCCCGCTTGTGGCCGCTGAACGACGTGCGGTCGTCACAACACCAAATTAGCGAAATCCTTCGCCTCTATCCTTCTTCGTTCGACAACCAAGTTGCATGTTTACAGGCGAGGATGGCGCCACTGGCGTTTTCATCCATGCATCCACTTCAGACTGTAACGCAAACCCCACAACCTTCGTCGGAGTCCGGCTCGTTCTCGCATTCTTCCACCGCTTCCTCACCCATTCCTGTGATCTAATGCACGAGCATGAGATCACTACAGTCCGGTCGCTCGAAATCTGGTACCTGATTTTTCGATTTAAAAATGAAGGAATCGTGCAAAATTAACGATACTGCGAGCCATACCGACACAGCCGGTCCACATGCGGGTTGATTACTTGATCATATCAGTAAAGCTACGGTACAATTTGGGTCTAATGTAATTTCGGCCTTGGCTTGTCGTGCTGTATGGCGAATGTATAGCAGACTTCAAAACAAAATCGGAGAAATAGGTACCAGATTTCAATCGACCGGACTGTATTGAACAGTTCGCTGACGGTCAATGACTGCGGTAGATTGTAACGAGCGCACCCCTCTGTACTCAGGGGTCCTTCAAGCCATGCATGCTAGCTCTTGCTAGAATAACTGCCGCTCCGGATGGTTATATCTGATTCACAATTCGTCTCCAACTTAAATATTTGGGAAAGGTTATCTCGATCAACCGCATCCGGATGACGGACCTGACCATTGAAGAGCGGAGATTTCTACGTTGGTTTGAACTGTTCAATCTTCAGAACCCTGCTGTTGTATCCGGATCCGATTCGAGTTGTGTCCATCTACCATGGACTGAGCCGGATCAGTTGCAACGGTATGCGAGAGTTCCTCCGTTGTGTTTTTCCTAACCGCTAAATGCCACATTATTCGCACCAAACTGGAATAACAGCAATCATGTCATTTAACAAATAAATATGTCGGGATGCCTCCGTCTCATCACGTTATGGTGGCATCTTCTGCTCTGACTTTGATCCCGTTGGTAACGGCATTCATAGAGAGCTAGCACGTGTTAGGAACCCTCACAAAACTGCTGGCGACCCTGCTTTTCGCTGAAATTTCCGATGCTAGATATATGGACTGGGCAGGTCAAGTGGACAAGGTGGTAGCCAAATGCAGGAAAAGACTTTACTCCATCAAAGCCTTTTTCCCTCGTCGTTTCGGTATGGTCAAGCAGCTTCTATTTTCCGATGCTAGATATAGGCTGCTTCAGTTTTACCAGCTTCTTTGCTTTCGGATGCTTGAAAGACTAACTCCTCGCCACAGACATTTCCTACGGCAACTTGTTGACCACCCCGAAGCGAGAGACAGATTTACTGTGCGCAACGAAATACTGTAATGTGCTTCCCACCAATCACAGTTTCAACAGCATTTACATCTGTTCTACCGACGTGGTATGCAGGCACGAGCGTCTTGTTCTTCGTACCGAGTGGTCGTACGGTGCACGCAACCCAATGGTCCTAAGAGCAACGTGCGAAGCTCGGTGGGACACATGATTCAGAAGATACTGGGATCGGACTCGAAGTACCGCAATCAGTCAATTGAACACGAGCGAGCATTACTTTTTCACTTTTTCGAAATCAGCGTGACCAAACGAACGAGTTCTAGAACTTCCCGGGTACCCGCATAACCGTGCGGCAGCACAAACATACTGCTTTTACATATGATTTTCTCAATCTCAATTTCTCCGTTCCCCATCATCCTCTCTTGTCTGCACCTTCTTGGCCCCCAATGGTAGTTGAGAGCTCCCTGCTTGCCAAAGTAGGAACTTTATGACGCTACAGGCGCATTCGGATCGGCAGTTGGCAAGCCAAGGGACCTCCGTCGAGTGAGTCACTCCCTAAATATCTGTCTTACCGAGGAAGATCTCTCTCTCTTTCGAGGCGTTTTCTCTCTTACAGATCGCCATGCCTGTACCACAACACACAGGAGAAGTTGGGAGGAAGCTAGCAGTCCGGTACGCGAACGGTATCCAGAACAAGAGCGAAGAAGTTAAGAAGTGGATGGAAGAAGGGAAAGCGGATGTCGTTGCGCTTGTTGAGACCATGGCTGACATGGCTACGGTTGATTGCTCTTTCTGCGACCTTGATCATTACAAGCTCGAACGATTTGATCGGTTTGGATGCAGAAAATAGTCTGGTGGTGGTGTTGCGCTAGCCGTCAAGAAAGACATCCAGATCATCAGGATGTATGAACTGGAGGTTGCAGGTCTCGAAGTTTTATGGGTAAAGGTAATAGCATTACGCATGAACTTGTTGCTAGGAGTGATCTACGCTCCTGGCTACGACGACGACGTCTTCGGTAAGCTACGTACCTCCATGGAGCACATTCCTCCCTATCTTCGTCGAAACATCGTCCTAGTCGGGGATTTCAACTGCTCGGAACTTGACTGGTCGAGGGATGCTGGCGGCGCATCGGAGAGAGAAAGAGACTTCCCGTCCCTTCAGAAAGAGTTCCGGCTATGGCAGAAAATGAAAGAACGTACGAGACAGCGTGGAAGCAGCAGCTCATCGCTCGACCTCGTCTTCTCCTCCGAATTTAGTCTAGTTCGTGGTGTGCGGATCACTAAGCCTCCTGCAGCTACCAATGACAACCATGGCATACGATTCAGCCTCGAGATCATGACGCCAAAGACGACGGTGAAGCCAAGGAAGAAATGGATAGTTGATGACGACGGTGCAAGAAACTTTCGCACCAGCCTTTCTTCCGTTGATTGGGGTGCTTTCTCTGTTATGCACTGTAATGCTGACGTGGCAGTTATATCGTTTCAGGAACTGTTTCTCGCTACAGCAAAAGACTGCTTCCAGCTCAGGTCTGTAGGATCCAGACGCCCTCTACGTCCCTCGCTTTCGGCCACGACTGTTGAAAGTCAACGAAAGTCCAGAGGTGCCTTTCAGAAATGGAGGAGGGAAAAGGATTCGAAAGATTACGATGCTGGGAGGGAATCGGAAATCCGTAGCAAGAGACTGATTCGCGCTGATCGATATCGAAAACTCCGTACCATCGCATCGTCATCCAAAAGAAACCAACGAGCAGTCTGGCAGTATCTCGAGAAGAACACCGTCTCAAATCCGCTCCCTCCCATTCCGATTCCAGGCAGCGAAGACAGATATCTGGTTCATCCTCAAGACAAAGCATACCATATCAGCACTGTCCTCGCCAAAGAGTACGTCGATTGTTCGGCCCACTGCAGCCAGCAATACAAGTCCCTACCATGTCGAATAACTCCACCATCCTCTGTCCATTGTCCTGAACTGCAGATCTCGACTTCATCGATTCTGAGCATCATCCGCAAGCTGGACGCCCGAAAAGCAGCTGGATTCTCTCTCATTACAAACCATCTTCTTAAGATTGCAGGTACGACCATCATCTACCCTCTCTCGACACTCTTCAACCTGATCCTTCTGTCGGGAAAGTTTCCCACAGCCTGGAAGAGGGCAGACGTCGTTGCCGTTCCGAAGAAAGGCGGCTTCCCCTTCCGCCCAATATCACTCCTGCCTCCCCTCTCAAAGCTCTTCGAGAAAATTCTTGCCGACCATGTCACCCACTTCCTCGATGGCAACGAGCTGTACTCTGATTCTCAGTTTGGTTTTAGGCGTCAGTGGTCCACGGAGATGCAGCTCTTGCAGGTGTGTCATTAGTTCTCGCAGGTCCTTCTGGAGAGGAAAAAAGCAGACGTCATCTTTCTCGATTGTATCAAGGCCTTCGACAGACTACCGCATGACGTCATAGTCACTAGTCTCCAGAAGCATGGCGTGGATGAACACCTCCTGGCACTCTTCATTGACTACTTGAAAGGTGGAAGTCAGAGAGTGATGGTAGATGGTTTCTTTCCAGAAGAGATAGCAGTGAAGTCTGGAGTACCTCAGGGTTCCATCCTGGGGCCTACCTTCTTCACTGCTGCAGCCTCTCGGGAGCTGTCCAGTCAAGAGTACTACAGTAAGCAGATGACATCGTCCTGTACAGAAAGGTGAGTGGTGAAGAAGACTGCCATGCTTTGCAGGAAGACCTGAACAACTTGGCAAAGTGGTGTTCCGAGGTTGGACTCGAGATCAACCCCGAAAAATCGCAGCATCTCCGCATCTCTAATAAGATCAAAAAGACTGCCATTCCAGCTGGTAGCTACAGCTTCAATGCAGTGTTCGTCCCGACCGAAGCCTAGGTGTGACGATCTCGAGCCGAATGGACTGGGCAGGTCAAGTGGACAAGGTGGGAGCCAAATGCAGAAAAAGACTTTACTCCATCAAAGCCTTTTTCCCTCGTCGTTTCGGTATGGTCAAGCAGCTTCTATTCAAGAGCTTAGTTCGATCAGTAATAGACTATGCTTCATCATCATGGCACACCACTGGGAAAGGGCTACAAAAGAAGCTTGAGAACATCCAAAAGAAATTCCTGCAGAGTATTCGCCTGGGCTGCTTGGAAGGTAACGAAAGACACGATGCAGACTTCGCGCAATACCGGCAACATCTCGGCGAGACTGGGTGGCATCCCTTATGGCAAAGAAGACTAGAAGGTATTCTGTTAAATACTTACAAGATCTGGAAAGACATGTTTGCAGGTGGCGACCTCATCATGAAAAGAGAAATGCCCGGAAGGACCACCAAGAGCCAGTCCAAAGATTTCCTCCTGTCACCTGTCAGCTTCACTCCAGCATCGTGCAAGCCGTTAGACTCCACTATCGCCTCCTTCGCCTACGTTGCTGCAGAGATTCTCAAAGATCCACTCTTTAGCCCTAGTCCTGGTCAGTTGCTCACTCTTGGCGCTTTTAAGAACTACTTGTTAAACTTTAAATTTTCAAACCTGAAGTGGTGCAAGGATTTTATCGATCCTCTGTTGGTTGTATAGTTGTTGTATTTTTGTACAGCAGCTCTTTTTCTCCACGGCTTTCTTGCCAATTTTTTTATTTTGTATTATTTTTTTCAAATTTTGTCCCCTAAGCGCTTAGCCTGGCAGAGCATTCGGACAAGGTTATTATTACCAGGCCAGCGTGGTCCATCAAAAAGGCGAGGTACGCCCTGTCCGCGTTGCAAATGTACTGTACCTGCTCCAGTTTTCAGGTTAGCTATCATAAACGTTGCCTCCGCGCCGGCTGAAGAGGGCATCCAGCCTCCCGAGTACGATACTGTCGGGGCAGAGCGAGAAGCCGGGCAGAACGAGTTAGTTGTTTGATGGAAGGACAGAAGCCTCGCAACACCCTATCAGGTCCACATCGAGCGAACCGACACCACCTGGTTGTTGCCGAAGAAGTAGCTCATGAGCTAGTGCTCGCTGCTCAGGTTGTACATAAATTTACGCTGTACGTAAAGTTGGCTTCTGTTTCGTAAACCAGTTGATATATCTTTTTTATTGATGCAAAAACCCTCAGTGCTGCTCAAGCTTTCGGCTAGGAAAAAATGAAAAACAAAAAAATTTATCAGTTCAGTTTGTTACAGGCTAACTTCATGGGAAGTCTGATTTCTAGACTCAATATGCCTTCTAGAAACATGGCACTTAACGTTCTCTTCTTTGTCACAAGCTTTGATAACTGAATTGAATCTAAGACCTTCTGAGCACTGAAAAGGAATAAAAGAGTCGAACTCGCAATGGAAGAACGTCCTACAGGTCTCGGATTTTTTATCCACGAACAGGCCTGTTCTTCCTTGGCAGTCGAAGTTGAATCCTTTATCAGCTTTCTGTAAAGTAAATCCTGATTAGTAGGAGTACTATGGAGTCTTCAGGCTAATCATCGCAGTTTCGGTTGTGCTAACCGCTACTCGGAGTTGAGCAAATCCCGGAGACCCAGACACCAGGCAGTTTACGTTGGACGGAAGATCGCACGCGCCAAGCTTCTCGTTGAACCGAAGCTGGAAATGAAACACACACTTCATAGTTTTAGAAACAACAGGTACCAATAATCTACGCACGTTGTTGGGACAGGTGAAGGAAAAGTTCTTTCCGTCCACCCGGCAGTAATAGTAACCCTGGCACTTCGTGGTTACATCCGCGAAGAACCCATATTTTCCAGGTACACAATTGAAGGGTTTTGCTCTTGGAGGTGTTCGCAAGAATGGCTCCATGCGAGACTCTTGGGCGTCCAAAGGCGTTGGTCGAATGGACATCTAAGAGAAAAAAGCCGAATTGATACAGCGAACTGCCCTTAAACCTGAAGTACAGTCGAGTACAGTCGAATACAAACCCCGATCGCTGAGTCTCGCCCTGCGAAAGCGTCGATGGGTAGATCTCGAGACATCGGGTTGCTGTTACCGGATAGTCTTTCTGGCCAGTCACAACTTCCAATTTGGAAATTGAACACCAAATTGTCCTGACATTCCGACTTCCTGGCAGTTCCATCTTGCTCGCAGAAGTAGTATACCGATGGTGTACTTGGATTGCCAAAATATCCCCGCTTTCCGGTGCAGTCGAACTCCTGACCCTGGATGCACAGTATATTGATGAGGTACTTGAGGCTAGGAGCAGAGAGGAAGACGTACCCCAGAATAAGGACCTCGGAAAATGTTTTCCGGCCAGTCACATGCGGCTTTTGCATCCTTGAAAAGTCTTACGTGTTACATGTCCAACAACACAGCGATATACATAGTATAAATACTATCAATATATGGCAGGTGGTTCTTACGTTGAATCTGAGATTGGAGGGGCAAACAAACCGATGTTTCCTTCCATCTTGTTCGCAGTAGTAAAACACGCGATATTCTCTGGCTGAATCTCCGAAAAACCCAGATCGGCCTTGACAGTCAAAGAACGGCGAATCGTTCCAGGTTGGCGTGTTTGCCTGTATGAAGGAAAGTCAGGTAGATGTCTGTACAGCTGTAAAAGAACACCGGGACCAAAAAGGTGGGCCTATTTGGCAGGACTAACCGGTCCCGCTCGCTGGAGCTGGCAGTTTACGTTCTTTGCCCAGTCGCATACTCCGATCGAAGCGTTGTATTTTAGATCCGCAGGGCATCGATACTGAAACTTCGAACCGTCGGCTTTACAGTAATGGTACACTCCTGCCGAGAGTTTGGATGGTAAGAATTGGTTTTCAGCGTTGGCGCCATTAGTTAAAGACGACGCCCCAAAGGTGGTCACTTGGATAACTTACGACAATCTTCGCTCAGGTCCGGATAATAACCAATTCTTCCCGTACAGTCAAAACCTCCGCCAGTATTGATCACACCGTACGAAGCTCCGGTGCTCTGCGAAATAAGCAGAGGTAAGCATGAGACATTTTGAATCTCTAAGACCAAAAACGAACTGCGAGTACAAAGCAGTCGTGATTGACGATGGTCTTCCTGCTTTCCGTAATGAAAGGAAAGTGGCGCACCGGCGGTCGTGCCAGGAATTGGCGGAAAAGGCGTGGTTGACCGGAATGACGTCAGGCGTCTCACATTTGGTAAACTTCATTTTTCTGGTTTTCAGAGCATTCCAAGACTCTCAGCTTACCTGACGGTTATCCCATAGTGGTCCTGAGTATCCTCCAGAACCCTGGTTGTTGCCGTAGTTAGAGTTCGAGCCGTAGGAACTGCTGGATCCCACGGGAGCAAAGTAACCGCTGCCTGACATTACGGGGCGCTGTGCGTCGTTATTCTGATCGGATGCGTATGAACTGGACTGGGCTTGATGGATTTCGTAGCCTGCATTTCCGCTTGGTCCAGAGTTCCCTCCATACCCAGGTGAGTAAGACTGTTGATTCAACGCTCCTTGGTTGTTTCCACCGTTGTTGTATCCAGGTTGTTGCTGTCCACCTGCCGAGTTGCCGTTACCGGAAGTGCTTCCATACGAACCGGATTCGCCCGACTGTACAGCAAAGTTTTGCTGATTAAACACCTTTGGCTGAAGGTCTGGGATCGAGCTCTGTTGCCGGTTGCTTGCTGTGAAGTCTGGAGCATGGGAGAAACCACGGGAGAACGGATTGTCAGGCTGTTGTTCATCCAGCTGGGGTCCAAAACCGTGCTGTTTGTGGAAGACGAAAGTAGGTGGCGCATTCGGCACGATTTGATTGTTGACGCTGTGTTGCTCTTGATTGACAGGGATGATACCAGCATTTTCTTGTCTGTTGATGAAGGGCGGTTGACCATTCAACAGCTGCCGTTCACTCAAAGTATTCCCGTTGTTCCTGTCGCCCACCTGGACAGCTTGATTGGGAAAAGTTGGAGCAGTGTTTTTCTGAGCTGTGGAGAAAGGAAACTGAGGATTCGACTGGATGTTGTTAACAGCAGGTTTGCTGTCAGGAGGTACGTTCACAACAGACTGAGAGTTTCTGTCGATATTTTCCTGTTGCTGTTGTGGGTTGACTTGCTGCTGTTGGTTGAACAATGGCCTATCGTTCGATACTTGGATATTGAACTTCTGCTCCTGAATACCATTATGTACCGAATTTTGGTTAGGTTGCTGAATGTTCACCTCTTGAACGAAGGGCGGCCGGAAGTTCTGCATGAAAGGCTGTTCGCTTGGAACACTGTTGGGATGGACAAGCTGGACGTCATTGCCAAAACCGTTCACTGGGCGATTTGCGAACATGTTCGGGTTCTGGTTTGTATTCTGCATCGGTTGTTGGTTACCAAACGAGTTTCCAAAATTTTGCTGCTGCTGCTGCTGCTGCTGCTGCTGCTGCTGTCGGTCTTGTGCAAAACTCACGGCGTTCGCAGGTTCTTGGTTAGCAAACGAAACCATACCAAAACTTTGTTGTCGCTCTTGTGGAATAGTATTAACCGACTCTTGACTGTTTAGGACGGTGTTCAACTGTGCTCCACCTGGACTGACTGGATTCGCTGGGACCAAGTTGCCCTGTGGCGGAAATGGACCGAAGTTCTCCCGAGGAAGGAACGACGGAGCGCTCTGGTCCACTGGTCTGAAGTTTGGCGGTAAGTCGCGAATGTCGAGTGTTTGCGATTGTCCTTGGTTTTGATTTGGCTGTTGGACGTTCTCGTTTTGATTGGGAAATATTTGCTGGAAGTTTGGATTTTGTTGAGCCAGGCCGAATTCTGGTGCTGGGTTTTGCTGCTGTTGCTGTTGCTGTTGCTGTTGCTGTTGCTGCTGCTGTTGCTGTTGCTGCTGCTGTTGCTGTTGCTGCTGCTGTTGCTGCTGCTGCTGCTGCTGCTGTTGTTGCTGCTGCTGTTGCTGCTGCTGCTGCTGCTGCTGCTGTTGTTGCTGCTGGAGTTGTTGCTGGTGGTGCTGTTGCGCGAGGTTTTCGCTGTTGATCAGGACTTCGTGTTGTCCAATAGAATGGAGTTGAGGTGCGAAACCATTTTGATTGATGGAAATAGGCGGTAGGTTGTTGGTATTGGGTACTCCGTTTTGAATCCTCGCAATCAGGTCCTCTTGTGACCCAAACCCGAATGTTTGCTGGATCTGAGGTGGCTGTGTGTTGATGGGGATAATACCGTCTCTCTGTGGAAGGCCGGGAGCAGGTCCGACGAGTATCTGAGGCTGATTTGGGAAGAGGGTCGGTCCCACAAGGACGGCTTGACCGTTCCGCACGTCGGTGAAAGCCATAGCGTCGTTCAGGTTGTTGGTGTTGTCAAGACGGTTGTTCATATTCGCTGACAGTGTCATCTGTGTGTTGGGAATCATGGGCATGTTGGCGTTGATTTGCTGAATGTTTGGGATGTTGAAATTAGGAAACGGAACGGGCTGAGGTATCTGGCCTAGTCGGAAGTCCAGTGAGTTGTCAGTGATGCTGGTACTTCCTCCTCGACTGCACACCACGTTTCTTTCGAGATCACAGATTCCAGTCCCTGTGAAATGACTTGGGTCAGGCTTGAGTACCGTATTGCAATGCAGTCTACGGAACGTTCGTCTAGACTTACGTTCGTTAAAGATCTGGCCTGACGGACACTGAAGCCGTGTCTTTTTGCCGAATGCATTGCAAGAGTAGTAGATATGACAGTTTTGTGACGTATCAGCGAAGAGTCCCATCTTTCCCGAACAGTCGAACTCCTAGAACAGGAAGTCACAGGTCGAAAACAGTCAAGCTGGGGGACGTCGAGCTTTACTTACATCGAAGGTCCTTGCAGACAGCGCCAAGCAGTCGACGTTTTGAGGGTCGTCACACGCTCCACTACGAAATTACTTCCGTGTTGGTCAGTTATTATTTAATGGGTGAAGGAAGGTTTTAGATTTGGAACGTACTTCACTTCGTTGTACAGTAAAATTCCAGGGCACGTGAAACTGAAATTCGTAATGAGGAATATACATATGAGACTGGTCTGCAGATCTGTGTGTCATGTCGTTGCCTTACTTGTAGGTTCGTCCTTCACTTGAGCAGAAATAATAGGATCGACATTCGCTCAGAGGGTCGGGATAGAAACCAATCTTGTCGGCACAGAATCCACCTCCGGCCTAATGAGTAGACAAAGTTCGTTAGTCCTTTTCTGTAAACTATCAAGCTGCAGGATGCTGCGTGTGGCCTTGATCTTGTTTGATCGTTTTGTCTTGATGAGGCGAAGGAGTGAACGGACGGACATAAGCAAGAGTAGGTTCTCTGTCTTACCAACAAGGAGCTACATGAGACGCGCGACGGATGGTCACAAATCCCGAGATTCTCGTTAAATCTCAAGTGTGCCGGACATGGCATGAGATGTTTAGGACCGTTGGGCATACACACCCTACAGTCACAAACTGGCCGTTAGTATTCACACTGTTATTTAGCCACTCTAAACACATTGATCTTGACTTTGTTCTCTTACCAGTAGGAAGTACATCCCGACGCGATATCGGCAAACAAACCGAATTTTCCGCTGCAGTCAAAGTTCTGCGGAAGATCCTGCAAAGTGTACGATAATTTTGAATTTCAGACGCCAGGAAATTTACCATGTGAGCACTGAAAAAAGTGATCTTACAAATACTCTGTAAATATGCAAAATAGGTTTTCGTTAGGCGATATTTTGGGTTGATCTTTGGAGAAACCGATGTTTTTTGGAAATTTGATAAAAAAATTTCAAAGTCGAACGTAAACGCAAACCCGCATTGGAAATGTATTTGAGGCAACATCAATTGCACGACTGACGATCAGAATATTTTCTCTTTAATGATATTCTATTTCATTGTTTGATCGTCATGACGCGGTTCTTACGTCTCTTGCGGTAAAGCCCAAATCGTTGTCGGGCGCAGGAACTTGCTGAAGATGCGTTGAAGCGGGCTGTTGGTCCAAGTTAGCAGCAATAGTAACATCCGTCTTCCCGTTCGAAGCAATAGATATTTCCACACCACCTCCAGATTTTGGCGGGTCTAAAATGAAGAGCATCACCATGAGGGGAAACAGACGCATTGCATTGTAGCGCGGGTACTTTGTTGGTTTGCTGCATTGGTGGCGCTAATGGTGGATTGGCGACTGAATGGTCCAGAAAGCACGTAAGAGGCCGGTGTGACAGGTCCGCAGTTCTGAGGTAGATCGCATGCCCCGCAGTTCTGAAACAATTATACGTATCAACTTTTGAACATAACCTCTCCGTCAAAATTAGCTTGTCTAAAGGTGAAATGCCGGCTCTGCGACTCACTTCGTTGAACAACAAGCCGTCAGGACAGCGGAAATGACTTTTTTCACCAGACGGAGAACAGAAGAAGTACGAAGAGCGGTCCTTGCTGAATGGGTCGTTGTAGAAGCCAGCTTTGCCCGTACAATCAAAGGCCTGCCGTGACGGAAACAAAAGGGTTTACAGAATTTGCGCCGACTGGAATAATATGTTACGCAAACATTTAGCGCTCTGGCGGTTTCTCACAAGCAACAACTCTATATGGTTCGTCCAGATTTAGGTAATTGTTAATTGGCTTGACAGAACTAACTTTTTCATACCTTTTCTACAGAACAAGTGACGGAGGCACTTGGCTTTTGGCATGACAAGGTGTCTTGATCGAATATCAAGCCAGCTGGGCAGGATAGCTTGTCGAACGATCCACTGAAATTTGAAAGCATAATATTATCGTTGTTGATTGACTCGATCAGTCTTACGATGAATCAGGAAGTGCTGTGTAACCCGAATCAAAAATCAAATGAAAACTTGGGCTACCTTGTAGTAACAGTACCGGATTTCGAGAGTTGCAATTATTACTTGTTGATCAATCAAAATTAGCAGACTGATAATGGGGCAGGAAATGAGGGACTTACTCTGGGAGACAGTTGAAGAAGGTTTGGCAGTTATGTTCCAAGTCAGCCACGTAACCAGTTTTGCCGCGACATTTGGATAAGGTGGCGCTGCGTGGAATACCGGTTGGTCTGGGAACCCATACATCAGCTGTAGGTATCGTGGCAAAGGTACCAGGAAAGAAAGGGTTAAACGAGTTATCCTGCAGCGTTTGCTTATGTGGCTTGTCGGGAGAGGCGTTGTTTTGGTTCCCAATAGTCTCGGTTCTCGGCTGTATTGAGACTTGGGAAGTGAGGATAGTATCCATCGGAGTCAGACCAAAGGTTCCCATGGTGGGTGTAATGGCAGGGAAGCGACCAGCTCGTTCTTGGATGATTTGAGTGAGGTTCTTGGTGGTTCCTGAGCTTAGAACAGCATTCTTCAAGTGATGAGCTACCGCAGCCCGAATACTCGTTGTGTTCATCGGTAAAGCTGAACTGTTCAGTACCTAATGTGTGGAGATATGCATAGCTATGAGGATTTTCTATGAGGGATTTTTCATGATGTTCGAAAACAGTACCTTGGTCATTTCGTATTGTAGCCTCGTTTCCGGCGATATGCTTATGGCAAGACCTACTAACTTCTCTGCGACTGGCGTATCGGGAGTTGCACGAAGCTCCGAGAATGTCATATTGCTCGAAAGTGCTAATACTGTTTGCGGTATCCATCCTACACACGAACCCGATTGTCGAAATATATACGTTAGTTTTCTTTCTAATCTGAGGCAAGTAAATAAGGATTTTTGCTTAAAAATTAAGCGGTATTATGATGTGGGAAAAAATGTTTACTTCCTCGTTGATTTTCTACGTCCAGGACTGAACGGAGGAAAGACAGGCAGAGTGATATTTCGAGACCTACCCAGAAATATAATCCACAACATTTGTCTTTTACGCATGACGAAGCGCTAGAAGCGCCGTAAAGATAGCTGGAACATTGGTGGTTTTCCGGCGATGCGTCAGCAGCTGATGCGGGTTATCATGCGAGGTGTTGGGGGATGCAGATCAAGCAAGCGTAGAATCCAAGTGTAGACAATAGGCAATGATAAATGAGCCGGTATCAGAGTGATTTGGATGTTGGTGTCGATGAGGAGGCACTAAGGACTAAATGTGATGATGGAGGGACCGAGGATCTGCACTTGTCCACTTCGGACTTACGGACGGTATGGCAGCTAGTTGCGCGGATTTAGGTGATCAAGACTTAAATACTCATCAGCGAGCACCGATTGTCAGCCATCCCTCGCGCACAGGTAGACTACGCCCAGCATTAAGCAGTGACAATGTTTGATCAAGAATTGCCTGCGTGTTGGCAGGTAGCATCTTGAAGATTCCGAGGAGCCTCCTCAAGTACCCAGAGTGCAATGACAGCAACGTCTGAATATGGCCATTAATTAATTGGACTTTGGCTATCGTTGCAACGGCGTACAAGCATCAAGTGCCGGCTTTGTCGCGCATAGTTCCGGTATCATAATAAGCAACAAGGTGTCGAGGTTGTATAAAGGGCGGTCAGTACGTGCTACAGGAAGATATGACCGGTCTGACGTTCTGTTACATCCGGCCCTGCCGGTAGTGGACAGTGTCACCGACGAACAAAAGGCACTCTTTGAGAAATGTGACGAATGTAAAGTTTCTTGGCTGGTGTTATGATTTTCGTTCGACTAACGGAAGTCGAGATGAGCCAAAGGTCGTTGGAAGTGAGGTTTCTACACAGAGGGCGCTGCTGCGGCTCGTTGTCAATCGATGCAGTTTGTACTTCCGGTCAGTCTGAAGCAAAGGCAAACGCAACCGTATTTTCGCAAACTGTGACCATCTGTTTATGAGAATGAACCATCTGTCGTGAGTATCGTGATGACTTTCATAATCAAGGTGTCCTACGATCGCGGTATTTAGATTATTGTAACCGCAACCGCAAGAGTTCCCGATTATATTGACAAGGTAGGCGGCAGAATTGATACTGAAACTAGTCCGTTCATTGCTTTCTGGTTTTGTATTGTTCGCCCATTGATACTTATGTTAAATTATTTTAAATCAACATAATTAGCATCGGTTTGAGGCGCACGCAGGTCAATCGTCGCGTGTGCCCCCGCCAAGCAGGTTTTATCTGCTTCAGTACAATGTAATCAGGAGCATGCACTCTTGCTGTCGCTCGATCAGCTTGCCTTATTCCTTTATGCAGTTTTACGAAAAGATTAAGCATTGCAGATTTAATTTTTTCATTGGGACGAAACGTACAATATTGTGAGAAATCTACGTCGAATTAGAGTGTCATCGAAGCGGTGATCAAAGCGTGAAATGCAATTATTCGAATAAAGCTTCTTTGGTTTGGAAAAACTAACAGCCTTGCAGCATGCAACGTGCGTGAAGCAAGAATAATTTAGCCGAGAATATTTTGTTGAGACTTTCAAAACAATCACATTTTGTAGTCATAACACCAGGGCAAAGTCTACCTTGTGAACTTTCGTCTCATTGACCTCGAGTTCGCTGTGGCTAAAGCGTGCAGAACACCGCCGAAAGGTTTGCTAGGATCTCTTCCCAGTCGCAGCTCCCTGAACTTCGAACGTGGCTTATCAGGTGCCCTTACTAACGAGTTATTGGTCACTCCTGTTATTGACGGTCTCGTCTTGGCGAACAACCTTACAGACTCCGCTGCTGCCATCTGCATCAGGGCCGCGTGCTCCTGTTGTGAAGCAGCTCGTAATTGCTCTTGAGCTGACAAGGTAGTCGTTGGTGGTGTGATGTCGTTAGCCATGTCGGTCATGTTCAGGATGGCCGAGCCGTTCTCGTCGTCAGAGTAAAAGGTAGGAAGTCGTCCGAAGGCTACGGATGCGTCGGCGTACAGTGCTTCGTCGTACCCCCGGACTAGCGGCATGTATTCCCCAACTTTGGTCCGGTGGACAGTTATGTCCAGATTCATGTTTTGGTTTGGGGTATCAGTAGCAATGTTGCTGCCATGATCTTGCTGGTAATCAGCATTGTAGGACGGACCGTAAGCTTCACCGCTTTGAATGATCTGAGAGGTTGTTACGGGTATGCGGATGTTGATGGTGCCTCCGTTTGCGGCAACGCAGTTGCAACTCCTGAAAATCAAACAGCTGCATGTGGCGCTCGACAAGTGGTTGTTTTTAAAGTGCTAATCTCCTGAAAGTGTTTGAATCTTCTCCTAGGAATACTTGCAAACTAAATTGATTGGTATTGGTATTTCGTCAGGTGTTTTTGTACCTGGGATCGTCACAGGCGTTGATTTTGCTGTTGAACTGCAGGCCAGGTGGACATCGGAACTGGGTACCTTGACCGTTCTGTTCACAGCTATAGAAGGTTGTACAGCTTTGCGTGACGTCGGGAAGGAAAGTGTTGGGACGATCAGCGCCATTCAGACAGACAGGAACACTCTGAAATGAGGGAAAATTGGTCCAACGAAACTGTCAAAGATAGAATTGAACAGGGTTATTCGACACTGTACTTACGGGTTGAACGATTCCAGGTGAATCGAAGAAACAGTTCGTATTTTGCGGATTATCACAAGCTGGAAATGATATAGAGAAGATCAGCATGGTCTCTGCGCAAGGATGACACGAAAAAAATCGCAGAGCCATCCTTGAACTTCATTCGACTTGTGAGCTTCAAGTACACAGAAGGTCCGATCTTCAAGATCAATATCTCGCCCAAAAATGGACCTTCAGGAAATAGCGATGAACTTAATGCGCAATCACCTTTCTGAAAATACGCGGAAATCGTACCGGAAATTTGTTCATTGAAGACTTGATTGTCCGGACAGGTTCTTGTTTCTCCCACTCCATCATTGCGGCAAATCGTGTAGCTTCTGCACTGACTTGTCCTATCGGCGAAGATGCCTGTTCGGCCCAGGCAGATGACCAGCGTGGTAGGTGGCGCTGTAGTACCATAAGGCACCGACGAAGTTCCATGGTTCGTGATAGTTATGCCAATCGTTATTCCAGACTGCCGTCCTCCTGCACCAGCTGGTGGTTGCTGTTGACTGGGTTGGACATCCGTGTTTCCATAAACTTGAGGTCTCACTTGAGGGTTTCGTTGATTCAAGAAGGATGGATGCTCGTTCTGGTGATCGTACTGATTGGTGTAGTGGACATTGTTTTGCGGCACGTATCCAGGTCTAGGCTGAAGCTGGAAATACGTTTGACCATTGTCGCTGGTGCTTCCTCCACCCGAACTTCCGGTTCCGTAACTGTCAGGAATCTCCTGCGGGAAATTTGCGTATCCAGGACCGCTTTGAACAGCGTAGTTGGGCCCTTGAGGATTACCCTGGTTCAGGAACGTAGCGTGTTCGTTCTGGTTGTTGAAGTTATCCTGTGTGTTGACGCCCGGCATCTGCCCATAGAAAGTATTCTGAACAGCGTAGTTGGGTCTATCTGAGTTAGGATTGTTGTTATTATTGCTCGAAGGGGTATGAGTGGCACTTGGTGCTTGACCATAGAACGTGGACTGCACTGCGTAGTTGGGTACTTCGTTGTTGTGCAGACCAGGACCACCTGAGCCTTCTTGACCATAGAAACTGGTTTGCACAGCAAATTTTGGCTGACCACCTTCGGGACTGTGTGTGTTACTGTTCCCTCCTTGGCCATAAAAGCCATTTTGCACGGCAAAGTTGGGTGGATTCAGGGTGTTGGGTTGATAGTAGTGCGTAGTTTCGATTCCGCCTGGGGTGGACGCGGGTCGGGGGTATATGGAAGTCGTGGTTACTGAGGTAGGGATCTGCGGGTTCCTTCCTTCGTAGCTTGAGAGTGTCTGACCACCTTGGCCTAACTGGAACGGGAAGACACATTGACCGAGAGCTTGGTCGAAAACTGTGGTTTGCGGACACTGCATGGGCACGAAGGTGCCATCTGGTGTGCATCGGGCGTAGATGGTGTTGTCGACTGGATTGGCGTAGAAGCCGGCTGGACGCAACCGGCAGTCTAGCGCTTCTCCGATCCATTGTCTAGAAGGTCCTTGGCCATTTCCCTATCAAGAACAAAATTTGTCTATCCATGAAGGCCTTCGCTATTCAGAAACCTACGTTCGTTGTCCCTTCCACGAATCCTCCATCGTTCATGTAGTCGGGCCAGTCGCAGACGGAAGTTCCTTCAAGAAGTATAGAGGTTGATCAGTTATGAGGCTACCTATGGACTGGCCGATCTTGTTGGAGCTTAAGGAGCTTACTTTCATTGAAAACCAGGTTGGCTGCAGATAAAAGAAAAGCTCGGTTACTACTGTAGTTACTTGGGCTGAGGGGAACGTACGTCGAGAGAAATCTTACCTGGACAGACATACTGGTATTTTATGCCGTCAGCATGGCAGAGATAGAAGACTCTTCCACCACGTGACTGATCTGCGTAAAATCCATCCTTCCCTCGGCAGTCAAACACTGGCGGATTTTGTGTGTTTGGTAGGAAGCCCTTAATTGAAATTCAGGATTGGATTTTGAAAATGTTTGCGCGAATGAGATCTGCTGCTACAGATTGAATCGTGGTTTGCTTACCGGGTCAGGTTGGCTTCCACACTGCACGTTTTGCGGCCAGTCGCACACAGCCAGGGACTGCAACGTGATCGATCAAGGCTCTTGCGACCAAGGGTTTTTGTGTGAAAATTTCCTTACGTTGTTGAAGAGCAGAGTCGATGGGCAATCGAACTTCCGTGCTATCCCTTCCGGGCTACAGTACACAAACTGTGCGCAGCCAACTTCCTGGAGAGCGTAGTACCCGATCTTTCCACTACAATCGTAGGTGTTGTCCTGTAACGTCAAACCAATTGTAGCGCGGTGCTGAACAAGGCATAAGAATAATGCGATAGATGTGAATAACCGCTTTTTCGTGCGTCACATGACAATCTCGACTTACAATGCCTAAGCCGGGATTAGCGTTTACATCCCCTGTCGTATCGCCAAGGTCTGTGTTCTGATTATAGCCGTCACCAGGGCTGACAGGAACGTAACCGGGGCTTGGACTGTGGCTGTTTTCGTCACCGGGACCTTCGACAGGAAACGTCGATGGGTATGTTTGAGGTCCTTGGGGGATGTTGTTGGGTCCTTGAGAAAATGTTATGTTGAGGTTGGGCTGTTGAGCAGGGTTCTGTGGTATGAAGTGGGTGCCTCCCCCACCGCCGCCATAGCTGCTTGGTGGATACTGTCCAGATGGTGTATCCGCTGGTCGACTGGTAACCGGGACCAGTGGAGGCTGAAATTAAGATCGAAATTAACGCGCAAACAGAAGATTTTCTTGAATAGCGTGGGAAACGAGAACGAAGCTTACGTGGATGGATTTTATTTGGTGCGAAATATCTCTTCGGTTGGGAGTATGTGCTTGCGGAAATTTGAATTCAAAATCTGAATTAATATGCTTGAGGTGTTTACCTGGTAGATTACTTGCGGTTGGCCGCCTCGACATTGCACTTGCTGTGCAAGACCGCAGTCAACGGTAATGGGATTCCAGCGAAGACCTTGCTGACAGGTGTGCAAGTACGTCACGCGGTTATTGCAAAAGTACGCGGTAGTGCAGTCGGGATCGTTGCCCGCGTACCACCCGTTACGGCCACTGCAGTCAAAGACCTGTTTCCGACACACATAAAAATGAGATTAGTGGATGATGCTGATCAGATTCATCGTGTGACATTGTCTCATCTTTCGAATCAAAACCCCATCCATTGATATGACAGGATAGCATAACCTACGCTGGAGTCGACTACAGTGCCGTAACAGCGGCTGAGGTCGTTGTCGCAGCTACTGCTCACTTCGTTGAAGGCTTGTCCACTTGGACAGTGCAGCGTCTGCCCGGAATATCCGCCACCTTGACAGTAATAATAGGTGGAACAGTCGTTGAGGTTGGCGTAAAATCCAGCTGGTCGATTTCGACAGAACGGTATATTCTAAGGAAGCAAAAATTATTTTGCGGGCTGATTTACAGACATCACAAGAAACATTTCGAAGAACTGTAAATCACACTCACTCCGTTATTATTGTTGGATAATGTGTTCGAAGGTGGTAATTGAGGGTTGGCGTTATTCGGTGGATAGGTTCCTATGCTTTGTCCACTTCCGCATCGGACTTTCTGAGCGATGTCACAGCATCCGATGAGCTCGTTGAAGATGAGCCCGTCTAGAAGAGAATCGTTGTGTAGCGGTACTCTGGTACTCCGGCTTCGAGTGGTAATTTCCAGGAGCTAGGACAGTTTCCTACCTGGACAAGTGAGCTGACGGGAGCGTCCCGATTCTTCACAAAAGTAGAAGACCCGGCAGTTCGACGCGTAGTCGGCGAAGAAACCGCGCTTACCCGCACACTGCAAAGATACTCTGTTTAGTTTATGAGGCTAGCATGACCCAACTATCAGCTCCTTTCAGGCTTCATCCATCTTTCGATGGCTTCGCGGTTTGTACCAGGTAAAGCTAACCTCAATCGCAGGTCGCGGAGTTCCAACGCCGCCGTCCAGAAGACCCGCGCAGTTGACGTCGTGTGGCATCTTACAGCATTGCGACGTTTCGTCAAACTGGAAGCTTCCTGGGCAAGTACTCGTAGTGACTGTTCCATCAGCGAAGCAATTGTAGAAGACTTCGCAGTTTCTTGTTGTGTCGGCCACATAGCCTATCCTTCCTTTGCATATTTCTCTGGACATGAGGGTGTTGCCGCCGGCTCCACTACTACTTGATTGATAGGAGGCGGCACTTCCGTAGGCGGCGCTGTTCGGATACGAATTTCCCGAATTCCCATAGGCTGCACTTTGTGTCTGTAAAGAACGGTTACGTAACTGCAAGTTCTTCATGGACTCTAATCGGATGTTTTCTTGTGTCTATTTGAGTGCTGAATTGCGCTTTGAGTTTGTCAGGGAAGGCAACTAATCGCGTGAGAGGCGCCGGGAAAATTGCCTGGATGGCGTTTAGGCTTTCTAAGGTCTGCACATGCTTTATAGACTTCGGAAAACAAACCTACCAACATTGGGAGGCTTTCACTCAGCTGTGGAACAATTTCGACCTGTGGAAGCTTTCATACAGCTATGAAAAACCGTGGGGTTTGATTCACAGCTGACATGGCTGGTCTTCCCGATTGTGAGGGTGCCAGCAGGATAGAGCGGCGCAAGCCACAAGGCGCATAACAGCGACCGTGGTGCTTACTCGTCCGTGAGCCTCACGGCATATGACAATGTACTGCTTAGAGCTGCACAATTGGTGTTGATAGTAAAATACGCCGAGGATTATCCACAATGCGCATTAGAAAAACGACTCATCCGTACCCGGAAGTCGACTCATACACCCCAGATATCTCCAGGGTAGGACGACCAGACGGAAGTCAGACAGAGTTCTCGAATTAAGGGTTCTCTAGCTGTTAGACAGGTGGATAAAAGGAGGCCCACCTGTTGCCCGTACAGCTGGCGGTTCTTGTAAAAGTTCGCTTCCTCCTCATCCTCGACGTCCGATGCAATTGCGGAAAGACCACGCAGAAGTAACAAAAAGCCTGTCGAGGAAAAACAATCAGTCAGAACTGAAAGTAGGGGAAAGCCAGCAGACATCGAGAAGATTAGGGCGAAAGTTGCTTAGGACGTTTCGAAAAATCGCGGGATGTTAGGCGAGGGAATAGGAGGAAATCGGCTTACCCTGGAGCGAAAGTTCGAAGAGCGGTGACATCTTCCGGAAAAGTGAGAAAAGTTCTCACTGTGTTCTGACCCAGATGTCAGACGTGAAACGAGATCCGTTGCTCCCACGGGTACATCGAAACGATATCCAAGTCAAATTAGGGGTTGCGGTGTTGTTGAGGAGAGTTTAACGCGATTACAAACCACTTCCTCCGCCTGAGTGCCTAGTTCTCACACTCTGATATGCATGAAGCTGATAAGTCGAGACCCCACTTAATTTTGATGGGTCGGTTGATCCACGTACGAAGGCATGACATAAATCCACAGACCGAGGCTAGGACGTTTGGGTAAATCAGATTTCCGGGCGAAAAACTTTCCACGAGACAGAAGAAAGAAAGACGAAGAGGTACGAGAACTTGGCGGAAGTGGCGGTAGAGACTTAAAGCGGCTAAATGATCTCTATGGTCATACATGCGTGATGCATCTCAACAAGAGCCGGCATTGTGTAGACTGATCTGTAGAACCAGAGGGTGAAACTTACGCTTTAGGAACGCCCTCTGTGATATTGGTGTTGACTCAGTAACATCGCTTACATCAGCAAAACTCTTCTAGCGGCGGAGAACAATAACTTGGATTCTGTATTCTTCGCCATTATGTTTCTCTTCAACCGGCGAAACTGATTTCTTAGTTTTCTAGATCTAACGTAACAGACTGCGAAATATCGTGGATCGGTTTTCGTTTGATATCGGATATCTACCTGTTTTATTTGCATAGAATCAGAAAGGGTTGCTGTATGACATCAGGGGGCAAATGCTTATTTGGTGATGTTTGCGGTTCCGGATGGATGCGGCAAGCGTCTTGTGATCTACCGGCATCTTGCATAGAGCTTCGAGAGGTTAGTTGCGGCATTTGGTTGCGGTGTTCCTGAAAAGAAAACTCTACCGGCACGGTGTACCAACAAGCGGTGATGGATGAGGATCATAGTGCAAGACTGCGCGTGTTCTTTTGTTTGACTTGGATGATGCAATCCTTAACCGGTGTGTTTTTCTTGTTCTTCAGTCATGAACCTCACAAACTGCTGACAGACCTTTTTCACTGACCGTACAGCATCACTTTGTCTTGGAACCGTGTATCGCTTTCTGTCTCTGCATGATGCGCCATGAGAAGGTGTCTTGCAGTATTGCTTCGACGTGCTCAGATTTTTCTGGGCCACATTGTTTTCGGTTGTCACAACCGAATGTGACTGATGGAATTACTTTGCACGTATATTGACTTTCGGGTTGGAAGTGATTTCTAACTTAGTGAAATCTGGCGTTGTGCGGTATGACTATGGCGCTCGAATGTTGTCGAAACTTGATCCTGACTAACAAGTCAGTGGCTTGTTTGAGACGATTATGAACACGATAAACGTAATTCAAATAATAATGATCATAGATTTTGACTTTCGCGTGCGAACTGACCGGTCCACTCCACCGCCTTGTCAGACGGCTTCAGCAAGATTTTGCGCTACGAGTACTACGTCATGCTACCACCTCCGATAGTTCGTGTACCATACGACGAACTATCGTTTATTAATTCATAATTTCCGCAGAATCTAACAAGCTGTAGTTTCGAAACTCAAATCTCGAAACATTCGAGCCCTTTGATATCAACGTCGGCGTTCCGCGCGGCGCTCTTTTGTTTGTCCTTTCTCCGTTTACAGGGTATTGGCCAAGACAAACCTTAGGACGTGTGTTCCATCGTAGGTGCGTGTTTACGTCTCAGAGAATGTACTCCTTTGTTTGGGGTTTATTTTCCAATAAGGCTTCCTAACTTCTGTCGAGGATTTCCTAGCGGTAGGCAGAGATTGATAGTGCCAAGAATCACATCTCTGCAGAGAGCTTTTCGACTATTTAGCACTTCCTTGCAAGATTTATATGCGAATATTGCGAGCTTGACATTGACAGTGACGGAAACTCCCCATTGGTTGCCACCTTGCTTGTGTGGGTTGTAGCCGGCTATCGAGGTACCATGCAGAGTACCCACATCAGCTGGACGAACAATCAAATGTCATTTTGTCGTAGTTTATCGCTGTGAAGCATTCTTGCAAATGATTCTAATCGCAGCAAGACCTGAAAGTCAGATTAACGAATAAGAAAGGCTCATTAGGCTTTTCTTGGGGCGTTTGACGCCTTTGAAGCCTTTGCTAGATTCCCATTGCCATGGTGGGTACGAGGGTACTTCGACAACGATTTTGATTCTTCTGTACAAACAGCTGCGTTTGTTCTTCCTCGGCTTGTGATATCTTTGAGCTCTTGCGAGATGCTACTGGTGTCGGTCTGAAGCTTACTGACAGGTGTCTTTCCGCATTTTCGGACAGTACGGGTGGTGAGATACCACTGAAACGTCGAGTATATGCGGCGCTCTTCGCAAACTTCTCAAGGGCTTCCTGGTCCTCCACTCTAAGCCTGTGAATTCCCCACGGAAATGGTCGAACTCCGTCTGCTGGTAGGGTATTCTGTGTGGGTCGGCTCTTCTAAAAGAAGCGAAAATGTTTGAAGAAAAACAACGCTGAGGACCTGTTGTCAGAAAAAACGCTTACCGGTGTTCTCCACGCCATCCAGAACTATCGTGGGCACTTCCCCTTCCGGTCGTTGAGGGTTGGCTAATTTTCGTAGCCAGATCCAGTGAAGAAAAGCGTAAATTACCCCAACCGCCACCGAAGCAATTCCGAAGATGTTGTATGTCATTCTGGGCTTGAATTTCTCGAACATGATTCCTCCTATCAAACTTCCGACTCCACGACCTGAAAAACACTTGATCTATTACCCAGAATTTCTGATCAGGGGAAGATATCTTTCTTACCGAAAGCTTGATGTACGGCGCCGATGATGCCTTGCAAGGTGGCCAAATAATCAGGAGCTATCTTCCCGCAGTAAACCGACGCAACCATCCACAAGAGGGATGTCGTGAAGGCTTCCAGAATTTCGGCCGGAAGTACCATGAAGTAATTCCAGATGACGGCGTAGGAAAAGAAACTGGATCCGTAGATGATCAGGCAAAGAGCTAGAAGTTTTGTGTGCCCGCACCGTTTGATGAGGAACGTAGAGCACGCCACCACGGGAATAGCTGAGACAGCTGCGACCGTGTTTGTGAGTCCCATAACCTTAGCGAAAGAAAAGTTTGTGAGTGAGATTACATTGACTGACGGTCATTCGGCGTGCCCATTACCCATTTGGGCGAACCGAGGCCTTCCATGAACCAAAACAGATAACTGAAAAAGAGGGAAAATCAGAAGTAAAATATGGATGAGATCTAAACAAGTAACTCGACAAGGTCATTTATCAGAGTGGCCCACACATTCAGCCAAACACACCGAAAACCTGCGCCACTTTGAAAATCGACGGTGTCGAACTTGTTTGGCAAGCTCCTGGATGCTGTTTGCTTACTTTTCGTTGAAGCCCCAAGCGCAGCCAGATAAAAACACGACCAGAACAAAAATGGAAATTTTTGCGTTGCCTAAAATCTTCCCAACATTCTGCCATATTTGTTCTGCGGAATCCCGAACGCCCATGTTCATCAAGCAACAGATAACAACGCCTATCGCGTTGAAAATGGTCAACAAGTACAAGGCGGGAGAGTAGTCTGGAACCCCACCATTGCCTTCGGTGGCTTTTCCGATCAGTAAACCGGATATTGGTGCGATAGCAGACATGCCTAACAGTGAGAAGATTCGCTGGTAACCCAGGTCCCCATTGAATTGGTCGGACATGTGGTAAGCTATCGCGTCAAGAAGAGGCATCACGGTTGAAACCATGATGCCGGATAGGAAACGAAAGGTATCGAGGTGGGCATTCGACTTTCCACAGGGACAAGTTTCGTGCATGTCGAAGTGAAGTTGGTCTCAACATCACAGACCACGTTACACGATCGTGAGGACTTCATAAAACATCCGATGTCATTCAAACGACCTCCTTCTTCTGTCGTGAAGCTCTGAACAACCCAGGAAGTGTTTACCAACCTCATATCCACATGTCTTAGATAACGTTGTGGCATGGCTGATGAATAGTGCGAACAGTCATTCCGACCCATACAGATACTGGCATCGGGAAGATCGACATCGGTCGCGTTGCATGAGATGCGGCAGTCAAGGAAATGGAGTTCTTGTGGAGATCCCGTCGGCCAGGTGGCGCTGTTGTTCTTGTCGTGGGTACAGTTTGCTTGGACGAACGACTGGTCGATGAAATAGGCGTCGAGGTTGCGGTGGCGTCGAGGTTGCTCCCGTCGCTGCAACCGAAGATAGCCTCCATTTCTGTGGTTGTGTGGTTTGTTCGAACTGTGACAGGCTGTATGGAAGGGACCACGAGGAACATTAGAAGGTGGAAGACTATGCTGGCCGTATTGAAACCAACCATGGTGGCTTTGTAGTTTCCCAGCTTATCCGCCAAAGCTGTGAAAAAGGGCGCATGAAACCACTCTTCGTAATGCTGTGCATGGTTCTTAAAATTAATATGGCTCGCTACTTACCACCACCCAAAGGTGGTCCAAGACAACTGGCGAAGGGCAGGATCACGTAGATAACAGCGGACTCTGTGAGGGATAGTCCAATAGCCTTCATGTGGACCGTCAAGTACGGGTACAAGGCCGCCATCGCTGTAAGAACAAGGTGCTGTCGACATGCCTGGTTCGGAACTTGTAGATGGAGAACAAGGATGGCAGAACGGACTTATCACCGTAGAGTAAAAACATGAGGACTTTGAGCGGTAAGAGGGGAACGTTGACTCGGAATGTGGACTTGACTTTAGCGCTGAACGTTGGGGCAGCATCGTTGGGGGATCTTCGGGATGCTACTGGGTCCACATATAGTTTTGCCTCGGAAGCGGTACTTGAGTTCGGCGCACTTATGCGGGTAACGTTATCGTCGAACGTTAGATCCTTCTTCGGGTTCGGGAGCCCCATTTTTTCATGAGGAACTTCTAAAGACAACATTTTTAGAAGTGCAAACGTGTTATCGTAATAATAACGAAGCAGAGAAATGGCATACCGGAGGTGTAGGAATGCTGTTACTTTATGTGGTTCCAGCTTTCAAGAGCAAAGCGTAGTAATGTCTGAAGGAGATCATTACGTTCGTGCTGACACGATTCAGCCTTTTGTTGAGCATTTCACCTTCTAAATTTGCCTGACAAGTACTGAGGTACCTTATTTGGAGGAGACAAGCGATATTCGTTACATCGCCACATGGGGTTGACTACCTCAATCACGCGTCGCGGCGCGATAGATAATCACTCTCTTGGGGACAAAGTTACGTGGTAGCTACTGTCGTTACCGTGGCCCTAGGCATGACCGAAGGTCCCAACCAACTTGTACGGTTCTCCGAAACATATTTTCGATTTCGATGTTCGCAATGTCGTGACAAACACTCTCCCAGATTCCCAGAAACCGTTTGACTCATGGAAAATGGAGAGTTTCTGCCTTCTGTGAAGTGGTTTTGTTGAAGCTTAAATCTTCAGACAGGGCTTACTGTCACCTCACAATCTCCATTCTTTTTCTAAGGGAGAACCGACTGTGGATAGGCTCAAGCTACTTTTGACTACCTTCTCTAGTCTGTAATACTGCAGTGGCACTGAATGTCGTCCATGTCAACCTAAATCTATCAACGTTTACTGTTCTGCCCAAACTTATCAAAGTCGAAGCACTGTTTGTAAAACATGCTTTACAGATAGGAACTTCTGTAGATAGAATCGGTACCTATTGGTACATGAAGCAGAAAAACTGTTTAACCGATGAAAGCAAAAGGACTGATAAAAGTGTGAGCAATACCATTGGCAAAAGTCGGTACAATGCTAAAAAGACCCCCAGCTCCGAACATGTTGCCCATTCCAAGAGCACCCATCATTCCCATTGGGTTCATCATACCGATACCACTTCCTAGAACAGGTACTGCCGCTTGTTGCACAGGTGCAGACTGAGGCTTGGCTCCCCATCCCGATCGAGCTTGAGGAACGGCTGGTGGAGGAGTCGTTGTTGGCTTGGCTCCCCAACCGGATTGCTGGCTGCTCGACATGGTCGTTTGTCGGTAGGTGGTGGCCTCCGACTGGCTGGAAGACTGAGACTGGGCTTGCTGTTGTTGTTGTTGCTGCTGTTGTTGCTGTTGTGCTTCTTGCTGCTGCTGCTTTTGCTGAGAGACTTGTTGGGTCTGCTGAGAGGAAGACGAGGAGGAGGAGGAGGTCTGTTGTTGGACGGTGCTGGAGATGGGGATGTTGGCGACGACAGGGATCTCCACATCGGTGGTCTCGATCTCGACGGCACTTCCGACTTCGCTTTCAGGGCGGACGGGGATGACGTTGAGGGTGGCAGCAGCAGCGACGGTCTTCTTGGGTCGACGAGCGCGGAACTTCTTGTTGGGTCGAGCGTTGACGGGAATCAGGTTGATGTTGGACAGGTACTGGTTGGAGCTGGTGGAGACGACGGCGCTGGAAGGTGCGGACTGGATGACGACGGGAACGGCCGAGCTGATGGCAGTGGCGTGGTTCTTGCAGCAGTCAGTCGGGACCACTCTCATGGCCGAACAGCAGTCGTGAAATGGGACGACGGTGGCGGAAGGACGGCTGGCGATGTAGACGGGCGAGGCCTGGACTTGTTGGGGCATGGCGACGTAGGTGGTGATGACTTCGGTGGATGGGCGGAAGTTGGCCGAGCATTCGACATCGTGGAACCACTTGCAGGTCTGGGCTTGGTCGTCGAAGATGGTATAGTTTGGGCACAAAAACTGCAAAAGGAAAAGTGAATGGATCGGGGCTGGAAAGGAGTGAAATGAAATGTTTGGAAATTGTTCAGAATCTTGGGCGTGGCTAGGTGGGAAATTCCTTACCGAGCCAGCGATCTCGCCTTTGATGGAACACTTGTGGAAAGCTTGGCAGCCGGTCTCGGGATCCGCAAAGTAGGAGTCGACAGGAAGAACTTTGGGTGTCTTGCAGGAGAAGCTGGTCACGGGAACTTCACTCAGGATGGGAAAGTCCCTGAAAGTGCAAGAAATAGCTGATGGGTGTGAGGTCTTTTTGCGCAAACCAACGATCAGTTTAGGTAAAAAATGCAAAGACAGGAAGTTCGACAAGGTACTTACACTCCCGGCCTGGCGTGGAGTTGGGCTGCTTCCGCTTGGTCAGCTTCCAGAGGAACCAGGCTGATACTTCGGTAGTCCCTCCTTAGCGTCATGCTGGATGGAACGTCGACCGCTGCGAGGAACCCGACACAAGATAGTAGAACAGCCGTGGACAGCATGATGGATCTTCGAAGGAAAACCTAACCGTAAAGATATCGGACTTCTTGGGCAAAATTGAAAGTATGGAGCTGGAGAGATTTCACTACGTACAAGCTTGAAAATCTTCGCTGGAGATGCTATGAAATTCTAACTCGAAACGTATGAGCTTATATATGGTTTGGTTTGGCCCAGGGGATTCTGAAACTTATTGCTTTTCGGATGACAATAGCGCACGGTCTTGTCTATATTTGCGAAACAATGAGCGCAGGAAAGCGAAAGTTTTTGCCTCAGAATAGGGAAAGTCTTGGGGAAAACTGCTTGAATAGAAACAACTCAATACCGCGCAGAGGTTGACATTCACCTGCAATTGTTACAAGCTAGTTGTATTTTCTGGGTAGCGAGGTCGCCGTCTTTTCTTAACAGTTCTATTATTTCGACCTGCAGGTCAATTATGCCTTTCCACGCTGCACAAAACCTGAGGAGTTTTTGTCTTGTTGAATGGTGAAAGTCGGCGCCAAAAGAGACTAATGTGCATCACTTTCCTAAGTTTCCTTTGTTGTGGACATCAGTTCAGATCAAGCGTTCCTGTGTTTGATTCCCCGGTTTGATCGTTTCCGCCTAATGTTTGAATCCGGGAGAAAACCGAAACTGAATTTAATAACTTGAATGCAGAGCGATGGATGATTACAATGAATTTCCATAAAGTTCAGTATCACAGCGTTCAGTCAAAATCTACAGCAAACAAACCGCATTCCTACTAGTGCAAAATTTTGATTAGCAGGTGTCTCGACAAGACTACAGGGCCTGCGAGTGACTCGCTAACCAATAAACTAGCCAGAAATTCGCATCAGTGCATGGGGATGCATTTTGTACGCTGTACTGTATAACTAGGCGATACTTATGCAGCGACTGCGATATATCCAGGTTTCCTTCTCCGGATCTCTGCACTGGACTTTCTTGTTTCTTTCATAACTTGTTGAATTCACTGTTAGGCAATTTCTCTCCATGTCAAAATCTGTGGCGCAGCAATCTCGGAGATAGTTGATCCCAGCTACGACGAAGCCGAATTATCCTGTTATATTGTAAACTACTACTTTGTATTGCAGATCATTCTTACCATTGCCGTATGGGAACGGGTAAGCCGGCGGACATTTCACCCGTTGCCCGCTTTTCAACGCTTCAGGAACACACTCATCACATTACGAAAGACTCTGGGTTTCAATGGCATAATCCTCTGTCGTATCGTGTCAGCATGCCGTAGTTGCTCCTCATCCCTCATCGAAGAATACCATCTCGGGACCGTAGAAAGTTTCCAATCCACGACGGTCCAGTTGCTGTACCCTAGACTGAAGCTCTTCGGTGTCGACGGGAAGTTCTTGACGGTCGCGTCTTCCAGAGAAGGCTTCGGCGCACCTTCTGGGATCACGCCTGGCTCCTTGTCCGGTGCGTTGACACGCAGGTTTCTATATTCTTCATGTCGCAGCGCTTTGCACTGACGAAGACGACAGGTGGATTCTTGTTTGAGCATTCCTCCAGTTCCCCACATTTCATGGTATTCGAGTCGTTGGGTTCTCGAAGGGGATTCGTTTAGAGTATTAAGGGAAACTTGTAGGTACCGGAAAGGGGCTAGTCGTACAGTATGTCAGCGCCTCCTACAGGATAAACGCTGTGACTCACTGGTAAACACTTTTTTGAGCTTTTGTCCAGTATTTAGGCTCTTGATCGAAGCCGATCTATTTAAATGTATGTTTGAATTTGTTTAGTGATTTTAGAATGGAACATGCCTGTTTGGGAATTTGGAGACATCCAAGTGTCGAAGATCGTGGTGATGTTTTCCGGTGGCCCATAGGTATCGCTTTAAGTTTCAACCAACGATCTATCCCATTCGCTACCTTCTTCTTTCACATACTCTATGTACTTCCAGCTGTTTTCAGATGTTGCCACGCTTTGGCGAAGTAAGGAACTGGCTAACATCCATCATAATGATCCACTCGGTGAGGTTGCGAACGCATGTAGCAGTCGATCATGGCGTTATACTTATTCCAAGCTGTGTCGCTAGGGTCGCCGTCTGGACCTCGTTGCTCCTTTGGAATAAACTTCGCGGGAACATAATCGATCAGATTGGTAATTTTTTGTCCTTGTGGAACATCGGGAAGTAAACTACCAACAAAAAGGCAGTGAACTGGGAGCTTGGCGAATAAACTCGTTTTTTCCAAGTGGCGCTCGCTTCCAGCCAGTAGCACCGCAGAAGTGCGCCACTTGGGTCTTGTCGAGATCGTTTGGTGAACGCCCAATCATACACCGAAGTTCGCAAACAAATCAGTCAGGTAGAATCATCGTACCTGCCAAGTCCATGCTGCGATAGTCATATAAAGCAAAATGATTTACACCTTGCAGACGGTGATGCTCGATCCACTCGGCCAAGTACGGCGCCTCGTTAAAGACCATCGCGCAAACACAGACGTCCCACCGTCGAACCTGGGGTTTAGATCGGACCGGAAGTCGCTCGTCCAGGAGCCGAGTGGTGTACCAGTCGATATGCGGCGTGACGGAACCCGAATCCGGGTAATCACCACTATCAGGTACAGAGGTATACACAGGTATACTGGCCGAATACGAAAGCAGTAATTTGAAAAAGCAAACGGTGCAGCGTACGCGCAATACCCGCACCGGTGCTGCCCCGGAAGTCCAGCTTATCATCTTCTTCCTTCTACTCGAATCAAATCAAACTCAATTACGAATAACGGAATTTGAGATCGAGAAAAGGAAAGTGTTTGTTATTTGTGATCTTTATTGCTAACTTTCGATGAGCTTGTAGACATGGACATTTAGCCGGTTTGTGTAAAAAATACTGCTTCCGGTAAGCGTTGTGATGCGAGATTTAATACAGTAAGCGTTCATACGTGACGTGAAGAACAACACGTGTGGATGTGATTTTCTACCAGATGAGTTCGGTAGGTGGAAAGACTAGATTGTTCCGGAGGGGAAGACACCTCCGGAGCCGTTAATCTGCTGGCTGACTCTCGGTTGACCGCCGAAACGCACGTCTCCGGATCCATCGATGTTAACGGTTAATGAGGTGGACGTGTAAACTTCGACATCTCCCGAACCTTGGATGTTGACGTTGGTTTGTTGTGTGCGCAGGTCTCTTCCGTTGAAGTTGCCCGAGCCGCTAATGTTGATGTTGGCGTTCCTGGCGGTCCCGTTCGTGAAGAAATTCCCCGAGCCACTTATCACGATGTTAAGACCGCTGGCTTCCATTGGGACCTGCACATCTCCGGATCCACTGATGAGGATCTGGAGATCGCCTGCTTTCAAGAAGGGAGAGAGGCTAATGGGTCCCGAGCCTTGGTTCTCCAGGTTCGACAAGGCTTTGGCGCTAGCGTAGACATTGATGGGGCCGTTGAAGAATGGGATGGGCTGATTGTACAGAAGGTTTGAAAAACGAACCTGAAATAAAAACGAACCCCAAGCAATTTTCAGGGAAATTCCAAGTGATTTGAAATAAAGATAAAAATCCGGAGTTCTGCTCTGGAATGACGATTCTGATTCGTACCTGTAGGACCAGTGGGAACCATGGCTCGACCACCGTTTCCACGTATTTGATGATGGTCGGATCAGCTTCGACGCGAACGGCTTCGGTAGTTCCCATTGTGATTATAACATTGAAGGGTCCTTTATTTGAGATACTGCGGAACATGGTGACTGGACGGTCTTCTGTTACTCTTTGGCCTCTGCAAGGGGATGCCGAGAACGCCATCAATATCGCGGACAGAAATAAGGATGTCGCCATGTCGTTCGCAACGTAGGCAGAGGTTTGTAATAATTGTTAACAACGATCAGCTGCAATATTTCGCATAACTGATGGCTGTATTTTACGGCTTTCAGTGGTGAAAGTCGTCTGGAGGGTTATGCAAGAGGCTGGAAATTCACCTGTACATGGTGGAGACAAGCTTTGGAACAGTCAGCTGGTGAGACAGACTGATGACCGGAGGCTTCCCTGCCGACCAAAATACATACGGCTTACTGTGGTGGAACCACAAGTGGAACGATTTCCTTGATCTGTACTTACCGGGTAAGTGTACCGAAGCGTGGTGGCTGCATAAAGCTCTGCCAAAATAGTCTAGCACACGGAAATATCTTCATAGTTGTTGGTTGTTTACATCGAAATTTTTACACGTCAGCTGAATGAGTCACAACAAAAAACACCGATAGCACCGAATTTAATGAGACGTAAAACGTGAAAGTAGAGGCAGCAGGAATAAGGCATACAACGTCTGCGAACAATAAAAACCCGTTTGACAGATGGACGATGGTCAGCTGCCGGTCTACACTGCTATAAGATGCCAAAATGAAAGCAGCCGCTGCAATCATGTTGTCATGTCATGTCGTACTACAGGCGTGTTAGCTGGCATGACAGTACTGAATTTACTGTACGTCCCGCTTCGCCTTTGCGCATGGCTTCCTATCTGCCAACAGCGAGCAAAGATAAGAGTATACTCCCGAATCCAGAGGCTCCGGATTTTAGCAAGTAAGCAGGGACGTCTCTGATGAGACTCTGGTTAGCTGGGCTCAGGGTTCCTACTGAAGTCAAGGGTGCGCCAGTGGCAGTGGGTGCGTTGTTTGCAATGGCATCACCCGCTTCTCCCTCAGTACTACTCATCTGAATCCATAAGACGACCAACACACAAAAAACCGACAACGATGTCCAGAAAGACATGGTAACAGGGGATATTGCGGAAAATTGATTCAAGTGTGGCTGTGTATTATAATTGTGTTCAGAATGGATAATCATGCGGAATGTACTTTGGGTCGAGTCTACTATCTGTTTTAGAAGACCCTAATTCGAGAGCATCCGCAGCCCGAATCGGCTTGTCATCAAAATTAATTTCGGAAACGCCAGCAACTAAGTTGCCTTTGTTTATATGCCAGTGATGAAAGTTTACCGACTCGCTTATTGCTGTATGTGCGAGGACCCAGCCGTGATTCTCCGGCAGGAGCTACAATGAAGAAATTACTGCCCTGCCGGCGATAACATTTTGATTGGCATTTGTGGACACATTACTGCAGTCGCGGTAAGCTTGTTCGGGTGCACTAAACCAATCAAATGTTATCACCGGTAGGGCAGTACTTGTTTCCATAACCAGTGCAGCGGTGTTCTAGAGTTTGTTCTACCGTGGTGGCGGTAACGACGACTGCGCATTCTACGAATCTAGGACAAGGATACGTCACTTCTTTGTCTTTCAAGTGTGGAAAGAATATGAAGAAGCGGTTACGGATGAGAAAGCTCAGGCCTGGTTGACAAAAGAAGCAACAGGTTTGAAGTTCCGAAGTTACCGTGTTTGATACGATGTTCCCCGAAAACAATCACTTGAAGAACCAGATTCATGAATGATCAAAGTTATTAGTGGCCCATCCAGCTTTGCTGTGCCGATTGGAAAGGTGAATATTTGAAGTGCTTCTTTGTCGTGAATAAGGCGACCAAGATTCGCAAGCTTGAGCTACCCTTCTATACCACCTGTCGTGACGGTACACTGCGGTCTCAAATACATAAATGACAAAACGAAATGCCTGATTTTTCTTTTGCTTTCCCCATCGAGGTTGCTTTCCCTCTCGTTAGTAGTTGCTGCTTGCTATACGAGGCCGTTTCGCATTGTCAGTTACCGATTTAACCAACCGACATCTCTTCCTGAAGAAATGAAATTCGATGGTGCATCATTTATTTGTCTTGTTATGTTTTCATTATGGCTTTTGGTGACGTACTCGCATTCGGCTTCCCCTCCTAAAAAGCATCCCGAGAGTGCCTACAGCAAAAGTAAGACCTCAGTGAAGTTAGTTGGTGCACACTACTTTGTATGTGCTGATACTGTTTGTAGGTATCCGCAGGATGAGAAGTGGTCTGGCACCAACTTGCAGCATGCGTGCCTGTGGTCCCGGCGACAAGAACGCCTGCGCGTCGCCTTGTAAGTGCTCGAACCAAAACGAAGCCCGAAGACGAGGAAGGTGCTATGCCAGCATAGGCAGCGGATCGGAATAGGGTACCTTATCATTCTGACTCAATTTTGCCTTGAATTTTGTAAAGTTCCTTGTTCCGATTTTCACTGTTAATCGGCTGGATTTCGTGGGAAATCCTATTATTATTATGATTGGAGAGCGGAGCCTTCGCAGCCACTCACCACGGGACAGTCGTCGGACCGCCTCCGAGTAAGAAGGCTGTTTCTTGCGGCACTATATAAACACTTCGCTTGAATAGCTTCCCTTACTTCATTCCCTATTCGCGTTGTTTCCGTTGCTGTGTTGTTCGAGTTTCCCACCCACCCACACCTCTGGCTGAGATGTTTTTATTGTATACTCGACCTGCCGTCGAGGAGGTTTGCAAACAT
Organism: Ramazzottius varieornatus; assembly: GCA_001949185.1. NCBI lineage: Eukaryota > Metazoa > Tardigrada > Eutardigrada > Parachela > Ramazzottiidae > Ramazzottius > Ramazzottius varieornatus. Next base: position 2,904,751 of record BDGG01000001.1, read on the forward strand.
ACGCGTACACACGCACATCTACTGCTGTTGTTACCAGCTTTATTTGGTAGTTTACTGCCACTGGTTCGCTATAAACCTATGCTTCTCGAGTACTTTCTCCTTCGGTCTTCGGCTCGCAGCGCCTCTAGGGTAGTACCAGAAATAATGGATGTAGATTCCACAGTTTGCTTTTTAATCATCTTTCCACTTGTGTGCTGATTTTGCCTTGTGCGTGGAAAATGTCTCGTCAAAATTCGAGATCGGTGTGACGTTTGTTTGTCAGAACTGCGCACTGAAATGCCGGACATACCAAATTGTGAGTCATGTAAGGCCGAGTTACAGCCGAACGGAGAAGCAGCTCTGGCGACCTCAGCGTACCGTGCAGGGTCCTTCCTTGAAAGAGCGTCGCAAGGTTAATTGTTGGTGCGTTGTATTGTGGCTGGTGGAGTAGGCTGATAAAGAGATTGGTCAGATTACTTAAAGCCAGTGGCTCGCTGCTGCTGGCTTGCTTGAGAAAAATGAGATTTAAGAAACTTGATCAGTAGCGTGGTACAGGTCATTTTGTTGACAGATCGTAAACCCGGGCTTTTGAGCGACTACAGGTACGCGTCAAACTCGGACAGCGCTTCGTGCCGCCGCCGTTTAACTGATACTGTGGGCACCGGAAGTTCTCTGGGACTCGAAGCCGCTGTTTCCAAAAGATTTTCCCGCTGTCGTGGTCGTCTATTTTGACTTTCAGCACTTTCAGAATGAACGACTGATTCTTCAATAACTGGCTTTTTCAATTCTGATTGAGCTCTGGATATGTCGTTTTTGTTGAACGGCTGGACAGCTATTGTTTTTCTCTGTGTGCTGTTTGGGCATCAGAGAGTCGAATCGGTTCGTGCAAAACTCAAGGATGACTTTCGTGTCACGTCTTTTCCCATGCTCATTATCTTCCGCTGTTTGTAGCAAAACCGACATGTGCTGCCCACTGGTTCCGAAAACCTTGCTGGGCTTTCTGGATTGTCCGGACTGGACGTGGGAATACTACGGGAAATTGCGGCAGCGTTGAATATTCCAGGTCTGTCACAATCGCCCACCGAATATGCACCATCCGCCAACGTCAACCCTACTCAAGCTACCTACTACCAGTCAGCACCTCAAACCGGCACACAGACCGACACCATCATGTTTTCCGGAGGGATGGTCTCACCATCATGTACCGGGAAGGGAGGGTTCTTCCCTGATTACACGCAGGGTTGTCGCGTATACTACCGGTGCTCACCCGATGGCAGAATGGCGCGGTTCGAATGTCCACTGAATTACATCTTCTCGGAACAGCTGAAAAAGTGTGACGTCCCGGAAGTGGTAACGTGTGGTGTGAATAGTCAGAAGACCGTTCAGGCTCCGTTCGTCAACCACCAGAGCACTCATTCCGGAGGAGTCCCGCAAGCTTGGCCCACGCTGACGCACAACGAGAATGGCGGAGGGTTCTACGAAAGCCTTCTGGGAGCGGTTACTGAACGAGTCGAAGGCTTTGGTCACCCAGCCATTAAAATAATGGTACTGTTCTTCCATTTTGTCAGAACCTGAGTATTGTGGAAAGCAGAAATGCTTCTTTGTAGGGAGACCCAAATGCGGCACTTGATATGGACCCAATGATCTGCTATGGTCGGCCGAACATGTACATTGCCGATCCCGATACGGGGTGCCGTGGATATATCAAATGTGCGGCATCGCCTGCTACCCCATTCCAGACTTTCATCTGTCCATCGGGAATGCGCTTCGATGTGAAGTCCGAACAGTGCCTACCTCGGGGACAAGTACGCTGCGCCGACGTCGAGCCGTTGCTACCGGTGAGTCCAACCAATCTAAATTCTTAAGGCCAGCCTCATTCCGATCCACAGGTTGGTACGACAAACTGTTACCTGCTTGTTCACCGACGAAGTACAGTATTTAAAACTTCACGACCTTATTTATTTATCTGAGAGCTTTGCAGACAGTTCGGACAAGATCGTTCTCCCAAGTGGCGCACGATTTCAGCGTTGGTGGTCGGAAGTGTGCGCCACCTGGCAAACAATCTTGTCAAGTCTGCTCGCCTTGGTTCCACATATTACCACACAACTGTTTTATCATTTTCACTTTCAGCCTGGATTTGGACTGGCGGGTGTGGGTGCCGGTGCCGGCTTCGACATAGTTCCTCGTTCAGGACTGGTGAACCCTCGTTTGACAACAATAGCAGCTGCCACGATGTCTCAATCAAAGCAAGTCGGTGGTCCATGTCACGGTAAAACGGGTTTCGTTCCCGATTACCAGCAACAATGTCAGGTGAAACACATCATCCGTCTTATTCACTTCACTGTTGAATACCCAAGAATGATTAATTATTTTTGAAGGGGTTTACCATTTTAGGTCTATTTCTACTGCAATGCCGATGGAACTAGCCTGAACTTGACATGTCCAGCGGAAATGGTCTTCAATCCGGCCCTACAAAGCTGTGACTTCTTCCAAACGGCACCTGAATGTCGTGCACCAATGCCCACTCCGCAAAAGATGAAACCGGTTGAGCAGGCTGCCGCTAAACCTCATGACCCATCTAAGACACTCGTGCTGACCATGACTAACGAACAACTGGCGCGAACTGTCACCTCGCCGCCAGTCCTACAGGTGGCGTCCTCCAAGAGATCGAACCCTGGCGTCGACGTCAAGTACGCCCGAAAGACACCGTCTCTCCTCACCATGGAACATCCCAACGACGCAGTCCGACAAAGCCCATACGACCTCAGACCCAAGCTTTCGCCGCAGTCGAATCCGACTATGAACACTGCTTTCCTTGAAGGCTTTCTTACTCCCGATATGCTGCTCCCAATGCGCCCAGAAGGGCAAAGCAATAATATCAATACTGGCAAACCGGCCAAGAACAGGCCAGCAGTACTTCCGCTACATTCGGTACACTCGATGCAGCCGAAACATCCTGTTCCTATCCAGCCCGCAGTGGACAATGGTCCGCGCCGTCATTATCCTCCTGCTGCAGGCTCCACGGTACCTGCCACCATGTATGAAGTAGAGTGCGATGGAAGTCAGGGATACTTCATCGAACCAGAGTCTGGCTGCCGGTAAAAGGATCTGGATAGCATTGATAAATGTAGATAACATAAACGAATATTTCCACCACAGGATATTTCACTTCTGTCATCCTAACATGACGCTGGACACCTACTCATGTCCACCAACAGAAGTCTTCGTAATCCGATTCAAGTCATGCGTACCTCAAGGTGCCGCCATCTGTATCGATCCGGTGTCTAACGACGCACGGGATGCCATGCAGCGCGTATGGAGTTCTCCTGTGGCCCCAGCTGCTCCAGCCGGTCCCCAACTAACATCAACGGTACGTTTGAGAAGATTCTAAAGTTACTTCAAGGACCCCTTCTGGCTTACCTATCACCCACTGACCCTTTCACTGTTAACAGTAAACGGGAGGGCGGCAATAGAAATGTGCAAGATCGTTCTCTCTAGTGGCGCACTGTTCTGTTGATTGTGCCTGAAAGCGTGCGTCCCTTAAAGTAACGATGCAAGACGTTTCGCCGACTAAAACTTAATGATTGCAGTTCGCTGTGTAGACGGCGCCACTCTGGACCGGTTATGTAACGAACTCACTAATGGTTGCCACGTGCGCGTATGCCACGCAGTGTGGTCGCTGATCCTTATGGGACACGCTAATTTTCCTTTCATCTCCCACTGAGTTGATTGTTGCAGGTACTTCCCCTTGATGTGTCGACAGGAGAGACGGGAGCTCAGTCGACCTCGGCGCCGACCCTGGAGTCGTTATGCGCAGCTGGAGTACCGGGCGCATTTGCCGATATGAGTTCCAACTGCGCCAAGTACATCGAATGTCAACCCGACGGGTCCTTCGTCGTTCACAGTTGCCCCATGAATTTGCGTTTTAATGCCAATCTCAAAGCCTGCGACTGGCCGCAGTACGTTAATCCGAGGTGTAACGAAATGAAAATGAGACGGTAGTTGAGAACGACCGAGTCGCGACTTCATATGTTTATATATATCAGATTATCCAGGGCTGAAGGCCCAGGAGATACACTTGGTCTAATGGGAAGAGGTGTTGATTCTGAGGTATAACATAAGGAAAGCAAACAGGAAATTTGTATCGTTGAAAGCACCTGTTATTTACTCGGCTCCTCTGGGAGTGAAACTCAAATGCCAGACTTCCGGACAGAACCCATGTCGATCGAATAAATCAATGAGAACTGTTGCAAGATCGACTGCAAGGTGCTCGGGACCCAGCACGGCTATGTCGGGTCGGGAGAAATCTGCCTGTGATGTGTAGAAGCTAGATTGGCCAAACTACTGCAGGGTTTTGTGACTCTTGTCGACGTAACTTCACATCCGGCAATAATACGACCTATCGCACAATTCGCCAAATTAAGTGACTGAGATAGGCAGTTTGAATACTACGGTGAAAAAAGAGGTGTGTGTTTGACCGGGTCAGGTATATATTGGTACTTGATCGCTTCGTCAAATGATCAGCCGCGTTTCGAAATCCGACAGGAGTATTTTCTACATGTGACAGGCCAAGCTGTCTGATATCAAACAAGCACATAGAGCTGTGATAAACAGAGACCTTAGGGAGCCAGCAAAGTGTGACCGGTTCCGCCCCGATGACAGCTGAGCCCCAAGAAAATTCAATCTATGATTTTTGAATTAAACCCATCCAGTGGGTAAATATCAGATGTCGAAGGAGGCAATCCGAGTCAATATATAAGTCGTTTGTCAGATCAAACGACAATAGATCTAGATCCGGTGCAGACGGGCTTGACGAGATTCAAACGAAAGGCTCGGGATCGAACAGCTCAGACGACAGCGGGAAGTTCCCGTTTACAATGTCATGTCTGCGATCAATCAGGACTATTGAGTAAAGATGACCTTTTTGTGGCTGTTTTCTTTGTGTAAATTGGTTGTCACTATATTATGTTGCCAGCTAGGAGCAAAAAGGAGCCTGATAAAAGTACTTTGTAACAATGTCACACATTGTACGTCCGTCCCGCCTTTTCCTCCAGTTACACACTGTGTGTACTTTGCCGACGCGGGTGAAAAAAGGACGAGATGTTGTCAGCAGCTGGATCGTTCCGATGGATCGCAATGAAAAGGAGGTGAAATCACGGTGCTGGATCGGGTTGTTAAGCCTTTTCCTGTGTGAACAATCCCTCTAATTCCTGGCAGCTTGTCTTCCCCTTTCCCATCATCAGAGCAAGTCGTCGTTTGGCAGTGGAAAGAGTGCTCTTGTGTGCGGTCTTTGCAATCAGAATGGGACGCGTGGTGCGTGCCGACAAAAGTTACAGCCGCCATTAGCCCGCATAGGCTTGCGATACTGACGTAAACGGTTTCCTGAACGCCCTCTTTGTAATGCCGTTGTACTTAGGATTCTTGCTGCCTGCATGGGATCACTACTGCTCCTTCCGTCTTACATGGGCAACAAGCCAGTCCGCGCATGTGACTCTCGTACAGGAAAGGGAATACTGTACCTCGCTTTACATCTCAGCCATCCGGCAGTCCATCGTTAGCGCGAAGTAAAAGATTTCTTTCTCGGCCAACGATCCCTTTACCAGTAATCATGATCTTGATTAACCTTTAACCCTATACTCGCCCAAACGAAACTTGCGCGACATCAACCCTGGCTTTGGAAAGCGAGATGACGGGATTCTAAAGTGGATAAATATTTACTATCGTTCCGGACGTGCCCGAAGCCTTTTGCTGGAAAAAGTAAGCCCGGTTCTGTTTTATTATTAATACAAAATTGATAAGAATTTCTACATTTTTGGTACCCGGATTATCTAGAACGGAAATTTCGTCGATCAAAATTTACTGTCGGGGAATTGGTAGTGTTTGTCTGAAGAATATGGTACGACACGCCCATCAAGGTCGAACAGAACTGGCGCCGACAGAGATATTTGTCATCCTTGGTTCCAATTAGGCTTGACGCAATGTGAAATTATAGACGAAATTACCACATGTTAAAATGTTAATTAGATAATAGACAAAATATTCCAGTCATTAGTTTACGACCACGCGCATACTGCGTTCAAGGCAACAGTTAATGATTTGGCGGAATGCGCAGGAGAAAACCTAGCTCTGTGTTTGATGCTCTTCATAATTGGTGTCCTGTCGAAGGGCGTTATCGATGTGTTGCTTGAAGAAGCCCGTCGGAATTCCACAAATACGCTCGTCAAGTGTTGTGTTTGGCGGAGAACGCGAAACATCGGAAGCAGTTCTAAGAAGTGGTATAATTTTATATCATACGGAATAGACAGTATCTGGGACGTCGACAAATGAATTAACAGGACTTTTCTTTCAAGTGGCGCAATCTTCCAGCCAGAAACGTTGAGACCATGTGGCCACATGCCATAACTACCATTTTAAATCTTTTTGCCGACGTCCCATCTATATTTTATACTTTTGCTTTTCGCGAAGTTTGAACAGTGTTCGGGGCATTTGTCCGCGATTCGACAAGTGCATTAACCATCTTATATTGCGGTTGACATTCTTTTCAACGTTGTGTGCGAAAACAGACGCCTTTAAAGACAGCAACAAGGAATATCATTTTGACGCGCCGTGTCAGAGGAGATGACTCTAAATTTGCGGATGTTACATGCACAGGCATCACAGATCTGCTATCTTTGTATATTTACATAGTTACAGTACGTGTTGACGTGCCGACGACACATGTGTTTTCCATGTAAAGAGCGGCCAGCGCTATTGACGATGATACTAAACAAGTTACTTGTGGGGCAACGTGGAGAACCCACTGCGCCAGGAAGATATGAGAGCGATTTGCTTCAAGACATTGTGGTGGCTCGCGGCAGTTGACTCTTATCGGGCAAATCTCTTTCTAATGTGCTTACACGTCACTCGACGGTACACTGCTCGACAAGGGAAGGGGTCCGTAACGGCAAGTCATTACAATCTCCTGGGACTGCAATGCTTCAACACCGCTAAGTTTGTGGTTCTCTACGATTAGCTTGGCGAACTGCTCCGTTCCAAACTCCCATTATCAACATCATGACGCAATCGCCTCCAAGTAAGAGTAGGATTTCATGACACAACAAAGCTTTCCTTTCATTCATGGGAATCTTCTTTGTCGGTGTGACGCCCCTAAAAATAATCGGAGAACCTGTTTGCTAGATCCGCATGGTACGACTGTACGTGAAAGGGAGGAAGAAAATAATTAGATTGTCTGAATATCTCAAAGACCGCGTAAAGAAAAGCCAATTTTGCATGTGTCAGTTTCAATCGCGCACAAAGGAAGTTGGACCAATGAAAGTTTTGACAATTTTGGCGTAAAGGCATGACCAAGGAATTTCTGCGGGTAATTTTTCGGAAGCCACAGTTTGAAGTGAAATAAAAGTTTCGGGGTAATGGCAAAAACAGGTAGCTGAAATGGTTGACTGTCGAGAATGAAAGATTTATGTTGAGGTAATTGTTCTACAGGGAGCACGCGGAACCATTTAGACCCTTAGTTGGGTTCTCGACGGGAAAAGTTTCGGCAATGGCCGGATGGGGTCATTAGCAAAGCAAAGAGCAAGGAAAGGGACCGTTATGGTAATGGGAGTGTGGTGGTTGGCGCTCTTACTAGGATGACTGGCTCTGTTTGCGCTGGCTGGCAGGTTACAGCTCTCCGTCTGCGGTATTACGCTGTAACTGTTGCAGTCACATTAAGACCCTCCCGGGCACTTCCGGTCATCATTTCTATTCAATCCATCCATCTCCATAATTAAAAGATGTCCTGTAGGCTAAAAACTGGCTTCGAATTCAAATTTGCCGGCGCACAAAGCATGGTCAACGCTGCGAGCATGAATAGGGGGACTTCTCCCTGCTCCACTTTAGTTCATCACGGGCCATTGTGCACTGTTTACTGTACAGATTCATTACACTTTCCCATGAGCTTCGAACCCCATCAAATCTTCCTCTATATTAAGGCCATATGTACTTGATGACAACACATGAGGCTCTATTGAATAAAGATTTGCCATCACGTGTCTTGACCCGCTATTCCTTCCTGGCGAGAAATGCATCGCTTAGGAGGTCGGCAGATACATATTACAAGATAAGTGGGACACCCCTTAACAACGCCAAAAGTGCTCCGCTTGAATTAAAGGTCTTGAACCTTTCGTTGCCGTCCTCCCGCTTGATTTTGTCTTACTAGACTATTGTGCTAGACTATTGTGTCCTCGAAGTAGAACTGATGGTCATACTCTGGTCTTCCTACAGGACAAAGACTTGGTTTCTGTCCCAGAGAACCACTAGAAAGGGATAACCCTTCGACCTGGAGTTGGTTATCTGGTGAGATCATTTCTGTTCGAACAGAGCATTCAGCTCGCGGAAAGATCTAGGACACACAGCCGACTGCAACAAGGAGGAACACAATACACCATCAATCCAATTTTACAATATCATCTCTCTGTGGATCGAAATTCGAAGTTCCCTGGCTTTCTTCGCCGATGGTCCGATAAATCAATGCATTTTGCCAGGTCCCTAGGCAGAAGCGGACAAAATTAAGAAAGGAACCCGGATAACCCTAATCTGCTTATTCCGAACAGTGTGTGTCAAGGATGATGCTGCATGTACCATGCCAGCATGATGCGTAATTGTACGGTTTCCAAAGATCTGTCAGGTACAATCAGCCATAGATTACTGGGCTCCCTGTTGAAGGGTGGCTATTTTTTACGCTTGAATGTAACCAGATAATGCAAAGATCTGACACTAGGTTGCAAAATCCCTTGTTCACTAACGCTTCCATGATCATATTGACATGTGGGTTCCGCCTGCTCCTGTCGCAGATTCCACAACAAGCTGGATCCTTGTGACCGTCGGTTCGGGAGGCCGGCTGCCGGCAAACGATCTCCGGATGATCGTCATCTCGAGTGGCGCACACCTCAGGCCAATGACAAGGGGCACTGCGCGACTTGCGACAACGATCATTTCCATGTTGTTTACCGGCTTCTTATTATTTTATCCTTCATCCCCAGATGAAAAAAACCCTTGTGAGATACCGAATAGTAAGAAAATGTGAGTTCACGATAGCTATAAGCTCTGGAATTTGGAATATCAACTCTATTAGCGAGAGATCCTTGTCGGCTAAATGTTCCACCGTATCTTCACCAACGCCGTGAAGAGTCCTTCACTTTAATGGGCGTAGTTCTTGTTATCCACTCGTAGCACCATGACACATCCGCATCCGGCAACACGTCTTTGAGCAGGGTTAGGCTTCTTTTTCCACGTGATTCTCCCCCGCTACTGCGACGTGGGTCCTTCATCGTCTACGCGAGACTACGACAACAGCTGCTTATAAATGCACATGTAACCTACTCATGCATAGGATCTCGATCAAAAAATATCATAGTATTTAGTAATGTACGGACAAGAGATTTTCATGTTGATGGGCGAATTAGTTACTCGACAGCGTTAAATAACGTAATCAAGCTGGACGTCACGATGTGCTTCCGTCAAACACAAGATATTTTCGTATCTTCCGCTGTTTACAGCTCGTGGCATGTCCACACCATGGACTCAGTGGTTTCCCCATACAGCAGAGTATAGCATCGTAATTATTATCATCTTTAACCGCTTTGACCTCCATGTCAAGCTTCCGCAAGCCGATTTTGCTGAGAGACGCGGATGGCCACCAGGGAACGGGATATTTCCGCATTGCCAAAAAGGGTCATTAGCGTGTATTTGGAGTGTCCATATGGGTATATCTGATTGCGCGGGTCAGACACGTAGGGGATAGATCAATGCAATGGGCTTATTACAGCGCAGTACAGTCAACATGTACGGCCATTATTATTCCGCCGGTCGAAGGTCCCGATCGATATTCAGAGTTCATTAACAACGTTTCTGTCAAGAAGAAATATCCGGGGAGATCATGATTCCATATATCAAGTTCTAGGATGACTGCCTCTAAACAACCAACTGTATTCCGCAAAGTCTTGTACGTGACCTATAAGCTAAAAACGACCGACTAGTGCGCTCTTTTGCTTTCGCGCAATCTTGCTGAAGGCCCAAGACGACATTGAAAGTGCCTTCGTTTGCGTGATTTACTGTGGGCGCTACAGTAATTATGGCGCCATTACTGTCCTGTTCTGTTATTTTGTTGCGTTGTGGAAAGAGACAAGTTCCGTGAAGACTTATATGCATCCGTTCTTTCGTTTAGTTCCTCCCAACGCCGTAGCCAGACTGGAGAACTGTTGCATCGTGACCTTGGCGTTGCATTAACGTGCTTTTGTGCCAGGAGGAGTGGCGAGTTATGTGGGAACCTTCTTTTCAATCAGCGCCGGATCTTTCGGAAATGCTGGATGTTAGCCAAGCGTCCAGTGTGATACACAGACATTAGCAAGCTGTCCTTCAAACTTGATCCGCTACTTCCTTCCCTGATGCGTCGCCACATCTTTTTGCCCATTGATCATTCCAAGACAGACTGTCTTCATCTCTCCATATTGAAGCCTGTCTTCATCTCTCCATTCAGCTTGAGTCGCCACATTCTTTGCGGAATCCCTCATTTGTTCTGACGTTTGAATGGATGCATTAAATAGATCATCGCCTACCTGCGTTACGTTGGATGAATGGCTGAACGATACCGAGAATGAAGGGTCGGAAAGGGCCGAAATCTTCTACCGCAACATGGTCAATTTTACGCAGATTCGGGACATCAAGTACTCCATACCGGTTTATGGTTACTTGACTCCTTGCCTGCTGGTAATCACCTTCTTCACCAACGCGTTCATGGTTGCGGTACTGTCGCGGCCCCATATGCGATCCCCAACCAATGTGATATTATGTGCTATGGCCATCTCGGACTGCGGGACGCTCGGGATCCCAGTCCCCATGTTCATCTACCAGTATACGCTAGGGTACCACTCCCATCCGGTACCTTGCTACCTTGCCATGCTGGATCTGGTCACGACGGACATCTTGCCTACAATGTGCCATAGTGCCTCAATATGGTAAGGACAACCTGAGACTTGCATTCCACTTCCAAATTTCATCTTCCGAAGATGGTCCTATATTTCCTGTGTCACCGGTAGGAATGCTTCTCCTTCCTTCCTGGCTCAGCTTTGCCCGTTTTCTACGAATAAATCAAGCAGTGTGCGACGCTAATTTGCAGGCAATCTCGTAGACAAAAGGCGAAACGAAACTGGCGACCAGTGAACCTCCACCCGACTAAACCGAGGCTTCAGTTTTCGCATGTTTGTTGATGACCATATTTTTCTGCGGCAGGTTGACCTTGATGTTGGCGGTGCAGCGGTACCTTTACGTCTGTCACCCATCGAGAGCGCGGACCCTCTGCACAGTGCCCCGCGTAACGTTCGGCATCGCCGTCATCTACACGATCGCCATCAGCTACAACCTTCCGCGGTTCTTCGAAGGTGTGTCCATCACCATTGACTATCCGTGGAACTGTGAGATACACAATCAGTGTGTGCGGATAGATGCTTACTGGGCCGATTGGTACTTGCCGGTGTATTACTGGTTCCGCGTCACATGCGTGAACGTCATACCTTGTCTTCTCCTGGTAGTGCTCAATGTCTTCTTGGTTGTTTCCCTTAATAAAGCGCAGGCCAACCGAAAACGTCTGTTCAGTGAAAGGAAACAGGAGTCTTCGAAGCAACGAGACTCCAACAACACAACCATGATGTTGATCGCCGTCGTCTTTGTCTTTTTGGCGGTGGAACTTCCCCTCGCTGGAATCACCCTAGTCTTCATCATACAAAATACGTGGAAGCTGAGCATTATCCACCCTCGCGAACTGGCCGTCATCATCACATTTTCCAATTTGTGTATCGCCTTGTCATACAGTATCTATTTCCCCATTTATTGTTCCATGTCCAGACAGTTTCGCGACACTTTCAAAAGCCTGTTCCTGAAAGCAAAGCAATTTACACAGGAAACAGCCCGTAATGGCCGAGCCTCCAAGCGCCTCCGCAATTTGCATGGAAATAACGGCGAACCCACTGTTTTCGTCTCGACAGCCGCGACAAGCGACGACGACAGCGTAAGGACGAGAGTCGCCGTGGCCCAAGTATCAACAATGAGTATGGGCGACGAGATGGATCGGGAAAACGAAACACTGCTTTGAGCTGTTCAAAACAACATCTGAATACCGTTCCACAAAACGAACGCTACCGGCTGTTGCTTTCTACTCTATTCAAATTATGAACTAGCTTTTTACATTGTGCCGTCTACCCATTACCTGGATTCTGGAACAGCTCAAGCATCTTCGTGGAACATTTTATCCACTGAATGAAGCACGGTATGTTTATGCCTCACCGCATCTCGAAACGTCTATAATGTCTCGAGGAAGAGCTTTAACGAGCCATGCTGAAAGTAAACTCGTTGATTAGTCTAAGGTCCAGTCAGATTACGCAAATTAGTGATTTCAACGTCTCGAAAATTTCTGGATACGCTATAAAGACAATGATCACAGACAAAAACGGTAGAGTTATGTTAAAGACGCGACGCGACCAAATTTTCATAGATTCGTCACGGTTCAGAGAGGTTGATGGAGTGCCCTTGAAGTCCTTCAGTATCCCAGACGCTCGTTCAAGCTCGTCCGTCCATCACCAGCTTGATCTGTACAATAAACACAACGGACGTACTGATATAACCAAGATGAAATATCGCAAACTGTCAATGACATCACTAATCTGTTACGGAAGTAGCACCAAGTCATTTGGCTCATTCCCACCTTGTGGAGGGATCCACATGGCGTAATCAGGATCCGACGCGTCGTATTCCACGGTCGTCTTCGCCGGCGCCCTCTTCTTCTTTGGCTGAGACTGGATATATACCAAAAAAAATCTGCCCAACAGTAATCTACCTTTCTAAGCTGTCTCGGAAAAAGGTTTGCCTTTTTTGTACCGGTTGAATATACGGCTGTAGTAGCTGAGGGGACTCTTCCGGTTGGAACGCCACAACCTCTTTCGTCGGTTCATTCTTCGAGCCAGCTGGAATATTTTCAGTCACCGGAAAAGCTTTCTCTCGTTTCACCGGAGAAGGCTCCTCTTTGACCGGAGTAGGCTTTTCTTCCGCAGAAGGCTCCGCCTCTTCTTCTTCCTCTTCAGGAACGAACGGTCGTTTCAGTCCATGGTCATACACAGGCGCTGCTGAAGCTGGAATCGCTGGTACCTTCACTCTGCTGACCGGTGTTACTTCCGCTTTAGTCGACGGCCAGATCGTCGGACATATCGGAGGTAAGTCTAACGGTTTGGCAATATTAAGCATTCTAACCAACATACTTTCTTCTTGCTTCAGTTCTGTCAAGCGCTGCTTCAGCTTGATCCTCGTCTTCGAGTCCATGATGAGACCAGACTTGACGGCGTTCATGAAAGTGTCCAGATCGTCCAAGCTTCCGCCACCTATGCTGTCTATCTTATTCTTGTCAGCTTGCTGCAACTTTTGGCTGATTTCATCTACTTCCGCTTTGAGCAGTTCCATCTTCTTAGTCAAGCTATCGAAAGTTTCAGCAGCTTGAGTTTGCTTCCCGGACTTTCTTATTCTTTCTTTCCGTTTCCGTTCAACTGTACCGGTCCGATCCAGGTAAGTGTCCTCGTCCGAGTCGTAGAAATCCTCATCGGCCCAATTCTTTGCTTTATGTTTCTTCCCGATGCTTGTTGTACCTGTAAATCAAAATCATTCTGGGGCGCCTGACTCAGAAAAATTTTGAGACTGTCATCTCACAGCTGTTTATAACTGTGCAAGGTACGAGGAACAAGTCGGCTACGGCAAACAAGTCAGTCATCCACTGAAATTCGCCCATCTACATGGGTGACCGAGATACTGCCTATACCGCGAATCATCGCAACTGGCTTATTAGCCGTTCGGGATCGAAAATCGGTGAACTTACCTTTTAACATGCCCTGTGAATGTAGAATTCGACATGCTTCAACGATCGCTTGAGCCAGCGCTTCCTTCTTCTTCCCGTTCGTCGTCGCTTCGGCCATGATCTGTCGACCATTCGGTGTGTCGATAGGCAGAGGTATCCGGCAGTGGAACTGCCGTTTGTTACCATGACCGATCTCTTCTATATCATACTCCATATCCACTCCTTCACGCGTGAAGAAAGCTTTCAAGGCTTTCGCAGGGTCGTCCGCGTAGTATGAGATATCTTTGTCAGCTGTAGATATCGAGTCCAGGAAACCAATGTCCTTCTCCTCTTCTTCCTCCGTAGCGTCAGGACCGAAACCCCAGTCGACTCCATTGTCCTCTTCCTTCGGAGGTACTTTAGCTTCAGGTCTGCTGTTCCCTGTTACGGGAACAGACGTGTCTTCGTCATCTTCGGAAGGTCCTTGCACGATGTAAAGCCGCGTACTTTCTCCGAACTTGATCACATAGCCAACCTTCAGGGGAACGTATGTCTCGGGAGCAACTTTAATTTTATTCACCGACGTTCCATGTGTGCTGTGGAGATCGTACAGGTAACATCCATCCTACAAATTCGAAATACTGTTATGATGAAGCTGCGTTAAGCACATATCGGTTTCAACTGTGGAGTGGATCAGTGTGTACCTGGGAGAGTAGGTTGTTCTGAGGGTTCGAACCGAACTGAAGGACAGCGTGAAAACGGGAACAAGACGGGTGTTCGACGTATATGTCGCACTGGCCTGGTAGGCGACCGACGACGAAGTGGGACTTTTCTTTCAGGCTGATGCTGTTAACCAGTGTTCCGTTCTTCACGACTTCGAGAACGTAGTCACCGGAAGCTGAAGTAGCCCAGGACGGCTCCGTGTAATTAAACGCGGGTGATCGAGCCGGACTGTCTGAATGGCCACTGGCAGCTTTGTCAGTGGCATCGGTGGCTTTCCGGTGATCGGCGACTTGAGTAGAGGGTTGCTCTTCACAAGCAGAATGAAGGCTATCCATAAGCAACGGAGGTTTGAAGTCAGACGAAGAGGCGTCGTTAGGCGTCTCCTCGTGATTTGTAGTCCCGTCATCCATATCTCCCTGTTGAATAATAAAACGGACAGAATCCCGTATAGTTGTACGTCGTGAGGATCGAGGGCTGATTTTGGAGCGTCAGGATCGCGATTTGGAAATTGATACTTGGGAGGGAAGAGCCGCAAGACTCTTGAGGTTCAAGCCTTTTGATCCATGATCCAGCGTTGATCTTCAACAATCAAGATTATCGCAAGATTGAATTTGCAGTCAACCTGAGCAGTGGTGAGCTGCACAATATGGCCTTGCTGGAGCGTGAAACACGGGTTTGAGCGGTTGATTGATTGGGTTCCGCTCACAAGTAGGCATGGCGATATGGCGTTGTACGTCATATCCACATGTCACACAGTATGTAATGTGATTTCATTCACATACGGAGAAACTCAAAACAAGTTTTTCGCTCAATCAAGAAACGAGAACAACGGAAGAACAATGTTCGACTTAATTACATATAGACCACACGGACAACGGCAGTAAGTGACGAAAAGCTTGCTTGATTGGACATCGGGTTGATTGGTGAATATGTCGTCTGAACTTACAGCGGGTGCGTTTGATTGACTGATCCACTCAACATCGTCTGGTTGGCCGCTGTCAGAATGATTGTTTTGGTTTTTGACTTCTCCACTCTCCAGTCTCCAGTTTCCGGCGGAAACTTATCGTCTTTTGAGTTTTGACAATTGACCTCTCTCCAGTCAGAGTTCCGTAAAGCTTTCCGCTGCATCTTGGACTTATCGGAGAGCATTGTTCACATCTCGCGGTCCACTACAGCTTCAAGTCATTCCACCTCACTCAGTCGTCCTAGAACGAAAGATGGCCAACTGCTCCGGTGTTGATAGTTGGCAGGCTTATGAGGAGACTACCGCTTCGGCACCGAAAGCTCTTCGCCTCGACCCGAACTTTTGCAGTGTGACTTTTCGGGTCGGAGACGATGTTGACGAGAAACTAGACGTTCCCTTATACAGGTAGGAGACTAATGAGAGTTCTGTATACGTATCAAGACTTGGTAACAAGTCTTGGTATCAAGTCTTCGCATTCGTAGCAGTGTTCGGTTCGCTTAATGATATTTCTGGTGGCCTCACGACTTTCGGTTCACTGTAGTGCTCTGCTGGCTGCCTGAAGTCCTGTCTTTGTCACAATGTTGTATGGATCGCTCGCGCAGAGAAACGACCTGACTAATGTGACGGATATCAAGCCCGCCATCTTCCAACTAATGATGAAGTAACTACCACCAGCATCGGATGAACTGATTCCCGGTTTCCCATGACTTACCCAGTTCCTGTTTTACAGATTTAGATATACTGCCGACACATCGGGCATCGACCATACGAATTTTGCCGAAGTTTATAAAGCTGCTGACAAGTGCGACATCGTTCCTTTGAGGAAGAAACGCGCCACAGCATTCGGCAGATATATCTGTATGGAACAAATCGGCGAGTTCTTAGCTTTTGTAAGTCGGCGAACTTTCTCAGACAGTGAGGAAAATCCGCGAGAAGTGCTTGGTGAAGCCCTGGACTTTATCCGTTTCCCGCGAATGTCGTTGAAGTGGTTTCACGAGATTACCCAAGAGGTAGAACCTCACAGTTATACTTGAGGCGAAGTTGCAAACTAACTCATCTCTTTCAGAGTACTTTGCTTACATGGAAGGAAGTAGCAGAGATGGCTTTCTACAATGCTGTAGATGGGAAGGTCCCTTTTGCAAAATATTTCTCTGGCAAAGTTCGTCATTCAGTGAAAAGTAAGATAGTTGAGAAACGTTGGTTTGCTGATACGTCTCTTTTCCTGTTGCATTTAGGAATGTTGCTCCTGTTCGGTTTAGTGAAGGCCCGTCTGTCCCGTATACCGATGGCTGAGGTTTCGTTCCCCGGGGTAATTGGCTACAGGAGGAGGCCCGAGGAAATTCGGTACGTTTACCTTCAAACCGTACGGAGCTTGTGATCACTACAGCATCATCCTGCATGTTCTGCAGAGGCGCTTTGGAGTACAACATCGCTTCGAATGACCATTCGTTTCCATTCCTCTGCCCGCGCCAAACTGCGATCATCTACCAAAGCATTTACGAACTGTAAGCTGTGTGGGATTACTTCCTAATTATTGGTTTTTGAAGACCTTCTGAAATCGAGAAATGTGGAACATACAAAACGGAAGTATTCCAGTCTTAGGAGAGCCAATGATAACACAGCCACCTTACCGCTTAAACAACAATGCATGTACGCGTAAGGCATTGGCGACGGTGGCTTATACTTGGCTGTCGACTCACCCGAGCTCCTCAGGTACGAGAACCGCGAACATCTAAACCCGCGGTATGTTTACTTAGCTCGTTCTGCAAGATAGCGACGAATATCAGTGTATGAACACATTGCTGGAAGAATACGACGGCCAGCTGACCGCTGCGGTATTCAGGTTCCACGACCGGTGGCAGGCTCAGGCAGCATGACACCACGTTCGGGACTGCATAGGCATTTAAAGCTCTAGTAGCACGCTTAATAACTTATTTAGTTCCACCAGCTTTTCATAGAGAGATGGGCAGTTGTTTGGTCGATCACTCGTACGACGATGTACAGTAATTTCTGCCGTCATCATGACTTGGAATTAATTTCGCCTGACGCTTAAACAATATTTGCCGAGGTAACCTTCAGCGGATATCATCTCTTCTAGACCAAGGTTGCACCCGCACAGCAGTGGCAAGATGTTATAGCAGCTTTCAGCGGGCGAACCATTGTTTCATCCACGTACCATTGTTTCTCCGGTTCTTCGGGGTTTTGGTTTCATTTTGCTTGATATTAGACTCTGGTACCCCAGAACAGCTCAAGGCGGGAGTGAGCCAAAATTCTGGATTTATATCTGGGTGTTTTTGAGTTTTTCTTGTGTACTCGGAATTCGAGGAATAAAAGCCGGTAAGGATGGTGCCGTTTTCGCCGCCCGCGCTCTTGGCACTTATCGTCCTGGGTTGTTTTGCGTAACTAATTCGTCTTGTTTTCGCAGGTGTCAACTGAGGATCTCAAGATGAAACAGATACGAGACCTACCACGGAATTTATAATCCCAGCGTTATTTTACCATGGTGTCTCATACTAACGACTAGAATGGAACTGAGGCTAAGGCTTCCGGGTATGTGAGATATTCGTACCAATTTTGGCTAACCTGCATCGTGTCTGATTTGGCCTACATTCCTCAGCGTGTGGGCGTTTTCAGCAAGGTTGTTACTTGCAGTCGTGCTGCTGTGTATCTGTGTGGAAACCTCTTACGGCGCGGGAGCGACTTCGGGGACGACTGCCGGAAGTCCGGTAAGTCTGGAGAAAAATAGCCTTCCCTTTGAAAGTGGCTCTAGCGTAAACTGACTCTGATGGATGTTTTTCTGATTCATTTTGCGTCGTAACCGCGAAGCTCGCGTCCATGCCGGCCATATAATCATGGGTCGACTTTCTGTATTACCGGTTTTTTGGCCGATCAGATGTCTTAATAGTGCGAACTATTGCTGAGGGAATTAACGCCATGGGTGTCATAAGGTGCCTGACCGGTGATCGGTCAAATGCATTGCTGTGGAAGCTTCCTTGCGACACTAAGTTCTGCGGAAGAACTCGATACAAGCGAACCTCACGTTTGTGAAATCTTTCTTTCGCAGGAGTCGCTGCCCTCTTCAACCGCGCTGACGGAGAGCCCTTCCATGACATTTTCTTGCGCTGGGCGGAATGGCTTCTACGCCGACCCGTCCCACAGTTGTACTCACTACTTTCTCTGTTCTCCCGACGGATCTCGCGTCAAGTTTCAGTGTGCCACAGGGAAATTTTTTGACTTCAAAAGTCAATCCTGCTTGGACAGGTCGAACGTATCGTGTTTCACCAATGTGAGTAATGTAACAGGTTCAGTGTCGCTCTCAAGTGCTCATAATACTACGAAATACATCGAGCTCTGGTGTGCCAGATTTTTAACCCTTGAAATCAGGACAAAAAGCACCGCTTACGAGCCATCAATTTTGTCCAAAATCAACAGATTAAATATTTTTTCTAATTTAGGAGTTAGAATGTAGATTGTATCATCACGACATTTTTAAATGTTCGTTTTGACAAGAAATTTTATTCCATCCCTTTTTCTTCTGTATAATGTTTTCATCGATAGGAGACTGTTGTAAGAAGTGCGACGAATCCAACCTTTACCAAGGGTCTCCGGAGTTCGCCAGAAGTCTCTCCGTCGAACCCTGCACTGTTCTCTGGTTGGCTGAAGGGCGGTTTCTCCCAGAGTCCATCGCCATCTAACACGTCAGAAAACATGGTGACGGCGGCTTCCGACAACAAAGAATACTTCACGAAAGTCTCGCCTCGCATTGGCGGTATATTCTCGAAGAAGATTCCTACCAAGACGGTTCTGACCCAGGCTGCGTCCAACAACGTCTTCGTGACTGACAAGCCTCTCGACGCCACCTTTGATTGTTCTGGTCGTACTGGATATTTTCCCGACGTGAGCTCGCACTGTAATTTCTATATTTACTGCGACACCACAGGGAAAGCTCTCCGCTTTCAGTGTCCACTTGATCTGGCATTTGACATGCAAGACCTCGCATGTGTATTTCCTCACAAAACCAAGTGTGGTAGTGAGGAGGTGGGTGTCATGGAAGGTTTAGCTCCCAGACAACTGTTGAACAGCGGCGATGGCTATGGCGGCTACGGTCAGGGTAACGTCGGACAGGTCACGCAACAGGGAAACCAAATCAATGGTGGAACGTTCAGCCAAGGTGGACAGAATCAGTTCCCGAACAATGATCAATCTTCGACATTCCAGAACAACAACCAGCAAGGCTCAGTGAACTCCTTCACGCAACTGCAAGGTACACAGCAGCAGGGGCTCCAGCAACAGCAACAACAACAACAACAACAGCAGCAGCAGCAGTTCCCTCAGCAGGGTGGGCCTTCATCTTACGGAGGACAAAGCGGCGCAACCAATTCTTTCCAAAATCCATCTTTCAGTGGACAACAATCTGGTGTGAATCAAAACTTACAGGTGGGTTACCGCGCATATATAGCAGCAATAATTGAGAGCTCGGCAAACAAGGTCGACAAGAGCGTTCTCCCAATTGACGCACGTTGACGGTGTTACTGGCTAACAGCGTGCGCCACTCGGAAAAACGATCTTGACGAGTTTATTTGTGTTGGTCAGAAGCTTCAGCTTTTTATTTGCAGCAAACATCTCAGTTTGGTGGTACTTCACAACAAAGCTTCGGTGGCGCTTCCTTTGTACCTACCGCTAGCACTGCTGAGTCTCAAGGATATGGAAACCAAAATCAAGGGTCGCTCAACTTCCCGACCAACTCGGTCAACAACAATAACAATAACAACAACAACAACCAGCAACAACAGCAGCAGTTCTCTAACAGCCAGAACTCTGTTAATTTCGGTTCCTTAAACGGGTTCTCCAACGCTCCACAACAAAACTTTCAGAACACCCAACAAGGAAGTAACCTGTTACAGGGCAATCTAATCAATCAACAGCAGGGCCAACAAATCAGTCAAGCCCAGTTTCCCCAGTCAAATCAGCAGCAGCAGCAGCAGTTCAATCAACAGCAACAGAATTTTGCAGCGCTGCCAGGTGGCGCTGGTGGTTACGGTAGTCCGAGTCCCCAGCCGTCACTTCCAGTAATCCGCCAACCCGTCCAGCAGCCACAGATTTTACAGCCCAGTTTCTCTTCCAGTCCGCAACCGAGCGGTGGATATGGCGGAACGTTCTCCCCGCCCAGCTTCCCGCAGCAGCCAACAAGCCAGCCGACTCCTCAAAGTTTCCCCACCCAGTTTCAGTCACCTCAACCGTCGCTCAGTAGCGGCTACGGGTCTTCGTCGTACACCCCTTCAATTGTGTCCCAACCGATCATTCAACCCTCACCGAGCCCTCAACCTTCCTTGACTCCAGGTCTCACTCCACAAGTTTCAATTCCTTACCAAAGTCCCAGCCCTAATCCAAGTGGAGGATATGGAATATCACAGTCTCCCCAACCGCAAGTAACGTTGCGGCCACAACCATCCCCTTCCCCCATAGTCTCCATCCCTTTTAGCGTGCCACAACCAAGTTATGCCATCCAGGGACCGAGTGGCGGCTACGGCTCTTCAGCGCCACTTCCGCAAGTCACACAACCCGCTCCTATTGTACAAATCCAGCAACCTCAAATCTACCAACAGCCTACCCAACAACCTCAACCGATCATTCAGTTCCCTACTTACTCACAACCCGCACCTCAGATTCAGCAACCTGTGTACACCCAGCCAACTCCTTCTCCACAACAACCCGTCATTCAGTCTCCCACGTACTCTCAGCCTCAGCCTCTACCACAGCCACAGCCACAGCCACAACCAGTCTACGTCCAGCCAACCCCTTCACCTGTTATCCAAACGCCCTCGTACTCCCAGCCGCAGCCACAGCAGCCAGTCTATGTTCAACCAGCTCCTTCTCCACGGCCAACCTTCTCTCCTCAACCTCAGATCATTCAGACACCCTCACAGCAACCACAGATTCCATACGCGATCCAGGGTCCAAGTACCTCTTCCGGATACGGACCACCTTCGCAAAACCAGCAGATACTTTCGGGCTCTTTCCCGGGTAACCAACAGGCGACACCTCAGCAGCAACAGTCTGGGTCAAATATACAGCAGCAGTTCCCTCAGACCCAAAATATTCAGCAACAGTTGGGCCAGAATGGACAACAGGGCCAGTTTCCCCAAGTCCAACAAGCTGGTGGAAGTGCCTTCAATAGCAATAGTTTTGGCTCCGGTGGTACCTTAAGTTCTGGTGGTAGTTACAGCGCAGGTGGCGCTTTCTCCTCCGACCAGGCACCTGGCTCGGATCTGGCCATGGTGATACCTGCCGTAGAAGGTGTGGCCTTGATAAAAGCTGTAGATTCGTTCACTAGTCCGGTGAAGCAAGATGGTTTACAAAGCTTCCCGACGAAGGAAATGACTCAAAGACTGCATGAGATTCCACAGGTGGATGCATCGTGTGATGGGCGTGCCCGAGGGTTCTACCCGCTACCAGGATGTCAAGACTATTTTTACTGTTCGACGTTTGGGGAAAGACTCAACTATACGTGCCAGCCTGGACTTTTGTGGAACAGCGGAAAAGGCCTGTGTGAAGACGAGACTCTGACCGTTTGTACGAACCCGACAAACAGAAATGTGAGTGGTTGAGAACTTCTCGATGAATAAATTCGTGTTCTCTCAAAATGAAACTTCTTACTTGTTAGCTATATTTAGATCATCAGCAGCAAAGAATTTTGAACACATTTCGAGGCAGACTAATGCGGCGACTTGCTTTGACCACTTTATAGGGTTTTGCTTTCAAGAGAGATTTTCTCTCATCTATAAATGGAGCAGGAACCGGGTGAACAGATATGTCGTTACGAAAAAGTTTGACTTCTCGTTTATTGAAAAGAGCTTCTTTGTCGTAGGGAAAATCCTCAGCGATGTTACTTACCATACGAGTGCGTAGCGATGAAAATGGCAGTCAGGTAGAATTAATCATTTCGGATTCATAGTTACTTCTCTTCTGACTCTCCGAACTGGACTTTGAATATCTACAGGTAATCCGCCGCACCGTGATTACAAACGTCCTTGTTTTTCAGAGTATCGATGGAGTGGCGGACGACCAACCCGGAAGTTTCGAGTGCGCGGGAAAGCTGGGAATATTTCCCGATCTTCGTTCTGGCTGTCGGTTCTTCCACCGCTGTGCGCCGAACGGGCAAATGGAGACGCACCAATGCGCTGGCATCACGATATTCAACCCACGCGCTGGTATCTGCGTGGACCCAAATACCTTTACTTGTCCTACGACCAACACAACGCAGGTAACGGGAAGGACCATCTCCTCTGCTGTATAGCCGTTAAAGCAACACTTGTCATGATTGCAGCCAACTTCGATGACGGAAAGAATGCTGAGACCAAAGGAATTCGATTGTCGAAAACAGAACGGCTTCTTTGCCGATGTCTCGAATGGGTGCCGGTAAGACTGGCCGAAGAAAGTTCTGAGGAAACTCAAAACCAGCATGGTGTTTATTTGCAGGTCGTACTATTTTTGTGCGCAAGACGGGAAATCCTACAAGTTCGTTTGCCCTCTTAACTACCAGTACTCGGAGGTGAAAGAAGCGTGTGACGCGCCAGACCGGACTCCGTGCGAAAGTCACCTTTCAATCGCAAAAAACCTGGTTCCCACCACGGGGGAGATGGTCGCACAAGCTTCAAACAACTTCGTTACGAGAACACGCTTCCAACCTCCTGCGAAATCCCCTTCCCCCAAAACCATAACGAATGGCTGGATATCAGCCCCAGAAACTCCCAGCAGTAGATCGGCAACTCGACAGGACTCCACCTGGTCCTCGTTTCCCGACGACCAGCACTTCGTGGTGTCGTCCCATTTGGAGTCTCCAACGCCACCCAACAAGCCCAACTTCCCTTCTTCCGGTCCAGTCATCGTCCAGCCAGTTCCACAAAGCCCGCCAAGTCCGCCGATCAACAACCAGCAGGTCGTGAATGGCTTCATAGTAGGGACTTCCCCGAACGGTCACCTACACTTCGATCCTTCATTCAGTCGACAACTTCAGCCAAGGTTTTTCCATCCCCCACTTTCCCCTCCGCTACAGGGTGTGGCGCAAACTGTCATCAAGAATATCACTCCTCCGAACGACATGCGAGCTTTAACACACCGTACCTTTCCGGATGGGCAGTTCGTCGGTCAGTTGCGACAAGGAGAGAATATCAAACCTTCATCGAACTCGTTGTTCTCCATCATTCCGGCGAACGCCCCTCTCAGTCAGCTCCGAGAAAACCTTCGACCAGATCCGAGCTTGGTCATACAGGAGCAGTTGCTGGCTTTTGAGATGGCTCGACAACGGAATGCTCAGCTCGTGGAACTTCAAGAACGAAAGCGTTTGCAAGATAGACTGAACCAACTGAAAAACACCGGTCCGCCGTTTTCAGGTACAGTAATTTCATAGCTGTAGTATTATTTTTCCGTCTGATAATCTTTCGCGTTTCTCAGCTTATTTTTCTCTGAATTTTCGACGTACAGGGCAATTTGTGCATCTGACTACGGACACCCAACCAGTCCATAAAGTCTCTTCATCTCAAAAGGAGCTACTGACTCGGCATCCTTTCGATCTCCAGCAAGATATCCCGCAACGAATATTAAGCCCCGCCACGTTCCCTTCAGTCGACACCCTAACGAACCAGCCTGGAACCGAGTGTACACTGGGTGTTCGCGGGTACTTCCCCGATGTCTCCTCCGATTGTCGCAACTACTTCTTTTGTGATGGTCGCGGTCATAGAATTGAGCATACGTGCCCGCCAGGAATGGCATTCAACACGACTTTGATCGCTTGTGATCTGGATATGTTTCCAACCTGTCGGAAGACCCATTTTCTGATGTCAAAATCGATGGCTACTGGACTACCTGTGGCTGATCGCGGCAACACGTGCTCAGGCCGCAAGACGGGCTACTACGCTAATTTCGCTCATCGATGTGCAAAGTACTTTTACTGTTCGATGAGAGGGGACCAGATTGAGTATAGCTGCCCGATGGACTTCTTTTTCGATGAGTTTCGCGGAGTTTGCGTGGAGTTCGGTGACTGTGTGCCATCGTTTGCCCATATCGAGGGCGCTGCGACGACTACGCAACAGTTGAAGGAGATGGGTTTCGCACTGGCTGGACGCTTCCCTCGGCAGTTCGACCAGGTAACCAAATGCTCTCAATCCGCTGCGGTAATGACTGAATTATGGGAACTAGGCAAACAAAAACGTCGAGATCGTTTTGACAAGTGGCGCACGATATCCGTTAACAGTAGTTGAAACATGCGCCACTTGGGTAAATGATCCGGTCTAGTTTATTTGTCGAGCTCTGGTGATTTCTCCGCTCTTTGTCGAATGATAATTTTTATTCCATACGCAGATTGGACATCAAGTTACGGATATTTTCGGTCCTGCCTTGAGTTTACTAGGAAGGCGGACCGAAGAGTTCAGCTTCCCTTGTCGTGAGATCGGGCACTTTGCTGACTTTGATAGCGGTTGCAATGGGTTTTGGGCTTGCACAGACACAGTGTCCATGGCGAAACTGGTAAAGTGTCCGATGGGACAGCAGTTTGACCCAGTCAAGAAACACTGCGCACCTGCATTCATGGTGCAATGTCTGCCACCTACGGAACAGAAGAGGAGCCTAGGTACTGCTGGATTCAGCTGTCTGGGAAGAACGCCGACGTTCCATGCGGACATAGCGGAACAATGCCGGAAGTTCCATCATTGTAAGCAATGCTCACTTGAATAACGCGATTGTAGAAATGCCATATTAGTTCTTCAACGAGCTTATTCCTTTGAAGGTACCATCGAGGGCGAGATGCTCAGTTATACTTGTCCCTTCGACTGGCTGTACAATGAGGTGCGATAACCCACTGATGAGTTGGTTAATTTGGTGTGTCGCGTCTTAACTAAAATGTGTAACTGTTTTCCGTTGTAGCAAGCTGGGGAATGCGTTGCACCCGACAACTTCACCTGCCCTAGCCAGAAGAAGTCCCAGCATTACACTTTTGACTGGTAAGCTATATCTCCATAGGTTTGAATACGCACCCATAAAAAGTCGAACATTGTTGAAATCTCATTCACTACAGCGTGGGAAAAAGTGGGTACTACGCGGACTTCGAACATCAGTGCCAGTTCTTCCACTTGTGTCTCCTGAACGGAACGAGGACGACAATGGCCTGTCCGACTGCGATGGTCTTCGACGAGAACGAGTCAAAGTGTGTGTATGGAACACTTTGCGCGCCCACTCCAGCTTCAGCGGACCACGTAAGCCTAGTGCACATGTAGTGTGTACTGTAAGTCTGACGTCGCTCGATCTTGTTCATTATCCAATGCTCCTGTATGTAGCTGGACATCTCGTTTGGTAACAATGGAAATACTGAGTCGTCCTTCCAGTGCCCCATAGGGGTAACCGGCTTCTTCGGCGACCCGTTGTTCTCTTGCCGAACTTACTGGCAGTGTACGGCAGGAGCGCGGCTCAACAACCGCAGTTGCCCCGGTAAGTACTTCCAATATGGTATGAGTACCGCACTTGACAGTGTAATATTCACAAATATATATCGGAATGGTATAGGCTTACTGAGATTCAACGCCACAACACAGACTTGTGAACAAGCACGACATGTAATCTGCGCTGATCCCTTGGTTCTTGAAAGCCTCTTCCCTGTAAGTCCACTCCCTTGAAATACCGTAACTCTCAAGTCATCAATCGTGGATGCGCTGGTTTCTACAGGGATTACTTCATGGACCCGGAAGTATAGCTCCGCGTATGCAACCCTTCAATCAGTTCAGTCCATTCAGGCTACCACTCGATAGCTTCAACAAGTTCTTCGATCCCTCAGTACAACCAGTGGCGCCACCACCGGACTTCACTTTTAGTCCGAACAGGCTGGTGTGCGAACCTGGACAGATTGGATTCTTCGCGGAGCCGAAAAGCAATTGCAGAAGTACAAATCCTATTTCTGATTTCTGAAACAAGTGTTTCTAATTCAAACATTCTTGCTCTGTAGCATTCTTTTACTGCGAAGCAGACGGAGTTAAAAAGCACTTTGCTTGTCCAAGCAATATGCTCTTTGATGAAACCGTAGGCCGATGCCAGGACGAGACCGCGTCAGTGTGTGGACCGCGAGTCTTCTTCCAGCAAAGAGCTCTCAATCCAGCAAACTTTGGGGTAAGATCCTTGGCAATAATATTTTGTATTTCGCTACCGATATTGATCGAACTGTTTTTAGTTTGGACAGGAAGGTGCCTCGGAAGGAGTTCCTGTAGGAATCTGCGGAGGTCGGGTAGGGCTCTTTGCGGACATCAGTAGCGGCTGCCATAACTTTTTCATGTGCCACGCGAATGGGTCTTTGGTGAACCAGTCGTGCCCAGGTTCCTTGCTCTTCAACGAGAGAAGCTTCATGTGTGACTGGCCGACAAACGTTCGGTGTGGAGAAACTGCTGTTCAGTCTCAGAATCTCCTGCTGGGCATGCCTGTCGGACCACGGTTCAATCCCGTAAGCGACGAATGGTCCAGCTCCTTTTCATATTTTGAGTTCTGCCACCTCGTTCTCTATCTCATCGACTCGATAACATTTTCCACAGATAGATCCGTCTGGAAATGTGTTGTTTATACCGGGCTCTATACCTGGTTCCCTGTTCCAAGTCCCAAGTTTCGGTGAACAATCGCCAAACGATCCATTTTCTCGGAGTATGACGCCGTTCCAGCTGTCACCATCAGAACAAGCGTCCATCGATTTCCCGAAGTACTCGGCCGATGGCAAGCACTTGGAGCTCGCCTTGGGCTCTTCCAACCCATCAAGATTTTCTCCCGTCGACGCCTACGGTCGACCGCATCCCGGTGTGGTAGACACAAACCTTCGACTCCACCCTCAACTACCCGTCTCCCTTCAAGGTTCGAGGATGGTCGGTGAATCGTATAGTCCCTATGGATCCAGAGTAAAATGGCTTGCTCGGCGGATGACGACGACGACAACTGCAGCACCTACTACAACAGGCCTACCAACTACCACCGGCAGACCAGGTACTGAAAACATGCTAAGTACTGTATGACGATATCGCGAGCACCAGCGAAACAATTCACATTGTTATTACCACTGTTTCTTGCAGGGTGGGAAGAGGGGGAGTACGAGCCAGAAGAAGGTGTGATGCCACCGGCTGTCACCACCACGGCCATCCCGCTTCCCGCTGCTACCACCACCCCGATCGCTGTTGTACGGTCCATGCCGCTGATGTACGACCCTCTCCTAGGTTATAGCAACCTGAATCATCCGCTCAGCGATGCCATCAAGCCAAAGAGCAAAATACCGACGAGTACGATGGATCCCGTGAAGAGTTTCGGGGTAGACTGTTACGGAAAGAAGGGCTACTTCTTGTCACCCGGAACCTCTTGCAAGAGCTATGTCTTCTGCAAACCTCATGGGGCTATATACTCGTTCACCTGTCCTGGTGAATACCTTTACAACGCAGAAAAAGGTTCGTATACATACTTGGGTCCATCACAGAGAATTTTGCAGGACAGTCCCAGTTTTCCCCCTCTTGTTTCAGAAATATGTGACTGGCCAGACAATGTCATTTGCGCATCGACAAGCTCTCGTACCGCTCCGAAAGGTTCTCTCAGAAGGTGGCGACGCGCACTTGCTTCGAGCAACGTTGCGATTGATACCTTGTCGACTAGCGCTATCGGGGTAGTGGACTCCAGTTTTGTCTGTCCCAACGCTAGCGGTTATTTTGCCAACCAAGACGATAGCTGCTTCAGGTAAGTCTGATCCTCGCACATCCAGGACATCTCTGACTTCAAAGGTGATCCACAGCTTACTGATCCTTCATTTTAGTTTCTTCTATTGTGATGAGAACCAGACTGCCACCAGACACGAATGTCAAGATCGCAACCTCCGGTTCGACGAAGCGCGCGGAGTATGCGAATGGAGCACCAGAGTTCGATGCGGTAACGGTAGTTTGACGGCCGACTCGACCATGAGTTCGACCATCAATGTTTCCCAGAATTTCTCTGTACGTTCTTTGGAAGTGAATACAACTTATACAAGCAGTACACTTGATTGGTTTGTTCAAATCCTCGTATTGGCAGGTTGCTTCGAGTTTGCCGCACGATTGTCCATTCACCGGGTTCTTCGCTGATTTCTCATCAGGCTGTAGAAATTTCTCCTTCTGTCCGACTACGGAAGGGCCTCGTCTCATCTTTCGCTGTCCTGAAGGTCTTCTGTATGACGACAGCAAGGGAAAATGTCAGAATGCAGCGGTAGTAACCTGTACGCGACATAAACAGTCACGGTCATTCGGGGCAAAGGTAAAACTCGTTACAAGGACGCGGTTAGTATCGTCCAATGCCGACTCACCCGTTGATTGCCGAAATCAGCGGGGTCTTTTTGCTGACCCGAAAAGCCATTGCGCTAATTTTTTCTATTGTTCTCCGCAAGGCCTTAAGTTTGAGTACGCCTGTCCTGAGGGGATGGCTTTCAATAATGCGGTTAAGGCTTGCGATGATCTACTAAATTCCAGCTGCTCTTTGATACCGTAGTTTCTTTACTTAGCTCAACCGTGAGCTGCTTGGATTTTAGAATTTGTTTATTATACCTGCAATTCGAGTAACGTCTCTTTGTGCGCTCAATAAACTGTACGTATTCAAACCGTACGTGGGAACCTGACGCGTTCCAGACTATGCACAGCAGTTCTAGTGTTGTCCAGAAAGAAGAAAGCATGACTTTCAAAGCCCTTAGTCAGTGGATTTCTCTACTATCACGAGGCAGCGTTCCACTACGGTCTTACTGTATGCGGGAAGCTGCAACAATATCTGCAGAGTCACTCGCTTAGAATCACCCTTGGATCGAACTTCCGGGTCCAGGGAGCGGTTTTGAATCCCAACACCGAATACATACCTCATTGAATATGTCTGGAGAAGGTAATCTGATCAACTTGGTACTAACCATCTGTATGCATTCACACATGACCAATCTCTTTTCAGAGCTGGACCTGGATTTCAAATATCGCAAAGGAGACCCTCAAAGATCGGCAGAAAGAACCTTCTTGACGCCCGAAATATTGGAATTGTATGGAGAGTCCGAGGTACCTCACCCGAAAAATTTCCGTCATGAGCCGCCGGGACGAGTTTTAACTGCGGAAGTGCTGGAACTATACGGAGAGGAAGTCGACGCAATGGCACAGCCAAAGGCCCTGGTATGGGAAAATGTCCGGGATGCCCTCAATGGTATCAGGTGAGCGACAGCTATCTGGCTCAGGAGGATATATATATATATATATATGGCGGCCTATCCAATGGTGCGGTTTTATGCCATAGACCTCTCCTCCGAAGGAGACTGTACGGAGCGAACAAGTCATCCCAAGAGTTTCTCTCATCGTCGTTCCCTTTGTTTTCCCGTCTGAAGCACTACCAGGCTGCTTGGATTCCACGTGACATATTGGCTGGTTTTATCGTCGGAATGATTCAATTCACTCAAGGTACCTCGTACCGACGTTCCTCAAATTACAGTGCGAAGATTGTCGGTCTTTACATTATTCGCTCCTAGTTTTCGGAAACTCTCAAACCGCCACCGTAAGGCCGACCAGTGGTCTCAACATCTTGCTGTTTCCGGGCCTGGTCTATGCATTCATGGCCAGCTCCCTGTACAACTCTTTGGGCGGTACTACTATCGCCGTCGCTACTCTGCGGGTATCATTGGGATACATTGAAGACCAACACTATCCAGGCGGTATGAATGGAAAACACAAGATGACTGACACGGAACTGATGGACCTGCATACTTACATCGCTCCTGGTATCGCTTTCATCGCCGGCTTCGTGCAGGTACGTCAACTGCGCTTTCCAATGCCACTGTCCACCGTAAAGATTCACCGAAGCTTTATCCGTTCGATCTTCCAGATTGGTTTGGGGTTCTTGAAGCTGGGCTTCCTGTATGGGATACTGTCACCTAATGTGATGGAGCCGTTCTTTCTGGCCTGCTTCCTCCAGTCTATCTGCGGCAAAGTTCCATCTGCTTTCGGACTGGAACCACCTGTGATTTTCGGGTTCGCCCAACAGTTTCAGGTACGACTCTCTGCTCCTACTCTCTGCTCGTACTCGTACCGTCACTCTGCTGCGGTACGTATCTAGACGTCTAATCATATGTGTCGGCTTCACTTTAGTATCTCTACTTTTTCCTCACAAACCTCGGGTCTATCAACGGGTGGGAAACACTGCTGTCCTTCGCGATGGCCTCCACTGTTCTGGTCTTCAGGGAATTCTGGCAGCCACGCATATTCACTCGTTATCGGCTGGTGGCACCGATCGAATTCATACTGTTCGTAATCTTCAGCATAATCAGCTACTTAGCCGACTTCCGAGGAAAAGGCATCCGGGTAGTCGGAAGTTATTCGTATGGGTAATTTTGTTATCGAATGTGGACGATAATTCGTATGTACGACGGCGGCGCACCAAAGCCTTTTGCATCGTTCTCTGTAGGGTTCCTCGACCGACGGTTCCTGACCTGTCGTACGGCTGGCCGATGGCGTTCGCCGGAATTGTTTTGGCCATTGTGACTTACAGCGCTACACTAGACTCCGCCAAAGTTCTGGCCAGGAAACATGATCCTCCAGTTTCGGCGAACCAAGAGCTTCTGGCGCTCGGTGTCGCTCACGTCTTTGGCTCGTTCTTCGCGTGCTTCCCCGTTGGAGCGCCGATAGGGCGAGGAAGAGTCAATCAGTCCATGGGAAGTCGTTCACAGCTGTCGACGTGAGCATACACGTGTTTTTCATGAGACCGAAGGAGAATGATTTTGCAAGTTCAACTCAACCATGGACAGTCATACCAAACTTTGGTTACACTGTCCGATTCATTTAAGTGCCCTGTCGTTAGTAGGGATAATGGTTGCAGGCTGGTAGCTTGTGTTTTCGCCGGTATTGTGATCGGATACGCTGGACCAGCTATCCAGTATCTTCCTCTGGTACGTCTTATTGCGCGTTCGGACTAAATGGTTATCCTGTTCTAAGTTGTACCGGCAAATTGCAGTGTGTCGTCTCGACCAACATGATTTTGTTCCTCAGCATGTCCCTCACTGCCTTCAAAGAACTTCCCAGATTGTGGGCCTTTAACAATATCGACGCTGTAGGTACGTGATCTTAATCTGTTAGCCCAAAGCCTTACTCCGGTTTGTTTTAGGCAGTGTGGATCCTTACATTCGCTTGTGGGATGTTACTGAACGTTCAAGTTGGGTTGTTCGTGGGAGTCAGTGTATCGTTGCTAAGCCTTATCGTTCGAAGTCAACGGTAATCTATTTCTCAAAGCATTACGGCCTGAACCAACAGTGCGCGACCCTTTTTCTTCTTTGCTATACAGGCCTAAGGTTCGGGTGTTGGGATTACTGAAAGACACTCAGTGGGGGATCGCCGCGTTGAAGCACCATTCAGAAATAGTCCGTACTGCAGCTCTTTTGAAATTTGCTCACGGAACAGATTTTGCACCTATCAACCGCCATTGCTTGTTGTACAGGCAAGTGAATTACCGGGAGTGCGTATCCTGCAAATCCAGAGTCCTGTAAACTATGCCAATGCAGACTACCTGGTTAAAGAAGTCATGAATCTCGCCCTCGAGCCATACGAAGCCAATGCTGTCCCGCCACCACTCCCCGCTACAGCGTTTGCAGACAGACGTCCGGATGACGGCGATCCTTTTCGGCATACCACAGTCTCGGACGTTTTCAACTCCAAAGTAACACATCTCATCGTATCACGGAAACTCGCATGTTATGTTTCATGATGTTCTAGAACCCTGCAGTTCGAGCACTTGCATACTCCCGCTCGCTTACTAGCTTGGGCTTGCGACCGCGCAAATCCATATATGATTTTCCTCAACGCGTTAATGGACCAAGGACGACCTTCAGCAACCCCGCAGTCTCTACTCAACCAACCCTCGGTGGCAAAAACACCGCAACCCGTGTGGTGTTAGATATGGGTAGCGTCGGGTATATAGACACTGTCGGCATTCGCGCGCTGGAGCAAATTGCGTCGGATGCAAAGATTCGCCGTGTAGAAATTATCCTTGCACAATGCACAGGTGACTTGTTCATATCTTCAATGCTCCTCTGTACCTTAACACTCATAATACCGATACAACTCGGGTACAACTCGGTTTCGCAGCGCACGGTTACCTGACCGCAAATCTCTTCCTGTGCAGCTCTGGCGGTTCAGTATTTTTTGTTTGCCTGTAGTGGCAAGTTCTCTATGACATGTAGCTGGTGACCGCTGGCTAAACACTACGTACGGGATTAGAAATATTAGACAAAACATCGCAAGTTGCTCGTGGTGTTTCGAAATATGGCGCAGCCCATGACGTCACGAACGATACTACCACTGGTGGCGCCGCCAAGGTGGCAAGAAGTAAATTCAATTTTTTCAGATTTCTATTTTACGCATTGCCATTTTACGCATTGCCATTTTACGCATTGCCCTGTCCCAGAAAGACTGAGCGAAGAACGATGATTGTTTGTGGTTCATGTAACGTTCATGTTTGTGCAGCGCGCAGATTAACGAAGCAGAGTGTTGTTTGTTTAGATTGCAGCAAAAAGAAATCGAAATAAGTGTAGCGAAAAGTAAAATGAAATACATTGGCGTACCCCGGTCATGTGGCGGAACATTACGTTGGTTTTGCGCAGTAACATTCGCAACTTCACGGGGGATCACCGTGATTGGTCTATACACGCCTCTATCGTGCTACCAGCCAGTTAAAAGGCTGCGAAACTTAGTTGTACCCCCGGTATTCTGCCAGCATGAAATTGCCCGGTATTACAAGTGTTAAGGACGAACATTTCTACAGGACCGCTGCTGAGACAACTCCAGGAGCTCGCGACCCATAAGATTATACCCCAACGCAACATATTCCCCAGCGTGGTGGACGCTGTTGTTGAGTCTATTGGGCGTAACCGCATCAAGTCGGTTCCCGCCGATGGTCTGGTCGAAGAGTACGAGGATGATCGATTTTGGGATCTGCCTGTTGTCCCGGTTGAAGGTCTACCTGTAGTCGACTACCATCAAGACTAAAACGCTAACCGGAATTCACTGTGCCAGACAAGTGCAGTTACGTTATGTAGTTTATGTGATATCTAGGGTCTTCCGGTAGGTGGAGTGTACTCGAACCGCAAATTTGGTAAAATTGACCACCGCTAGCCAGTGAAGCGTTAGCCAGGAAGCCGCGTTAATCGGTAATACGTCACCGTAGACGGGCCTCTCGCCCCTATCGACGAGGGACTTCACCAGATCGTAGCGCCCCGATGATCTTGCCAACGTAGCCTCCACTTGGACCTCCATCCGGTCCCAGAGAGACGTATGTAACAGGCACATCCACTTCATTAAAACTGCTGAACTTAGAGAATGCTTCAGTAGGTACTCGAAGAACGACAAATTCTTGCCGAGGTCGCCATAATGTTTTTCCCTAGTCACACGCTCGGCATGTTCGTCCGTTATAGACTACCAAGTCGGAAACCGTGTGGTAGAGTGTACGTGGGGAGAAAGCTCGTTTTAATTAGTCAGCCTATACCGGACTTGTAAAGTTAACCACCGTTTTGCTACATGGTGCTTGATTGGTCAGTTGATTGTCGGTCCAGGCTCAGGGGGTTTCTCGTTTCGGAATTGAGAGTCTCCTGGATGCTGTGAATCCTCACATCGAATTCAACTGGAACCACTCGATAGCCCGTTGTTACATCTATCAATTTACTCATAAACATTCGGGCATGGCGGTGTGAAAACAGAAATGTTGGCTAACTTTGCAAGTTCGGTGTAGGCGGGCTGACTATACACGTTTTACCTCCTAATCATTTGTTCGTTTCATGAAAATTATATCATGATAATACAGCTAGCTGATGATCTACATTAATTTGCATTCAGAGGACCAAATGGTAGACATATCAAAGATCCCACCTTTCTTTGCCCGTATGCTTGTACTACAGCAATTGTAATTGTGGCCACTGGCCAAGAACTAACGGAGCTTACGGAGTTACGGTACGTACGATTATTCGATTAGCGACGCCGGGAATTCATCTTTAATTTCAAGGCTGGAAGGACATGCGGAACTTGTTGTTGCACAACAATCACACCTGGGTCCAATGTGTTTGCGGAAAATTGCGTGAAATCATACACGTTTTTTTTTCGGTTCTCGTTGTTGAGCGTTCAACGCCAATCCTTGCTATTTGACTGCGGGTGCGTCAGAATTAAAACCCGTGAGATTTCGACCCTTGGACGGACTGATGGAGACCATCGACTGTTATCGATGACGTATTTCCCTCGGAGGGGGGCTTGTTTCAGTGTCGTTGTGGTCAGGTGGTGGAATTAAGAAGAAACGTTGGAGGTTGGAATGTAATGCCATTTACCAGGTCCTGGTTTAATCCCACCAGGGAAGACTTGCCTGGAGGCGATAACGGATTCTGACGGCCTGATATTACCTGACAAACAAGGCTAGGTTGATTGTGCTTCTTTGTTTTGATATGAGTCATAGGGCAAAAGCAAAGTAGGCAGTCTCGCCAGTCTTTCTGCAGCCTTTGCGAAGAGTTGTTTGTTGCGCATTTTGGTGGTCGCTACTCGCTAGTTTTCCTACTTGTTTATTAACCATTAATCCATTACTTATTGCCTGTTGATCTAACCGGATTCATTCTAAACGTTCAAGTTGTTTCTACTTTCTACGGTTGGAAACCTGACCCGTAACTAATGCCAGGTAGGACGGGAAGATAGCCAGATATGATAGAGACTTTCGCTTTTACGGGAATCCATTGTCATTCCCTTGGTGCTCATTTCGATGTCAGCTTCTTATAATTTATGATGTAAAATGTTCGTATTTGGTTTCAGACATGCTGCATATCTTCTGGGATTACACGTCGTGTCCTCTCCGCAAGTCTGCGGGAGCGCCAGCAGAAATCAGGAATTCTTTCCTGAACATAGCGAAGGATCTCGACATGCCTACAACCAACTACAGCGCTCTTGGCATACACATCTTCACACGCAACCCAAAGGTGGATTCGATCACCAATCCCACCAAGGAAATGCTAAATGAATGGAAGATGGCAGTAAGCAGACTTAACAGAAAGTATACAAATCATATCAATATTCTTTAATGGCGTACGAATAAATATCATGGGAAAAGCGACGCCACCTATCGGCCTCACCGACCTATGTTGAAACCGGTTTACACTGTCACGTTGTCACAGGGTATTTTCTCGTGAAGCACGTGACAAATTCCTTGATTTCTAACCGGAGGGATGTATCAACCATACAGTGGGTTCGCTTGTTATGTCATTAAGGTAGAAGAGTAGACGGTAAGATCGTTAGTTATTACGCATGTCACGAACTTGACCTTGCTGTTTTTAGGGGGCGAAGATCCGCTACGTGAACGACGGAGTCAGTGGATCTCTGGAATACGAAGCTCGAAAATGGTTCTACTCACTGGTGAAGAAGGCGGCTTCGTCGAACTTTCTGGTCGTCACCGGTAGAAACGGATCGTTTTCTCTGTTAATTTGAAGTTGAGAGCCTAGCACAGAATTCTTGGTTACAGGAAACCGACAGTTGTGGTCGACGGTATTCTCGTACGATGGACGAGTTGGGTTTGGCTGGGCTGTCGAGGTTCTAACAGATGGGAAGGTGACGGGTCGCGCCACATTGCACCGCTGCGCTCCAGCGGTCATTGCAGAGGCCGAATATGAATGGGATACTGCGTTAGGAGCTGTGATTCCGTATGACGGAGAGGGTAGTGGAGAGAGTGGAGAGGACGAGTTCGACGCTATTCGCACTGCGGCGAACTTGGGTTGGCCACAGTTGTTGCACTTCTCGGTTCTTAGAGTGTACTTCACCATTATATTTTTCTCTATTGGGGACGTAGGGTCAGGAAACAGTAGCTTTAGTGATGATGAAGACGATGAGGATAGCCCAGCCGACGTCGTTCCTTTCAGCGCCAGCTTGGACTTCGCAGGTAGCCATAAAATTAATTTCTCCGTCCGTTGATGAAACGTAATCAAGGGCAATTGCTGCTAATCGCCTAGACACACTGCAAGTTTTTTGGGACTATGAAAACTGCAACTTGAGAAGCACTGTCGGAATGGCGAACATTCTCCAGTCCTTCGATCTGGCTGCCGCCGACAAGGGTCTATCCCAGATGTGCATCAGTATGTTCTGCAAGCACTACGAATTTGGAGTTGTGCCGACTCAGGCCACTGTCCAGGATCTGCGTTCACTGGTACGGACTGTGCCTTGAAAGAGCATGAGGTTAGGAACCTATTGGTATATTCTAAAGTACCTTGCTTTTCCAGGGCGTCAACGTCTCCATGGCCAACGACAACGTCCCAGAAATCTGTGACGATATGATCGTCCAGGAAGTCGCAGCGCGAGCGAAGTTCGCTATGGTTGGACCAACGCTTTTGGTCACAGGTACAACCATAAGACACTTTCGTAGCTGTATAAACTCACTTACTGTAATGTGGGTTCAGGAGACCGGAAGTTGATCAAGCGAGTCCAGGCAGCGGTGCTGAAGGCTTCACCCGGTAAGCAAGATTACCTCGGTGCCTTCGAGTTCTGCGGCAACCCTAACACCAACCCTTCAAACCGGTACTGCTGGGACCCTTCCTCCGGAATTCGTCTGCAAAATTGAGGAGGTGGAGGTGGGTGTTTTGTTGCGACGGAGAGGCGAGCGGTACCCTCACTAGTCTTATCTGGAGCCGTGCGCCTCTCCCAGAATATTGTGTTGTTTTTCCTTAGTTTTTTACCCAACGTTGGAACGTGCTCATATTTCTGTACAGTATTTTCCGTATCGCACGCTTCTTATGGTAGCTTTGTTGTTATCGATATCCGTCCTTAACGAACTCCCGCTCGTTTTCGGGATGTGAGCTCTCCTCACGTTCTTCTTACGATGGTCTTCTGTTTTGTTCACTAAGCCATGAGGTTGATTTTTTGTTGAACAAACTTGTAATTTTCCAAGGCGTACATAAAAGCTATCACACTTCCATCCATGCACAGCTTAAAAATGAAAAGAGTACTACCAGATAAGAAAAAATCTCGAATAAAAGCAAGAAAACCAAAATGTCAATGTTCAGCCGAAGGGGGATTCTTCAACTGTTTGAAAGAGGAACAGCAGGAGCGCTGGCAGCCAGGACCAGCTGGTAGTTTTCCTGGATGGTCCGGCTCGGGTCCTTGGCCAGCTTTTCCATGGCTCTTCCGAACAGCGAGTGCTTGCGCGCACTTTGGGGAATATAAAGAAGGCACCGAGTAGCGGCAAGGCGTACGGCTACCACGTTACTATCAAACAAAGGCCAGAAGCGGTCTCCAAAGTGCAGAGTGAAAGAATCAAAACTGAGAGCCGCTTTCGATAATAAATCTTCACAAAACTGAGCAAAGACTTGGTGGGACCGAAATTCGTCGTTACGTAAAAACAACTCTAGCTTCTTCGAAAAGATTTCTCGACTGGCCACGTCGCGTTGCTGTTCTATCCGCATGAAGATGGACGATAAAGCGATACATGCACTCTTCCTCACTTCCGCCGTCCTGAAAACAAACGAAAACGTTTGTACCAGTACACGACTGAAAGATCCTCGGTACAGCCACCTTTCTAGAACCTGCATACACCAAACTGGATGCCAACCACGGCTGAAGTATTTACGCAACTGTCTGAAAGACAACGCAGGGGGTTTAGACACCCTGCATACCATCGCAGCGTTGAAATGGTGCAGTCCGTTATATGCAGGTTCGCGAACGACTGCTAGATTGTATATAGACTTCAGAGGAAGGTAAATTTGACTTACCTGTCTCTAGCGAAGAACCATGCACCATCCATCAAGTTTCTCACTACGAGCTTCGGTGGAAACAAAAGGGCTAAATGGGCTATCTGCTCAGCACAAGCTTGCCGATACCGCCAGTTTCTTTCCTCATCAGGTGAAAAGAACTCACACAGCCTGAGCAAATGCAGTGGTCTAATTTCGGACGGAAGTCTCATGATGAAAGCCGAATAGTTCTCAATCATGTTCAGCCGAACACTGTCCGTGTCCTTCAGAAACTCGTTAACTAACGGAACGAGGTCGACAAGTGTGTAGTAGTGACCGATGATTTCGGCAATCCTGTAAAGATACGTATTTAAGTAGTTATTCTACAATTATAAAAATTTCTGAGATTCTTACCTTGGTAAAGATGCAGCGATAAGTTCCCTCGCCGGCATGACATTCGATGAAGCGAGTGCTCTGTGGCAGTCATGAAGTTCTGGCCAGAACTGTCGACCAACCGTGAACGCCACTGCCGGGAAGTCCATGGCCACTTGGACAACCACTTCCTTCTCGCTATCTTTACTCAACGACAGAAACTCTTGCAGGAACCTCACGTTGGGAAGAATGTCTTCCAAACGACTGGATATTTCCCCGGCCTCTTTCAGCTGCATCATCACAGCTATGTCTCTTCGCATATGCTTATCCACTATGAAGGGATCGATCTCGTACGAAGAAGCGTACGGCGCCTAAAATCAACAAAAATATTCGAATCATTTTATTTGGTCACATTCTAATTTATTTTCTTCCATTTGATCATTCATTTTTTACTGAAAGATTCTGAATAAGTTGGAGGAAGTTGAGAAGGACTTACGTGACCAGCAGAGTTGCATTGAACAAAAGTTGATGTGGACAAGTCGTGTGACATAGACGAGGTCGAGCTGACCGAGTGCGAGTCATCTGACAGGAAGTTCTCTTGTGACGGCGAGGCCTTCTTCTGGGGTGTACTGGTCGCTTGTGGTGTTAGAGTCTTGCCATCCGGTTCGTCAGGTGAGTCAGGAGCGAGAATGGTATCGCGGAAAAGCTCCGACCACTTCTCGCTCGGATCGTCGAGAGAGATGCCGCGCGACCTCAAATCTTCGGAACTGCTTTCGATGACTTGTTCTTCCAGATCCGGATCGACTATCTCGGCATCCGGATCCGCCGCCAGCACCTGTGACAAAATGCTTTTTTACTCATGGATGCTTCTTCAGAAGATTTTCGTCTGTACCAATTCCAAAACCTGCATTCTTACCTGCTTCTCGAGTTCTTCCGTCAGAATGTCCACCTGTGCATCGCTCTGCGCCACAGTTGTATCTTTCGAGCCGGAAGTTAGATTTTCGTTAGCCTCTGAGGCGCTCTTGTTCTCTGCTGGTTGATTCTTTACTTTGCTCTCTTCCTCTTCGTCCGCTTTCTCCGCACCGGCGGATTCGTCTACGGACTTTTCTCGCGCTGTCAACGTTTCATCTTTACCGTCTTCCACCTGACCATGATCGGTTCTACTTTCATCTTCTGCCACGTTCTCCTTGTTATCAAGGTGTCCCTCACTCTCGGCCAAGGTCTGCAAATACAAACCCATCCGTTACTTTTTCCAAAGCACAGCTATTCAATTTGACTAACCTCTTCAACGATGACGGGTATCTTCTCAGTACCGACAACCGCCACCTGGGCAATGGGACTCTGCCAGTACTGATAGCAGTAAAAGTCCGGCTTCTCTTCCGCCCTCTTCTTCCCTTCCGGTTCACTCAGAGCATGATTTAACGATGTTACGATGCCCAGTCGATTGTAATAGTTGCGTCGGGGGTGTCCAGCTACGTGTGACAAGGCCGGGCTAGACGCAACTCCACTGGGCGTACGATTATGCACGAGACCACGTCCGCGCTCTCGTCCATCTCCCGTCCCACCTTCCGACCTTCGATCGAAGTCTTCCGAATCGCTGAGGCGGTAGGCTGGGAAGTGTGGAGGAGGTACGAACTCGACGGTACCGTTGGTGGTGATGTGCAGGCGGGTCTTGGAAGGATCAGCAGAGCATGCAATAACTCGGCCAAGTCCGCGCGTTGCCCATCGACGCACCTGAAAAGATGAAAAGTTTGGTCAACTCTAGTAGTTACAGTACGCATAAGCATCAAAGATGAGCTACAGTACAGGTTCCGGAATCAAAAGACTGCTTTGCTAAAATTAAACGAGATACTAACAGCCCGAAGCGTCTGACACTCATCCACCTGCATACCAAAACACAGCAACATGATGCAACATGATTGTGCATCGCATGTGTATGCAAGATGGGCTCATTCTGTTTGATTACGTTCAACATCTCAACGAAATTTCGCACAAAAAAGGGGACAAAATTTTGGAAGAAAAAATGATCACAAAGAGTATCCGAAAAGCGAAGAAGGGTGGCCATAGGGAAAGAAAGTTAACAACAATAATGGGATTTAATATGGATGGTTGATTTAGTTAGCGAAC
Source organism: Ramazzottius varieornatus (assembly GCA_001949185.1). NCBI lineage: Eukaryota > Metazoa > Tardigrada > Eutardigrada > Parachela > Ramazzottiidae > Ramazzottius > Ramazzottius varieornatus. The sequence continues at coordinate 2,945,497 of BDGG01000001.1, forward strand.
CTGTTTGGCTTGGTCGTTGATCAGGTTGGCATAAGCTGGGTACAAACTGCGGTTTGTGAACGTGGGCCATCTTTTATGACATATCTCGATGACTTGAGGAAAAACACCGGCTACTGTTTCGCGCACATGCCACGCAAAGTCGTGCGACAAAGACACAACCTTCTCCTGTATCTGCCGGCAAGGTTCATCATCTTCGCCGAATTCTTCCGCCTGCGTCACGACGAAATATCGCACCACTAAAGCACAGAACCACCAGCATTAATTAATAACAATAATAACAGGGTACACGGCAATCAAACTGAAAATCAACATGAATATTTTCCGATGTTGCGCACGATCTTCAGTGTTCCTGACTGAGAGCGTGCGCCACCTGGAAGAACAATTTTGTCGAGTTTATAACCCAGTTTGCCATCTTACCAAAAGGAAAGTTTTGAGCGCAAACTTGTCGAATTTGAGCAACGTCGTGGTTGCACAGCTTGTTAAACTCTGGAACAAACAACCGCTTGACAGGTTCCGGTCCCACTTTGTCCAACAGCTTACAGAACAGATTCAGAGCGTCGATCATGAGGTCTGCAGTAGCTTCTGCGTAAAATATCTGAATGAGCAGAGGAACCACCGAAGCTGTTATGGTCTCCCTTGTCATCAGATCCGGAGCGAACTCTACCAGCTGACCAATGGCGACTTGTGCCAACCGCCTGACATTGTAGTTGTCATCACGGATACAATCACCGAGGAACGACATCATTCGGAGCTTCTTGAAAGACGGCTTGTACCCTCTGACGATGTTCGGAATCTGTTCGAGAAAAGCTATCCGAACTTGAGAGTCGTTGTCTTGGATGAGACGTTCGAAGAGCTTTGATGAAGCGGTGAGGAAAGCTTCGGGATCTTCTGCGTCTTTGACGAAGTTAACGTACTGCACAGCCACACCATTTCTACGATGGAGAAAATTTCAAAACGAAATGAACCAATAAAAAGTAATTGGGAGCTCGTCAAGATTTATTTCCCAAAAGGCGCACGTCTTCAGTATCGCTGGCCAGTTGTTTGCGCCACTCGAAAAAGTAATCTTGTCGAGTTGCTGTTCAACACAAAGAAACAAATTTATTTCTCGAAAAAGATCAGTGCCATTAAAACCTAAGAATATTTTGACATATTCTGCAGAGTATTGAGGAGAGCAGCGCAGTACCTGCAAACCATGTTAGGGTTGTCGACGTATAGCTGTAATCTTTCGATAGGAGTCATCAGGCGTTCGTCCTTTGGTTGGGGCGCAGCTGGCGGAGGTTCAACAGGATCAACAGTCTGCTCGGGCTTGATCGGTGATTGTGCCTTTCCCGACTCGCTCTGACACGTTGTTACTTTGAACCTACCTAGCGAAGGCGAAGTAGATCCGTCAGTTTTCGTGGGAGAGGAAGACAGCTGAGGAGGTGACTGGAGGTTGAGCGTGAGGGCTCCATTCGTCAAACTACGCAACCTATTTGAGCCTATAATAGAAACGTCACACTTCTTAACCTTTCGTTATGAAGAACCAGACCCTCACTCAGACCAACCCTGATCACCTTGAGGAGTAACCGGAAGGACTTCAGTGACAGCAACAGGCTTGGCCATCGTCGAAGGAACTTCGAAGCTGATAACCTCGTCTTCATCCTCGTCGTCTTCATCCATCACGTCATCCAGGAGTCCCGTTTCGTATTCCAGTTCATGGCTATCCACAACCGAGACTATCTTGAAGGACGGATGGTCAGGCTTAGCTTCACTCTCCTGCTGCCGCTCTTCTTCCGCTCCTTCTTCGCAATCTCTTTCTTTCTCGTCTTCGTGGTGATCAACCACGCCGTTCACCAGTTCAGGCTTTTCTTGAGCAGGCGGTGTTTCTTCCACATTGGAAACTTCGGTGGCGCTTGAAAGGTTTTCTTTCTCGCGTTTTTTCATTTCAGCTTGTTGCGCAGGCTCGTTCACTGGGTTGTCGTGATGCTTCGCTTCTCTTCTGCTCTTGGAGGAGAACTCTCCTTGAGGTATTACATCCACATCGCCCATTCTACTCCACGACCATTGGCAAGGAAGGCGTCTGTAAGAATAAAATACTTGGTCACGCAGCTGCCAGTTGTTATCACGAACTATTCATAGCTGGAATTGTGTAACCAAAATGTCAACAAATCACCAAATCAACGGTTCCCCTCGGCTTCAGCTAAATAAGTATTTTTGAATTTTGATATCAGTATTTCCCCTTGATCCCACCTATACGTGGAACTATCTGGTAACAACTAAACCCATCAAAAGGGACAGAAGCCATAGTACAGATTCCAAGAATCATGAACAGCTTGAAGGTGCTGAACTGATTAGTGCTGAAAGAGATCTACGAGTCACTACGAACCTTGTGACGGGATAGAACAGGCACTCGTTTTGCAGTGCTTTTGTCTTCCAGCGTGTAAGCCAACATCCAGCACTACTATGTCCCCTGTTCCCGAAAGAGTCAGCAAAATATCCTGTCATACGTTCGATGAAGATCACGTTTCACGAATCCACACCTCTAATGGGAGCTAAATGAGATCAGCTTGTCGCCATCGGGCAGCAAACCGCTAGTATAGAGATTGCGAACGGAAGCGCACTAGCACAATCCAACACGAACAAGGACATTTTGACGACATACGTAAACAAAGTGCGACTCTTCTAACTTTTAACACAACTCCTACTAGACCAACTTGTTCCTATGATGTCACGATGTTCTTGTGTATTGATTTCGCAGTCTTTATAATGTTTCCTGTTGTCCTATTGAGTAGGTTGATTGTCTGATCGTGGCGTACAACTGCTGAGCCACAAGCCAGCCAACGTACAATACGAACAAGCCGATCGAATCAAAGCGTCCGACCGGAAGTCCAAATGTGCCGGGACCCCCCACTTGTTGGCAATATGGCTTTCTACCGTCTAAGGATAAACTAATTAAAGTACCTCGGAAAGACCAAGTCGAACCGCAACTGGAAAACGCGTGACAAGTATAGGCTAATGCGATTATTGTCGACCAGGAAGTGGATTAACCAATTACACCGCAGCTGGGTTGCTGGATACGTATACAGTAAACGCGTTGGAAGAATCGCCAGCAGGACATATGGAGACGAACTTAATACTGAAATTGCTCAGTCGATAGTGCGTCTGGAAAGAAAAATTCCGATTGGGAAGAATTACACAGGGAGGACAAACACGTTTTCCAGTCTTGTTTCTGGTCCTTCGGATCGCGAGTTCCTCGAGCCGGCTTGCGATGGTTGGCCGCCGGATTTTTAAACATAATCTGTACAGGATCCAGCTCGTTTCCTGGGGCATAATCAGAAAGTCCAAACACTTCCTTGCGAGAACCTAGTATGTATAGCAGAAGATTCGAGTTTACTGTGCAAAGGAAGCTAGCAACCGAAGAGACAGAGATGTTGCTTTAACCTCTTAACTCATTTCCGCCTCGATTTTTTCTTCCACTTCCTTCGCGTACCGGAGCTGCTCTAGTTCGAGCTCCAACAGGGCTTTTGTCTCTAATAACTACAACAAACACAAGTCCTTTACGGTTTGCTAACAGTTTCCGCTACAGTGTTTACATAACGCATATAGGTCTTGCTTGCCTCTTCACAGCGTCTTTTGTAATCTGAAAGGGACGATTGCAACATCCTGCAGAAAGAAGGCAAAGCGTCGGAAAACAAATGAATTCATCGTGGTTGCATCAAAAATCACCAATGCAAAAGCTTCGCATGGAAAAATATTGCGCCAGCAAAGTATTGTGAGATAAACACACACCTGTTGGAGGTTTCCGAATCATCCAACCTTTGCTCTAGGTCTCGAGCGTGCTGGAGTGCTGATACGTTTTGCGCCTTTAGAGACTGGTATTCTTGCTCCGCGGCTTTCAACCGGTCCTTTGTCCGCTTGTTCTCCTCCTGAAACAGATGGAAGTCTTACTCGAATGCAAAACTGGACTATATATATTAAATATATTTAAAAATAAATAAATAAATAAAATAGATATATACGTAGTGTCATCACGATTTTGCACATACTTTTAGGGACAAGTTTTCCTCTTTGAGATCAGCAACCGATCCCCGTAGCCGCGTAATTTCCTGTTGACCAAGATCGATTTCTCGCTCAAGCTCCGTCTCCAGCTCTTTACTGCTATGGGCGTATTCATCCAACTCGGACCGAAGAACTTCGTGGCTGCAAACAACAGCCATTTCGACCTTGCTAAAAAATACTGGGGAAAGAAGATGGTCGGAAACTTACGAGAACATTTTTTGGACTTTATTATGGTTTCCCGTTCTTTCAGACTTACCTGGTGCGCCATCGTTCGGCTTCTTCCCTCCAGTAGTTCTCCGATGTTAAATCTTTTCCTTGATTACGAGCGTTCAGGAAATAATCCGTCATCTTAACTTAGATCAATTTGCAGCCGGGAGCCAGTGCGCCTACATCCAGCGTACGATATCAATGATATCGCCTTCCTGATTACAAAGTCCGACTGAAGCGCTTAGCGGTAAACTGTTAGTAACTCGTGTACGGTGGGTCACCTGGGAGGTAAACAGAACTCAGATGCATAAATTATAGATTTGAACAAGCTGTAATCGATCATTCATCGACGGTTATTATCGTAATGGGCGGGTCATTAAGAAGGCTCGTCGGCTGCTTAGCCAACGAAGTTTGACTCACAAAGTTACCTGTCGAGTTAGGATGATGAATCGCCTTAGTGATCGAGTATTCCCGTCGAAAAGACGAGTTGAATCAGAGCGTACAACTTAACTACGATGGCAATGCTGCCGTCATAAAGTGAACAAATTCAATCCGAAGCGGCACGAGCGGTACGCAAGAAATGCACAGTAATCATTTCCGCATTAATTGTTGATGACCAAGAGGACCGTGTGCGAGTGTGCGAGAGATCAAGCCCGAAAAGAGCGCACTTGTCACGTATGACATGTCGAAATAACAATCAAACAAAAAGTTACAACTGGTTCACACGATAACGACCCTTGTGTCTGCATGGCAATAAAAAGGCCGTATAGTGCTCTTATCAAGCTTCCGTCAGCCGGCGAAGCTCGACAGCTTTAACTTGGATCCGCCAGATTCTCTCGCATAATTGATTTGCTAGTACTGCCGCAATGTCCGTTTGTAGAAGCAGAAGCAGAAATACGAGCTGACAGTCAGTCACACAGTTAGAGAAAGCTTTACTGATTTAGTTAGGCGTTCGATTGATGGTAAACAATGATGGGAAAATTGACAACTTGACATTCTGGGGTGGATACGAGGAGCACTAGTTGGGCTCATGAAAACTTTAGTGAAGTTTCAGTGCTACTGAATTTGGACAAAATCAGCTATTTGCGGGCTAATGGAGTGGTCAGTTGGTTGTAGAAAGAGAAACAGATCTCGAGGAGACGCAGCTGTGGTGTCGCACTGCGGATCTGCGAAGCACTCAAATGTTCGCTCCGACAGCGCGTCAAGAGGATGAGAAGTAGCAGAGCGGTGAATGGGTTGCTGGTGACTTTGGTAACTGGGCCATTCAATTAATACCAGATGCCACAACTCATCTTACTCTGGTGAACCTCAAGTATTACTTCACAGCCGTAAACTCGGACATGCCTTACGCCAGACAGCAAGTGTGGCACTCACGACGGCCACGTTCGTCAACCAGGAAGTACGAGAAATTTCAGAAAATCAAACATATTTCTTGCAGAAGCTAAAATAATGAAGTGCAAGTGTGGAACATTTTGGTGCAGATATATTGAAATGCGATGGACAGTCGATAACCTGTTCTAGACAAGGATTGTGGCAAAATTCATTACCTAATTAGCCAAAGTTTCAAGTAGATTACGGCTGAAGTGGAATGATAGACAGCTCGAATCGAGCACTTATCGACGTAAAAACTTTGGAAGAAGCGGACCGGAACAAAGCAAACGAGTAGCACTCTGTACCCGTACGTTCTAGATGGTCTAATCAGTGTCTATGAGGTTAAACGAATGGTCGTGTACCATAAAAGCCGTGGATCCAAAAGGCACATTGCCTTTGGACGAGCGTGGATGTAACAGTCGTTTGCATGCCGGGTCTGTGCTGGAGCTCCTAGACACGCTGGTCTTTTGCATAGAGTTTCGACGAGTGCTGGACATCTGTGATCGTGTGGTACGGCTGGAGTCCGGTGGAGGGCGTCGCTGACCAGTCTTGAGAAAGTGCATCCAGGAGTTGCGAGCTTCCTGACGTTCTAAGCAGCGGAAGATGAAGACGAAGAAGCCTTGAAGAGAGTTCGTCAAGCAGAAGACGTACTGGAAGAGCACCCGGGCATGTGAAATGGCCATGGCGCCGAAGATCCAAGTCACTCCGAGCAGAAACATGACGGCCAGCTAGTTAAAAAAGGCTGAATGTTGACAATGTTGACCGACTACTATTATGGTGACTAACAAAGAGACAGAAAAGTTTCTGTGAACTTACTGTCCCGTGTACTTGAGCGCCTTTGACACTTCGTTTCTCGTTTTTAGTTTTTGTGGAGTTGGCAAAGTCAGGTCGCGGCTTGCAAAGAACGAAGACCACCATAACAAAGATGATCGTGTTGGAGAGTATAATACAAGCGAAGGGGGCTAAAAATGCGCTGTAGTATACGAATGTGTTGTGAGGAGTCAGCCGGCATCTGCAGTACAATGAAACAAAGCTTGACGTAAATTGATATGCGGAAAATGTGATCCATAACTGAGCAAAAGCGTGCCCGGTAGTAGTTTGCTTACTCGGTCCCATAGGGAACATCTTCGTTATTGAATGTTTCGAGAAGAGCCGTAGATACCGAAACTAGCAACGGAACACCTACGACAACACAGATCTCAACAGGGTACTCGTAATACCACTATGGAGGCTTACCCCATCCAACGAGCATTCTTTTAAGTATGAAATTCTTCGTGGTTGGGTCGAAGAAGACCTTAATCAGCAACAGGTACATGTTGTAAGCTTCGATACCCATCCTGTGGAAAGATTTCGTCTACAGTATGCCCAGCTAATAAGTTGTGCGGTACCGGTGACGTACCACACGAAGGACGCCAAGGAGAAAAAGTGGATTAAGGTTGACATAACGGCGCACGGAATGTCCACGCTGATTAGCGGCATGAGACCTCCGATCACGAAGCAAAGATTGAGGAACGCAATGGCCACACATAAATTGATGAGAATTTTCCCGGCTCGATCGGCATGCAAATGTCTGCAATTTGGAATAATGGTAATATTGTCCAGGTTGTCACCTCTCCATAACCACTGCATGATAGAGATCGACCGACAGCTCGGCCAATGTTTGGCTCTAAAAAACAATCTCTAAGCGCGCACCTGAAGAATGAATAGGTGATAATTGTTGCGACGCATCCAAAGAAGGAAAGCCCGCAGCCGATGTATGAGATAAGGGATAATGCAAACTTGTGCTCTTCCGCCACGCCTACGTCGGGCGTTGGGTCCTACACCAAAAATCCAACGATGTTCTTCGATCACCTTCGATGTTCAACTTTGATTGATCGATGGCGAACGATACTTACGAAAAGAACAGAGAAGGCTGTCATGTGGTGGGCTTGGCATTTAATCTCCTCATCATTTTGCGATATGACTGACACTCCTTTAGTGGACCAGCGGTGTCCTGTAACGCGGAAGGATTTGGTTCATTAGTGATTGAAGTTTCTAACCCCTTATGATATCAGAAACTTACTTTTTGGATCCCAGTAAACGCATCTGTACTCTAAATTCGGTGTGGGTTTCCGGAGCTTGAATGTAACGGGTTCCGACAAGTGGTCAGTGTTGGCTCCCCGGATGGTCGCCGCTATGACTGGGTTATCACCGAGACTGATCGTGGTGCAATTAATATTCAGTTTACTAGGAGGTGCAGTGGTCTCATTGCTTAGCTTGTAGAGCTTGGTACTTTCGTAGAGAACAAAGCTCAGGCGAATGGGACTGGCGCTGGCTGAGCCTTCCCGACCCGTCATTAGAACATTCTTCGGGATGGTGAAGGACAGGTTCAGGTTATCCGGAGCCGCTGTACCGTTAGTGGAGGACTGCAGCTCTGCCATGTCTGCGGCTGAAAACTGCAGAGCGGTATCCTGGAAGTCTGACGCGACGTCAAGTAAATTGATTTTGACGTTGTTAGCTTCAATGTGCAAGTTAGACTTGTCAGCTGGCATTACGGCGTCCTTCGCGTAATTCTCAACGGAATTCGTTAACCTACAAAGAGAAATTCCGTGCGGAACACCACTGAGGAGACGCTTCTCTTATAAGTATCGAGGAGTAATTTATTACTTTTTAGAAGAGTCGAGTGTCATGGCTGCGTCCAGCTTTTCACCTTCGACAGTCAGGACAGCGCCGATAATGTTGACCATCGACTGCGCGACCTAGCAAAAATACATGCGGGTAGGCTGAACCTGTCAAAGTACACTTCTTCCGTGTGCACTGCGGCTCGTTTTCGAATCATCGAAAATTATACCTTAACATCTCTTTTGGCAACATTCGCCATATTCTCCACTGCGCCAGCCAGCGCATTAAGTTTCTCGGCGGTTATGTCGTTAAGGGAATCGATGAGAGAACCAGCGTCAAAGTCCAACGGCTCAAGCATCACGTTAAACTGTCCGATGCTGCACCGAACCGGAAGTCCTTCTTCCGCGTTGCACGCTTTCACCCGCATAATCACCACTGTGTCAGATATTTCTTCCGGCTCTTTCAGTAGTTTTAGTTCACCCGTTCCGTTTGTAAACTCGACAAACCCTGGCGGACTCAAAGACTGAAGTTCGTATACGATAGCGTTATTGACCTGAAAATAAGACTGAAATAAAATGTTTCTGACAAGCGTTCTGCACAAGGAAGAGATACAAACCTCATCAGGATCTTGGTCAGTTGCGTCGGCGACCCAGACTGTATCCCCGGTCGAAGCATTCCGCGGGATATGAAGATCGGAGCCATTGGATGGAAAATGCGGATCATGCTTGTTGGCAGCCGTGACTATTCTTAGCTTTATGTTCTCCCGCGCATTGTCCGCGGTTTCGAGGTTGGAGACCATGACAGAAACTTCGTATATGTGGCCGTTTTGCGCATTGAGATCCTCGGTAGTCAGAAGTTTCCCGGAGTACCGGTTCATTTGGAAAGGCAAAGTATCGGACACATCGTACAGTTCGTAGATGAGACGGGCTCCAGGGTCACCTAGGTCCGTGGCGTGGAAAGAGGCTACCACTGTCTCCGCCGGCTCAAGATTCTGGATGTCGTATACTTCCTTTATTCCTTCAAACTTCACTTGACCTAGGAAAACATGGCAGATATCATCAGATATAGAACACATCCACAGCGAATCAAAGTGAATTAAGTATTGTCACCTGATGCCGAGGAGAATGACGCAAGGCTGGTCAAGAAGACCAGCAGTCGTTCCATTTCCTCCGTTGAACCTCAGAACGATCCTTGCCTTAAGGCGATCATGCCGCAAGTACTTCATCGAAGTCCATGGCGTGCGTGCGGAGATAAGACCAGGTCCAGATATCTTCCGCACTGACGCCTCTGTTATTTGGAGGAAAGCTACCGAATCACATTGCGTGTGCGAACAAAGACTGACAGCACGGATGGGTAGGTGGATATCGAATCAGAGGAGCCCAAACCCCGAAGTAATTTTGCAAGGGGCTCCTGGGGACCCTGCGTCACTTTACCACGGTACAATTCACGCGTCCGGGACCCCCGATTCGTGGAATTATAGGCTCTTGATGTGGCAAGGAATATTCAAATCGACGTTTTGCTGCGAAATGGTCCAAATTTCATGCGATTTATGGTAGAAGATCGCGCCGGCTTATGAATTATTTGGTTTTGCTAACTGGCAGAGCCAACCCAACGGACCATTAACGTTCAAACCAACCCCGATTATTATGCGCCGAGGAAGGGCTGCCAGGACCCGGAGCAAAGGAAGGCACCGTTGCGTGTTTCGCTCGCCATTTCAGTTTAAGGACGAAGATGTTTTGGGGAGAAATCTGCCTGGGTACAGTACCCTACGGAAGTTCGATCGGTCGGGAACCGGGATGATCGATCAGATCCAGGAACTTGACATGGCAAGCTGCACTCAAGTTTTACGCTTGAAAACGTTTTGGATCCTCAAGGCGCCATCTGGAGGCATCGTGGCTGGTATGCTTCCCCACTTCTGTGTTGTGCGTTCGGTACTTCACCATAGAGTAATTAGTCTCCTCAGAGATATGGTTGGTGAACTGGTCATTCTGCACTTACCAGCTATCGGGCACGAACCGAAATGAAGAATGTCTGAATCACTTCGCATATTTTTATCCAGGCGTACCGCAGTTACCGCCAGCGATAATGTGTCTAAAAATTCAAAAAAATCTGCAGCATTGCGTATCGACGTACATCATTAGTCAAGATTCAGAAACCAACAGACAGAAGTTCGCCAATTAAACGCTTATTAGGAACCAACTTACTATCAGCGAAAAACAGTTGCAGCACACGATGCATTTGAGACTGAACAAAAACGACGGACAAGTGTTCTCATGAGCGGTCCGTGCTTCTTAGCTTCTCCTCCACGGCCTCCTTCGATGCTTCCGATTCATCTGTGGCTTGGACGTATTTCGCTATCCCAACCAAGGCTTTCTTTAAGGCGTCAAAACTGCTCGAATACAGCATCTTCTTCTTGATTTTGGCAGTATCAGGGCACCTGAAAATGATAACAAAATCTAAAACCCCACCCCGAATTCTTCTACAATTGGGGATTCCGGAAGCCAGGCGAACAATCTCAACAAGATTCTTTTCCGAAGTGGCGCACGTCCACAGCGTTATTAGCTGACAGCGTGAGCTACTTCAAAACCGATCTTGTCAAGTTTAGTTTTTGCGTGGGTTCCGTTTACTGCTAAACGAAAACTCGTCCTAACACCTTACCAAGACATAAGAATCAGCTTTTGCTTTAAACTCGTGGCGGCAGTTCCTTGCGTCTGGTGGTCGTATTCGTAGTCGTAAACTCCATACCGACAGTCGTCAGGTCCGGCACTCATGAGATCTTGCAGGAAGCTATCGTACTTTGCATTTCTGTCACCCGACTTTTCCACCACAATCTGCTTCTCATCTTTGATGTAGAAGATTAGATACCTGCAAAACAAGAAACGTTAAACTTATGTACGCACATCGAGATTTCGTCCTAATAGGCAGCAAAGTACAATCAAACTCGAACTTCCGGCTGGTCTGTCAGACCGCGACGATCTTCGTCGCAAGCTCGTCTTTGATAGAACCGACAAACTCCCGACATATGGCTCAAGGATCTCGACAGCATTTTAAGTGAATCTTCTCTTCTTAGTACTTTTAATCACGTGGAAATGTACATCTCTTGACAAGACTTTTGCCATCTGATAGCTGATACCAAGTTGATAATCATCCATAACAGGTGAGTGTGGTAATTAACGAAATTTGAGATTTTGCAAACAAGCGTAGTGACGGCGGATAACTACCTGTGTTTCCTGAGCAATGGAACCACACAAGAACTCATTTTTCCTGAATTGTGGTTTGAGAAGAAAGCGAGGTATCAGTGACAATGACGATTAGCTTACCGGTGCTTTTTATCTCTCTTGATAGCCTCGAATTGTTGTTTGACATCGTCGGCAACACTGACCCCGGATGCCTGCAATATGAGCGCAGTTCAATAAACAGACAAAAATGAGCTAATTTTACTAGGTAAACAAAAATAGAGGACTGCGTCAGCGTCAAGGATGCCTTTTATGGTCATTGACAGTGGCGCCCAAGTTCACGCGTTCCAACACACTCGTCTATCCTTTCCGCTTCACCACATCGGCCAAACGCCGAGCCTCTTGTTCGAAGGACCTACATCCATGCAGGTGAGAACATCGAAGGAAGACTTACCATCTTGAGGATTCAGCGACAATCACAACTTGCAAAACTCTGCCTTGGGATAAAGCCCCGAACAAGACCAGAATCGCAGACGTAGTCACAAAGAAAAAGTAGAGCACGCTGCCTGCAGTGCAAAATCACACATCCGTACAGCAAGCGAAGATTTCTCTCGAGAACGTTGCGCTGGTTATTAGCGCCAGTTTAGTTAACTCCACTGCACAGCGTGACGATGACGAAGTTCAGTCAAATTTGGGTATCGTACAGATCTTCAGTCCACACTTACCATGATAGCTCGCTTGTACACGCCGAGTCAAACGATGGCTGCAGCTGCAAGTCTGTTGCTGTCCTCCACTAGTCCGTGATGAGCCGAGAGTCCAAGAGACGCGTCAATGGAGAGCGACTTGTTTCTGTCAGCAACCGTCTATTAGTGTGAAAATCTACCACAACTCGTACAGCACTGCATGAGTCGTCAGCTTCGGCCAATCTCGAAGTAAACAGTCCTTGGGAAGGAACCTTCTGATAATGAAGTCACGGATGTCCAGTTCCCCCTTAGAGATGGAAGATAAGAACTGAAGAAGAATTTAGAACTTCAGCAACCAGAGAAAATACGCTCGGGTGAAAAATTCTTCATGCTGCTTTTGTCCTTGGGGCTGCTGAGGGTAAACCGCCGCTCTCCAGAGTCCAGACGGCAGACTGTCCAGTGTTCAACGAAACACGAATGCTGGTTTGCTGCCTTCAGCAAAATCTCGTGAGCTAAATCCAGTGTTGTTTCAATATGACTTTTTTGATTTTAATTGCACTTACGATTGACTGGAATACCACGGGCCGCAGCAATTTCAATAATGTGGGGATTCAGTCCAGCTGAATTAGTAATTACAATGAATAGGAATTCAGCTCGGTACAGCAACTGAAAATATTTAAGTTGTGGTAGTTCATTTTCGTGATTTTGATATTCATACGACTGCTACTTTCACGCACCGTAAGCCTCTCGTTTCATGCGAGTAGAATGCCCGTCAGATGTTTAGCACAAAGCATGGCACAACCAAGGCACTGTATACGGATGCGCTGACGTCAACTCGATTGTTATGCTTCTGAAACAGAGCCCTGGCGCAGTAGCTGAAACCAGTGCTGCTTCTGCACTGCACCCGGTTTCCAGAACCTGCAACTGCACTACGTCTGCAATAGTGGGCTGTTTTCCAAACTACAACTGGACTGCACTGCATTAAAAAATTAAGAGTTTCTGCCCACCAACGGAAATGCATGTAAACGTCGTTGTTTTACGAAGAATCAAGCGGAAAACGGTAGAATCGGGCCAGAAAATGCAAACCAAGACCGATTTTACTACTGTTTTCTAGCCCACAACAGAGTACTGCGATGAACGGTGCTCACTTTTTCAAAACTGCAACTGCACTGCAACTGCAATTAAGCACATTAAGTTGCCAGTCCACGTTCACATTCCCACTGTAGCGAAGGCTTGCTCCGCCCCTTTTGTGACGGGTAACTACAATTTACTTCCCGGAGCTCCCCTTATTTTCCGCAAATAAGGGGAGTCGGAATTCCGGTTAGATAGCATTGGGAAGCATGATGGTTGCCCAACTATTCAAGGTTGTGGCTCAAAAATCGATTTTTGATTTCGCCATAAATTCTTTTTATGGTGATCATTTGACATTCCTGCTCTTTGTTGTAGTATTATTTCTTGTACAGCGTCACAGGTCTTCCTTAGGGGAAGGAAGGTGAACATGGAGGGCGAGGAAGAGTTTTCTGTCGATGCTGCATTGGCAGTGAGATCCCCAGCATCGGTGACAAGCGGAGGAGCTGCGGCCGAGTTAGCACTACAATGGGACGAGGACAGCCAAGTTCGCCTTCTTCGTCAGTATCGCACCACAGCGGAAGTTTTCGCAGGTACCGATACAGAGATGTGGAATGATATATTCCAGAAGCTCAGATCAGCTGGGATGAAGCTGAAGACTGCCCGTTCTGCCAAAGACAAGTTGACAGAAATGATCAAGGCGTTCAAGGCATCGAATCGCCTTGACGAGTGGAAATCGGGAGATCCCGGGACCTTCACAGAAAAAGAGCAGCTGTTGGTTGAGCTAGTCAACTATTCAAAGAGCATGAAGGGAAGCGTCGAAAGAAGCAGTCCGTCAAGAGGGTGCTGGAAGATGAGAAGCAGTCGCGCAAAGACAAGAAGATGATGGACGCGACCACCTTCTGCAAGCGCAAACGTCGCTTCAATGGAGCTCGTGAGCTGACTCCTGATCCTCTGGACGGTAAGTTTTTCGAGTTTCAGGTAAGATCGCGCTGCCATTACTGAGATGGGTATTTAGGTGAAATGGCGAGAGATTGCAACAGGTATCAGATACCAGGTGCGGCACTTGACCCGGGTCAAGTGGCGTATCCCTTACGCAGGTCAAGTGGTGCACATGAAATGTGTTGCTTTTAGGTGGGAAGTCGGACGAAGAAGTCACCAATACACCAAAGCGTGAACGTACTAGCTATAATCACATGATCAGTACTTTCTTGGACGGTTCTTCAGATGTGAAGATGAAGGAGCTGCAGCTCAAGCAGGAACAGCTGGAAGTGGAGCGTGGCCGTGAGTCTCGTCTGGCCGAAGAATACAAAATGAAGTACGATCTGGAACTAAATGAAGTACGAATGGGAGCTGACAATCAGAAGGACGAATCTAACCGTAAGCGAGATGAACTGATGGCTGCTGTCATGATGGAAGCATTGAAAGGTCTGAAGAAAGATTGAGCATCGCTTCGAGATAAGCTCTACAGGTGAATTTATACCTGCGTACTTTTCTACCTTTACCAAACGTCCTGACATTCCTTGCCTTATAGTGAAGTCAATAATCAAGGTACTCTCGCTTCTTAGACTTAATTCGTAAGGCTGTTTTTGATCAGAATTGTGTTGTACCAGATTCTATGCAAAAAACGTTTCGCGGTGCGTGGCATAAATAACAGCATAACGAATCGGAAATGCGTCACTTTTGCGGGAACCGGAAACCAGTTGGGCAACTTCGCCGGCCTGTAGTTGAGCAACTTTGCCGGCCTGTAGTTGGGTAATTCCGCCGGTATTTACTTAGGCAACTCTACCGGCACGTTTCGCGGTTTCGACCACGTCCAGCACACAATATAAAGATAAAACGATACTAGGCCGCGCGAGTTCAGACGGGTACTAGGATTCGCGAGACGTGTCATGTAGCCCACTATTGGATGAAACCAGGACTTCTTTCGGTTTGCGAGATATGTCTTTTGATTTTAATCTTGCTGGTTTTTCAAGTACTGCTCCAGAGACGGAGGCGCTACACCGAAGAAATCCGACACCTTGCCTGCATGACCGAGACAGACTCTACAGTTAGTCAAAAGTGTACCAATGGTGTATAACGTTCCGACTGGCTGCCACAGTATTTTCAAATTCTTAGAATAATCCAGAAAGGCGAACTGCTGAATGACTTCCCCGAAACCCCATTCTACAGCAATGCGTACTTCTGCCATGGCCTTGTTAAAGTCTGTTTCTTCCTCGGACAGCTCTGCAGCGCCTGCGCGAAACGGAGCTTCTAGATATTCGGAGATGGGATATGTAGGATCTCCATAAACACGGTAAACTGCCCCGACTTCAGCCATCTTGTTCTTGAGAAGGTCCAGCAGTCCGCTTTCAGCCAGCATCCCTGAAACATAATTTTTTCAAATTGGCAAACAAGCTGGGCAAGATCGTTTTCCCAAGCGGCGCACGCTTTTAGCTAGTAGCACTGACGACCTGCGCCGCTTGGGCTAAACATAACATGAGCCAGCTACCTGAATCATGGCGTCTGCCAGGCCACGGTCCGTCCAGGTTAACAACCAATCCATTAGGCGCCATCACGGACTGGAACTTCAAGCCATGCAGACGATAGTGGCCACTGTAGATGGTTTTCTGATCGACTTTCGGTCGGCAACAGGGACGAAAAGATCCGTCGATGAAACCCCACACAGCGCGAAGTGGTGCGCCCTTTCGTCGTACTGCTTTGCAGAAGAGAGAGATTTCTGCTGCTGTGAGCCAACACAAAACTAGGGATGTGAGAAGATGCCCGAACTTCGATTCCACGTGACCTACAATCCAGCTGAAAGCCATTAATAACTCCGGTTTGCTTCGCCGATAAATTAGCTTGAGGGTGGTGTATCGGCTGGGATAGGCAAGTCGTCCAAGGAGAATACAAAGGATCTCAACTCCATCAAACAGTGATTTGTTCTCCAGACTAACAACATCAGGTATGCCGAAACCTTCTTTCAAGCGAGGGATGTTTTCTCGTGTGAAGCGAAACCATTCCCATACATCCGAATCATCTATCGCGTTTAAGTCAAACGGTATCCTCAGTGGCCTCTCCACCTCCGGTAGGGACAGCATCAGAACAGTTTCCTCATAAGACAAAGCTTTGGACATCAGAAGCACACAAGTTATTTTTCTATCCATGGTTCAAGCGTATCCGCGAAGGAAAATAAGCTTCGGAGAAGAAGAAAATATCGGAAGCAAACTCAATTTGCTTGTTCAGCCTAGCTGCAGGAAAGTTTAGCGTGCGTGATAACTTAACCTACAACGAAATCTTCACATACGATTCCGGTCCCGCTTGTTAGCTACAGTTGGAGAGTGAACGGGGACTGGCAACTTAATGTGCTTATTTTCTCACCATTCTGGCGACTGCAGCTGCACTGCATTGCAGTAAAATGCAGTGGAGTGCAGAACGTGCTGCATGTTGCAGGGCTCTATTTTGAAAGTCTCGCGCGTACGCCATCAAAAAAATGCCTCAGTACTTAGCACAGTGTACAAAATAAACCCTTAAAAAAGGGTGTTAGATGGAGCCAGATGGATAAAGCCAATGTCATTTGCGCATGCAGCAAAATATAATTCTCATTGGCTGAGTTGTAAATGAGCTCAAGCTGCAGTGTTACGCCCATTTTAACGGTTAACTTTGTCGTACACTGTAGAGGGAAACGATCCAACTTGAATGTACGCTGAAGCACCGCGCGTGGTTTAGGGCGCTGCACAGTGAGCATCGTGCTGCTCACCATGGTGCGACATGCACATACGCACATATATTCGCCCAATCAAGCGCCAAACACGCGTAGAAACTCCGACACTCAATGCACCCATGTGCAATTCATCGCGCCATTTTGCGCAAATTTGATAACTCAAATTGTCACATGCTCAATTTCGATTACCAATTACAATTTTGTTCTATTTTCCGACTTTCACTATAATTCTAATTAATATTCAAACTGTCTAGCTTAGAATTCTCAATTCCAATTGTCATATTAGAAGTCGAAAACCGTCGTTTTTGGCCATTTTCAATTATCAATTGTAATGATCGAAACAACACTGACCAAATCTTCCACGAAAACGCAAAAAAGGGTTGTGCAGCGCACGAACTTGGATGAGTTTTCTGTAAACACCTCGTAGAAAGAAGGCGAAACGAGCTAAATAGCTCCGCAGGACTGCAGTGCCTTGCTTGATTTTCCTGCAACTCAGCAAGTAACCGCCCAAAATGAATCTTTCCCCTTAACGAGTCAGCAACCCAGGGGATAGACAGCCGAAATTGACAACTAACCCTCCCAAAAACGCTACGCTTGCCCAATCAGCAGAATACGAACGGAGCCGTAATTTATCGCAACTTCTGTTATCATTCCTGTAACGTTTTCGCAACGACCTGGATTTTCTCGTTTTGCTCAATGATCGGGATCTTATCTTACTTTCTTCTTCCTGCTGTATGCGTTGTTCCTTATCTATCTACTTACGATCCTATCCTGATTGTATATTCACGGCATCCACATCTGGTACAGGAAGGGTAGCGCGGGTGAGTTCGTTCTTTCTGTGTGTGTCATGCGCCAGTGAAGGTCCTTGTGCGAGTGGGCAATCAGCGTCAATTACACTCTTCGCAGGGTACAATATGCCAACTTGGCTAGGACGAACCTAACGCAACATCATGGCCGGGCCAGGCAGACTCGGCCTGGGGTTCGTAACAAGCGATCGTCTTCAGGAAGGTGCCGGAAGTGAAATGAACAGAAGTAACAGCGGGAGCAACGACTTGGCAGCTGGTAAATGTTATGATAGTGTCTGCGACTGTTCAGTGGATGCAAGTGCAGCATTTTCGGGTGATGAGCTGGACCGCGATTGATAGTGATATACTACAGGTGCGAAGCGTAGCCCATTCATCGGGTTGTTTTGGGACATCGAGAACTGCGCGATTCCGCCTTCTAAGAGCGTCAAAGATGTCGTCACATTCCTTCGCCAGAAATTCGTTCTACAACCTGGACGCAGGGAAAGAGAATTCACCGTGGTCTGTGATACTAGGAAGGAAAGAACAGCTGATGAGCTAGGAGAACAGCAGGTCGGTTATAACTTGCGTTCTTTTTGTTGATGTTGATCACAGTATAGGTCAGTTTTAGCCACTTGTTGAATACATTAGGTTCACAGTCTGTCGTTTCTCGGATTGTCGCATGCTGGTCGTTAACTTTGTAGGTGAACGTGGTGCATATCCAAGCAAGATCCAAGAACGCGGCAGACGACCGACTACGCACCGTCATGCGCAAATTCTACGACACGCATAATCCGGGAGATGTTTGCCTGTTGATTTCGGGTAAGCTTCTGTCTACCGGCAGTGCGAGGTAATTTTACTGTGTTGTTGTCTGTCTATAGGAGATATCAACTTCCAGGTCGGTGGACTATGCTACTCTGAGCATCTCAAGTTCAGAATATCTTGAGGCAATGGCTCCCCATACTACAGTACCATTCTCCAACTCCACACCATCAAAGTTTTCCGCGTACTATCTTCTAATTATCGCTATTTACTCCACCAGTTGCTCCGTCTACTATCGGAGCTATGAAATTTTGGTCGGCCGATCTGTTTCGAAATCATCGACGCGCAAGGCTTGCAACGGCAAAAAAAGACCTTTACAAAGGAGGGCATGCTATGATGATGGGACTGGCTTTACGTGCCTCCTTTGTAACTACTTGTAAATGTGGACTATTGCGCCGTGCCGCCCCAACTCGTGGTTGAACTGTGCGCAGAATATGCAGCAATTCCCGCCGGTGACCTGGTCCTGGACCGCAGGGGACCCGTAGTGGGTGGCAGTAAGACTGAGCTAGTTCAGAGTTCACATTGGAGTTAAATTTTTAGAAAGACACGCGAAACTAACATCTACGTAGTACTCGTAGCAAAAGGTAGTGTCGAAGGTAGTACGCGGAGCCTTCTGGTAGTGCGTAGCATTTAGTGTAGTGTACGGTAGTGCGCGGAGTATTTAGGTGGTGCGGGTAGTATGCGGAGCCATTACCATATCTTGATCTCGCCTGAGTTCTAATATGATGTGCAGGAAACCTTGATGACGGGAAAGCTGGACAAACAGCTCCGTATTATCGTGCTGCATCCAGGAAGAGCCAACGACAACTTCCTTCAGTTCACCGACGAGGTCTACTCGTTCGAAGATCTGATGGATCAAGTACCTGATGCAGAGAAGAAAGTCTATGCTGTAAGTTCCTCAGTCTTTATTCCTGTACAATTCATATTTTCAAACGAGAGTCTTTGTGGGTTGCAGAACCATGATTTCAACAACACGCTGTACGTCGCGAACCTTCCTCCGACATGGGACATGGACAAGCTACAAAGGACTCTTCGGAGCAAGGTCGAGATGCTTGGGGGAAGGGTAACTGTGGATAAGGCCAAACGCCTAGCCATGGTTCGTTTCGCCAACCCCAGCCAGACACGAAGGTAAAGAAAGGTAGACTTAGGCTAGGACGTTGAACAAATCTTCCCGACTGATGTCCACTGTTTGTGTGCCTGACAAACAAACTCGACCAGATTGTTTTCCCCCAGTAGCGCATGTTAGAAGCCGATAATACTGAGAAAACGCGCCACGTGGAAGAACGATCTTGCCGAGCTCTCATCTAATCTTCTGTAATGGTCCTAATAGTTCATTCTTCTTGGTTTCTTTTCGACAGAGGTTACGCTAAGATGCGGGATGAGGATATTGGTGGCTACATCACCCAGTGTTCTTTTCACTCAAAGTCCGAGTTGGAAAAAGAGCGACAGCAGAATGAAGGCATTAGATCAGCGGCCCCCCGTCATCACCATAACAGTGGTAACAGTTGGCAGAACGGCTACAGTCCACCCAGTGGCCCTAGTCAACTCGCTGACTCCATGTCAGAGCTGCATGTGACCAACGGGGTCCCAACTCAAGCCCAACGAGGGATCTTCGCCAGTCACAAACGAGACGACAGTCTCAGTTACTCAGCGGCGTTGGCTGGCCCCAGTGGAGCGAACAACGTAGTATCGCATGTAAGCCAAGGACTGGAACCAAAGGTAGCGCAAGCGCCGCAGCCCGCAGAGCCATTCGCGCTGAAGAAGACTAAGACTCCCGGGTTCTTTGAGCGATACTGGGATCGAGAAACGCTGAAGAATGTCTCCGTACAGAATACAGGAAACCGATCGGGAGATGAGGATACACCAAGAGTGAGTCTTCTCAAACGAGAGCCTCGGTCAGCGCAAGGGTTCAACTTGGGAGTTTCAAAGTCGTCAGCTGGCAACGCAGGAGGTAATTACATTCGTCTCATAACTTGTGAGCTCGGCGAACAAACTTACTTGTTCAGCCAGATCGTTCCTCCAAGTGGCGCATGTTGTCAATCAATGACACTGAAAGCATCCGCCACTTGGGAAAATAATCTGGTCGAGATTGTTTTGCCAAGCTCCACTTTGTGCAGAGTTTTTCAAACAGTCTGCTGTCAAGTTCTAATCATGTAGTTTCAACCAAGTTTCAATCGTGTTGCCTCGTAGATGGTTCTTCTAGCGGCGGGATGGAAAGTGAGACAAAGTCCCGACAGAACTCCGGAGGCAGTGAAGGAGACCATCAAGATTTGGTTGACATGTACATTGTCAACTTGGAAAGCAGCATTGAAGAGCCAGAACAGTACCTGGAATTGTTGAGCATGGTAGATGATATCACCGATTCCGACGTAAGTCTTTGTGGTATACGAAAGCGATGATTATGTCCTGCTTTGGAAGCTCATCAGACAAACTCAGCAAGGTTGTTTTCCCCACTGGCGCACGTTGTAGAGCTAATGCTTGAAAGCGTGCGACTCTTTGAGATTCCATCTGCCAAGTTTGTCTGGTCATCTGGTTGTTGTCCAGAATTTTTTTATCTACTTATTGATAGAATGAGACATTGACTATTCGGAAAGCACCCAACAACGTGACGTACGCTCACTTGGCCGTGACTGCAGAGGCCGCCGTGAAGCTGAAGGATCAGCTTGACGACATGAACTTCCATGGTCGTGTCTTGATGGTCACTGATGAGTGCCCGGAAGTTGAATCGAGCAGCCCGTCAGGCCCAGAGCCGGAATATGTCCAGAACCATGACTTTGTCTCCCAAATACGCAAAGAAAAGGACAGTAGTGGTGGATTGAACCCTCTCAAGTAGGTCACGATAGTCTTTGATGATTAGTAGCCATTTTACTTCTGACAGCAGATGAAATAGAAAATTTGGTTTGATTTTAGACAAGCTGTCATTCGAGTATTCAAGATGGCGAAGAAGGATGAACTGGCTTTGATAACTCTGCTGCGCTCGTTCGAGAAAGAGTAAGGCTCTCCATTCCATGTCCGTATACCGTATAGAGTTCGATTACGAATATTCTTATTAGGTATGATCAATCGCTGGATTTGAAAACATTGCGCGCTATGTCTGACATCGTTCGTGAGAGAGTACGGGATGCAAAGAAATTTATGCAGCTGAACCCGGAAGCTAAACGTTGGGATGCCGAGAGGGAAAGAAAGGTACGTGAAAGCTTCCTATACTGTGCCTCGATTCTTTCATCCAGCTTTAATGCTGACAACGAAATTTTTTGTCCTGTGAAATTCAGAACGGTGGGGAGGTGCTACCGTTGTCCTACTGCATCAAGCACTGTCCCGGAGGTTTCATGAACGGTGTTTGGGCTAAGAAGCTGTATGAGCCGTTGAAGCTGTACCACGTCTCCAGTGGGTTCTTTGCGGAATCCGTTACGCAATTACTGAAGAAACATCAGAACTGTGTACCGCTGAACTCGTAAGTTTCGCACTACCCTTTCTTATGCGATGTAATGCTGACAAGGGGACTACGCCAAGCGGCGTATCCTGATGATCAAACCGACTAAACAGAAAGATAGAGGAGAGTTTGGCGCACAGTTTGAGCTGTCAAACTACAGTAGTCCAAATGCAAATCCAGGAAGATTTTGCGGGATCCGGCACTACCGGCTCCAAGTTGCTGCAATGACGCAAAGCTCTTCGACTGGTAATCTTGACTGGCTGCGAACTGTCCACCCGATCAGCTGGTTTGTCATGTTATGACCCGATAGCATGCCATCCTGCGCGCACAACGTGCCGTGGTATACCGTTCTGTGACTGGATGTCGAAACAGCTGATCAGGTGAACAATTCGCAGCCAATCAAAACTACCAATCAAAGCTTTGCGTCATTGTAGTAACTTGGAGCCGGTAGTCCCGGATCCCACAGAATCTTTCAAGATTTAATATTTCGATTAGTTTGACAGCTCAAACTGTGCGCAAGACTCTCCTCTATCTTTCTGTTGGGTCGGTCTGGTCGTCAGGATGCGCTGCTTGGCGTAATCCCTTGTGAGTCTTTGTCTGTTTAAAATCCTGACAAACTCGACAAGATCGAGTTTCAAAGTGGCGCACGCTTATAGCCAATAACACCGCGGACGTGCGCCGAGGTTGTCGAGTTGGTCTGTCGAGCTCCCACTTGGTAGTTTAGCAGAGCGAAACTCATTTTAGGTTCTTGGTGTGCTATGAGGAGTTTTACAAAGACGAGTTGAAGGAAGTGGCACAGAATGACAATACGAACCGGAAGTCGGGTGTTTTTCTCGAGCACCTTCTGTTGGCTGTACCGGATGTTAGGATCGTCAGGCGACCAAATGGACCACGTCAACTTGTGCTGGCCGGACCCAACGACAAGATTAGTAAGGATGTTCGACCTTGAAAATGATATGGTATTATAGAGAGCACGAACGAGCCTACGTTGGCTGTTTTTGCAGAGCCAGGTGAGAATGCGGCCAGAAGTGGTATCGGTGCCGGGGTGTCTTCCGGTGTAGAAGTTCGGAAAGTGTTGGAGTCACAGCCACGTGCTGCGATGCATTATTCGAACTTGGCCGACGCGCTTCGTCAATGTGGAATACTTTGCGAGACGCGCGGAGACGATTCCGAAACCGTACTGGCTCTTGTCCAGCAGTCATCGGCTGACTTCGAGGTAAATTTATATTTTCCGGAAGTTTTATTTGCATGTTCTTCGACTGAAATATGTTATCCATTTCCATTATCACAATTTATTGGACCAAATGTTTTTTTGATCGTATAGGTTATTGGATTCGGTGCTGAACGAGTTGTGACGTTGAGTCATGCGGCGCAAGTACGACGCTTCTTGGCTCTGGTTGACCAAATCAGGGTTCTGTGCGAAGATGAGAAGATTACCGAGGGCAACATCGACACGCTGTTCGAAATGGCAGGGCTGAAGAGCTCGGAGAAGCATACTTTCGATGTGGCGGACTTCGGGGTGTGTGAAGTTGAAGACCTACTGGCGCACATCAGCGACGCACCGCAGTCCGTGGCAGGAGCTGTAGGGAACGCTGGTGATCGTACTACATCAGCTCGCACTGACGGTGAGTATACTTTGTAAATTTCTTTTACTCATTCTAGTATGGGGTGACACCAGCCCGTTCAAGCAAAGTTGTGACCACGGATTATTCAAAATTGTCGGATAATTCACGATGAGACTCTCGGGCCTAACTTTTAGGCTACGGGTGAAAGCCCTGTCAATAAGCTGCTAGAATCAACCGAAAACGAAGGTACCCTTGGCTGCCGAGAAGGGACCGTATGGGTGAGGGTCGAATGTGAGCATTAACTCTTCTTCGTTAAGTTCAAGTTTGCTAAAATCCAGCGTGACTGATTCCACTCAAGCTATAGCGCGTGCAGTACCAGATCAGATTCGCTATCGTTCTGCATTAGCGAATTCGTTTCGTTGACTCGAACAAAAATTTTTGAAGTAAAAGGCTGTTTTGGGAGCGTTGGAAAAACAACGAGAAAACATGGGTCTCTACACGACTGCTCCCGCCGAGCCTTGAGCTCTTCTGATCGGTATTTCGACTACGGTAGTTCGATTTGGGATGTCTGGTACTTTTGTGAAAGGGTAAAGTTGGGGCTGTCGGAGCAGATTAGGAATAACTCTCAAAAACCGTTAATAGAAGAGAATCGATTCTTGAAAGGGTGGTGACAAGTTTGCTTGAACGGACTTGTATTTTGTAGTTTGATATGCGTCCGGTGTGCAGTCCATGTGTAGCGCAATGATATTCATAATTGAAGCCAAACTCGTCGTTCTGTGAATTAGTTCTGTTCCGTCTTTTTGTGAATGTGTTCATGTCCTTACATCGACGATAACTTTTGCGGCTTAAGGCTGTTCCTGTGTAGTCTAATCTATCTATTGTCACGCAGAATGTGAGGAACCTGTGTACTCTCTATTCCGTTTTGCCGAAGAGGCCAAGAACTTGCTGACGAAGCAACCGGGCTATTCCGAGGATTTCATCAAGTTTCCGCAGAAGTTCCGAAAGCTTTATGGTCGCGAACTGAAAAATCGCAGTTACGGCTACGAAAAGCTGTCCGACCTCTGCGAAGCTGTTGACGAGATATTGGAGGTAAAAGAAGACCGTCCTTGTTCCCCCTAAGTGAACTGAATATTATCCTACGGTTTTCCCTGTTGCAGGTGGTGCCTGTTCCTGGAACAAAGGACCGTTGTGTGGTGCTGAAGATGGACGAACGCTACAAGCATCTGAGGACTGTGGTGGATCACATCTTCCGCGAAAAGAGCGAAATGTCGCAAGGGGCGTTTAAGGAAGAATTTAAGCATGTCGGATGGGAGTTCAAGCCGGAGCACTATGGGTGTGAGGCGCTGGAAGAAGTTCTGTACAACCTTGGAGACGACATCAAGGTGAAAATTCGAATCAGTGTTGTCCTTTCGATTGCTGACTTTCGTGGTTCCCTGCCGCAGGTGGAGCGGAGTCGACGCAAGTTGTTGTTGGTGAAACGTGGATTGAATGACTCGATGGAAGCTCAAGGGAGCGTGACGGAGACGGACAGCGAATCTAGCGTGAGTATTTCTTCGGTCTTCCTTCAGCGGGGGAAATGCATGTATATTATGGACTCGTAGAGGCTTCGAGTAAGATATGATGTTTCCAGGCATCGATCCCATCGGCGAGTCCAAGCAGCAGCAGGAATTTAAACAGGACGGAGGACGCGGAACCGGAAGTGAACTTGACGTCGATTCAACCATCCATTTCGTCTACTCGCCTAGCTATGAATTTTGGTCAGTAAAGCTTAATCTTAATTGTCCTTTAGCACTAATTAATCTGCAATCTTGAACGTATCGTGTTTTTCGTACGAGTACATTAATCGTTTTGGACAGTATCAAAATATATTCGTAATGGGCCAGTAATTATTAGACTATAGTTTCACGTTCTTTTTTGTTACGAAAGGAAGTGAGCTGCATGTTTCTTTACCACACTGGCTTCAGACGTGTAGTTTGTGTCTCAGTTTTTAATCGCTTTGTGGGTGTGAGATTCTTGTTGTGTCGTAATGGGCGTTTGAAACTTGGGCAGACAATCAAAAATTAATCTTTCAGTATGATTCGATGGTGTCATCAGGATGACTTCTTGGCTCAAGACGCCTTGATCGCTCACGAGCAGACTATTACAGACTAGAAAGTTGGGTGCGCGAAGCCTTCTTTTCGGTGGAGCGTGGTTGATACCCCGCGCGATGATTGTGTGCTTTGGGTGAGATCCAAGAACAGTTCACGAAGAACCGGAAGTACAGTACCATTTAGCCACAGTATATAAACTTCGTTCGGAAGTTACTTTTCATTTACTTTTCGGGGTCGAAGTGAAGCGGACTGTCGAGCAACCTTGAGTAAGTGCTGCTGGTAATTCTCTCCCGTTGCTGAGAATGTCGGCCTGGGGTTTATGTTTACTTGCTGGGTTTGCCGTTGCTTATCTTTCCGGTAAGTGGAAAATCTCGAGTCTCAGTCATGTTACAGTTTTCATTTCGGCGTGTTCTAACTGAAATTGTTTTCGTTGCAGCAAGTCGGATTAACGCCCAGGTTGATTACCCGAGAACTCCGACTCAAACCTGCAACTGTCCACTGGACTTCCGTCCAGTATGTGGATCGAATGCCAAGACCTACAACAACGCCTGCCACCTTCGTTGCGAGCTAGCATATACACCCGGTTCGATCCTTCTGTCTTTTCTTCCCGCGTTGCAGAGATGTGCAGAAATTTTTTCTATGAAATTAATATGATGTGGGAGGTGGGCAAACAAACATGGTCGTTATCTTGTGAGGCGCACGCCTCCAGTCAATAACAATGAAATCGTGCGCCACTCGAGAGAACGATTTTGTACGTTTGCTTGCCCATCTCCAACGTACTATTCTTATGCCTAAGTTCACGTTCTCTTCCAGGTTTGATGCAGCTGAGCGAGGGTGTATGTGGGTCGAATTCGCAAGTTGTTGGCCCTTTCACTTCTGGAGTATCTCCTTCCGGCGTCGGCTACCCGTATGGAAGTCAACCTGCCTCAACGTACCCGGGTTACAGCGACTACGGCTCGACATGCTCTTGGGGCTGTCCCGCAGTATCGGTCGGATCGGTATCTGGTCAGCCCAACTGGTCCAGCACCTACGGAACCAGCTTTTACGTGCCGTATGTTTCTGGCTACTCGAACTCGTCTTCATTGTCTGGTTGTAATTACCGTCATTACAGACCTTACGGAGGGGGTGGAGCCGCAAGTTCGTTGTATGTAGCGTCCAGTAACACACAGGTCTGCGACCATCGCGGGAACGTCTACGCTAATGACTGCTTGTAGGCAACCAACCTTTACATTTGGGTTTTATTTCGGCTTGCTGTACGTCTTTTCTTGCAGGTACTATCGGGCGGTCTGTGAGGCCGAACGACGACAAGACTTCCTCATGAAGAGAACTTGCACGGCCGGAGTTACCAGCACCGTCTACGAAGGTTTCAACCCGTCCCGGTACCGCAGCGGGACTCTTCTGGCTAACGAGGTAGTCACCACAACGACATCAAGACCGGTACCTGGGTAAAAGTAATCGGAGATCTTGCTCATTTTATACTCTTACGTTCATACCACTGTTTTGATACTGTCTGAAAAGATACGTCGACCGCTTCTTCGGCATGAGACACATCGATGAAACTTCCGTAAAACCTAGAATCCGTTTCAGAAGAATGTGAACTTACACGTAGTTTATGGTTATGATCCGTGAGGCTGTTGGTAAAATCAGTCATTCGTACGCCACTTCGCCAGTTCTCCGTTCATAAAACTATCGAACCAGAGATTATTTCCGAAGAAACCTGGTTACAGTTGTATCACAGAGACCTAGTTAGACACAAGATATCCGATGTCCCGTTGTGTATGGTCAGTCTCGTTCGCGATACAGTGCCACTCGTCTTTTAATCTTCTTTCCACATCTTCGACTACAATCGTTTTTCCTCTGCAGTGGTTACAATCTACGTATATCGATTCAGATTTTTCCTCCTTCCATCCGCCAAAGTCGCGAAGAGCCGGGGGAACTCGCACGATTATCCGGTAGATCTTTGTCTGAGTACCCTACAAAGGTTCTCGCAGAAGAGTTGCGGAGAAGGCGAGGGAATACATGCGGATGGAATTCGCCATGGACATACTTAGGCTTGGGCTAGTGATCTCCTGTCTTATAGGTACGTGCAATACGAAATCAGCTCTAATAATTTAACTGTTGTTCCGGAATAATTTAATAATTTGACTGGAACGGCGGGGACTACCTACGGGCTGATCATCTAATTGCTGTAGGGAATGCTGCGGTATGGGGGCAATCGGGGAGAGCGCGGCAACGATCTTCTCAACCACTCTCCAACTCTCGCGATCGGTCGTCAAACCAAAGATTCTCAAAGAGTCAATCCGTCCAGAATAGACAGCTGAACCCTACTCCCAGGCTTGCACCAGCGCCTCCGCCTTCACAACCACAAGTCCAACAGCAACTTCCGGTCCAGCAGCAAATGCTGCAAGATAACCAAGCTGCCAACATGATCCGCCCATTAAACTTCCAGCTACCTCCTACCAACATGTTTCCTCAAGCTACTCCTCTTGCCTTCAACTCTCCAAACGAGATGAGTGTCAGTCCCATGATTCCACAGATCTCCATGATACCAGCAAACTTACAACCACAGCAGCCCGCAAGTTTCCCGTTTGGCCCACTATCTATGAACGGTGTGAACCCAGTGGCGCCCCAACAACGTCAATTCATGCAGTTCATGCAACCAAGCTTCACAGGTGCCCAAATAAAAGTAGTTAAAATCTAAGGTTGTTGTCTAAAATATATTCACCTTGGTTCTACAGGTAATGGTTACGGAGGACAGAACAACGAATTTGGTGATGTCCCATCGAGTGGCGCCACCTATTCCGGTTTCGGGGACCCGTACGGTGGCGCTCGGGACGGGGAAGGTGACGGGCTGAACAGCATCTACAGGTCGTCGTTTACTGATGTCAACACCATGGAACGTAATGCACGTTACGGAGGATCTTCCGGTGGATCGAGCAATGGGTACGCGTACCCCGCCATGGGCAATACCTACGCAAGTCCAGGCTATGGTGGCAGCTACGGATCGGGTCAAGGAAATATGAACTCCGTGGAGTGCCTGTGTACTACGGACTACATCCCTGTATGCGGAAGTGACGGAATCACTTACATCAACCTTTGCGATTTCCGGTGCGCGAAACAACAGGGACGTGTGGTATCCTGTAAGCCAGCACTGAGACTTTCGTCAAAACAAGAAAATCTGTTTCAGCGTTGAGCCATGTTGAACCTCTCTTTGTAGCTGTAACCTCTAGAAGAGGGGAGTGTGCCGGTACTTCGACAAACAACAGCATCGGTGTCAGTTGGGAAGTGTACAATAGCCCTTACTATCGGCCAGGAGACCCTTGGTGAGATAGATCACGGAAATATTCACGAAATCAGCCCAGTGTTTTCAGTTATCAGAAATTCTAATTTTGGTCTGTTTGGTTTCAGCAATTGGAAATGCTACAAGGGTACCTTGACCGTATGTGACCAAAATGGCGTTGTCTACGTGAATGCATGCGTGTTTTGGAAAACCAACTGCCGCAATGGAGGAACCTTGACAGTGACTCCGTGTACAACCACAGCCAGCGGTGCTATGGTTCTCGACACCGACAGTACTGCCACAGCTACCGGTGGAGGCATCATTTCCGCCGGCGGAAATTTTGTCGGTGGATCCGCTAGTGCCATTACAGTGAGGGGTCCTTCTGACAGCACCGTAATTACCATTAGTGAACCAAATAGCCAGAAGAAGTTTGACTTTGGCGGGCCTTTCGGTGAGTTTCCCAGTGCAGAAAAGACTAGCACAACGACCGCTGCTAGTGCCGCTACGACCGCCAGCGATGCGTTCGTGTTTCCTTCGGCGAACGGAGATGCGGTAGTGTCATTGAGACAGAGCGACGGAACCGATCCGTGGTCAAGCAGCAACAAGCAGGTCGTCATTCGCCAACGCTAACAAGACCTGTCACGTATGATAAACTACATCCTTACCTCGTCCAGGTCAACATCATCGACCTACTCTTCTTGACTTAATGACAACCATTGTAATTCAATGAACTATTGTTTCGCGGGCGAAACTACTGAGATTTTCTGATTCTGCAAACATGTCATAATAAATTTACCCAATCCAAAAGTTATGCAACTGGGTTTTTACTTGGATCAAATACGCTATCAAAAATTGGGAAAGAACAAACAATTGAGAAACGTTTTATGAACTATTCAATAAATTAAGCCTTGGTCTCGACACTTGCAAGACGCTTGGCAAGCTACCACCCAAGGATCGTTTGGTTGAGCGGTGCATTTCCTGGTATTAGGTATCAATGCCGGGAACAGAGTTGGGTTACTCGGTGCCGGTTTATCACAGTTGCTGTAGACGTTCTGGAACGGACAAGGATTCGCTGCAAAGACGAAACTATGCGTATAATTCCCATTCCCACATGCTCAATACAGTACGAACATACTGCAGAGTCCGTCATCGCACGTAGAGCTCCCCAGGCCGCCACATTTCCCGCATACTCCGCCATTTGCCGAGTTCCCGAATAGGTAAGGGGAGCAAATATCTCCGCTATTTCCTCTGCAATGTCCAAACATGATTTTTCGAACTTGAGCAACATCATCGATCAGCACGAAGTTGCATGACGGAATGTACTCACGGAGGTCCATAGTTGCAAACGAAAAAGTTACCGACAGGGTTCGGACAATCGGCGAACCCGCATCCTATCTGGAAGCTGGTCGCTGTTCAAGTAAAGTATGACGGATCAGTACTAAAATTCGAGGAGCTGCAACAGCTCCGTGCCGTAACGTACCCCATACATCCTAAAAAACATCAGAAACGACTTGCGGGTGAGGAAAGTCGCTGTTGGTATTGAAGGGCGAATTCGAAATGACTTTGTACCTGCGTGAAATGTCCAATCAATTCGAAGTCCACGCAGGGACTTTGGCCGATGGTAAATAAGTTGGCTTCCTGGTCCCACAACTGAAACGTGCGATTCCAGCTTTGAATTCCGTTGCCGTTAGCGATGTTCTGACCCGAACCGTTGAACACTGTAACCAGAAGGAATACAGTAATGTATGACTCAAAGCCTACCCAGGCATTGAATCATAGTGTGGCACTAATTTAGTTTTGACTGCGTTTCTCAACAGGAAGCCGGGAGCGCCATAACGCACAGCTGGTTGGGCGGATATCTGGTCCGTGGATATTCTGACACCGGTTCGCCCAGTCCTGAGCCACCTGGGCCGCTTTGCCATCCCACTGCATTTTCAATATATTTGCCCCTCTTTGTTGCCGTCGAACATTATTGATCAGTGTCAATATGAGCTGCTGGACGTTCGGGCATGATGTGTCGAGCTGTCTAGAGCACTGTGATGATAGGGTGGTGGTGGCTGGAGCCTGCGTAGTGGGAACCGGTGTTGGAGCCGATGTCGGTGCCGCTGTCGTGGTTGTGGGAGGAGCCGTGGGAGGAGCCGTGGGAGGAGCCGTGGGAGCTGGTGTTGGCGCAGCCGTCGATCTCGTGGTGGGAGGCGCATTCGTGGAAGCCGGCGTTAGTCGTGTGGTAATGGCAGGAGTCGGTGATGGCGTTGCCCTAGTAGGTGATGGTGCCGGGGCGGAAGTGGAAGTAACGGGACCGTTCAAACTGTTCCCCTGAGCCAGGGAGCCTAAAGAAAATACGTACTACTTCTTTTGGTTCAGTCGCTAAATTTGGCTGAATGAGAGAAAGCGGTCTTACGATAGCAGCAGAAGTTTCCTTGGAAAGCCAAACAACCGACCGTGGAAGCGCTGATCTCGAGCTCGGTACATAAAGTGTCCAGAGTGGTAAGATCGGAGCAGAATCCCGGTATTGTCAAAGTTGGAAAAACATCTGGTCTGCATGGCACAAAAGTTACCATAGACTGTCTATCAGCCAGTTTGGAGACCCGTTGGTCAAACAGAGCTTTCAATTCAGAATTGTCCGTCAAGGTCTCCGCGCCGGTACCATGGGATAGAGTATTCCATATCAAAGCAAACGCGAAAACGATACTTTTGAAAAGTAATACAGGACGTTTTAGCTCCATTCTCGAACTACCCTATTTTAGAACACGAACGGAAGTCGAGCTTTTTGAGCGACTTGCATGCATATGGCTCAAATCGATCTTGTTCTTTTCTCGTTCAGTCAGTCACGTCTTTGATATCGAGACGAACAGCATCAATTATTTGTCCATGCTGCCGATCGCGTTTTATGTTAAACTTCGAGTTCGCTGTATAATAAAGAGACTAGGTGTTTTTTATACTACTTTTAGTTCTTGATTCGTGTGAAAAAGAAGCAAAGCCCTACGAATCATCACCACTGAACTGTCTCGGACGTTGTCCGTGTAGCCACCTACAGCTTATTTGGATTTTCGAACCATAACAAAAGCGGATGAAAACATCGTTGGCACGTTGTGTCACCCTAACGAGGGAACGGACAGGACGATCAGACACCGATCTTCGCTTTGATGCTTCCACCTGAT
>BDGG01000001.1:2977526-3135730 GCA_001949185.1 Ramazzottius varieornatus
ATGGCTCCACGCTTTCAGGATTTTCTCCTGCTTCAGGGAGGGGTTCACAGCATCTCTTCCTGATTTTTATAGTAAGCTAAGAAACCTACCCATCAGGTGGAAGCATCAAAACGAAGATCGGCGTCTGATCGTCCTGACCGTTCCCTCGTAAGTAGTTTTGAATGCGATATCATGCTACAGAGACAAATAGTTCACGCAGATGAGAATTCATCTGACCGCAAGGAAATCATAGATATGATTTTCTCCAAAATCATCTTGGCTTCAAACCGCCGACTTGGTAGATTTCGTTGTTGAACCTTCGCGATGTTTTCATACTCAATTATGGTCAAGCGGCCTTGCATGAATTATGTTCAAGGCAACAGCTTTTACATACGATTCCGGAAAGCTACGGGGAGTCGTCAGCTCTTTGACCTCAGCTTCATATGGCAGCTTCGCCAAATCAGATAACTAGTGTCTCAGATTTGGCAGGCGAGAATATTGTAATTTATTAAGACTAATCAAAAAACGATTTGAGCAGAGCTTCGTTACATGCTTTTGCATATTTCCGTGCATGAAATACTAATACCATGTGTCAAAATGAAGATAAACAAATGACATTTCTGATTATTTAACCGGCGTTTCCGCCGGCTGCGCATGTCTGGAACTCACCAGTTATGCGTAAATGGGGATTAAGCAACCACAAAGTTGTAAGCTTCTCGTGAATAATTGCCGGAACAATGTCCAATCTCTTACGGCTAAACCGCCACTTGACACGTTGGCATCGGAGGACAAAATGTTTTGTCATCGATAGATTGCATATTACGAATTTGACGGTAGGATAAAAAGGCTAGAATCGCTCATGCGAGTGAGAAGTTGAACAATCAGAGACTTATGGTTTGCCATTCGTTCAGGAGTTTTTAGACTCGACGTTGATCTTGTGCTCCCGACCAATATCAATCATGATGTTACCTCTGCTTTGTCTAGCCTTCGTGGCCCATATGCAGTTTACGGTAGGAATGATCTTCCCAGGTGAGCAACTTGTCATGACACGCCCTTGATTGCCCGTTCATTTGGCTCACTTGCATGTTGGAATTGCGGTACTGATTCTGTATCACAGGTTCGAGGTTCCGCCCTTCCAGAATCCTGTCTCGTCTGTGGGATGATGAAAGTATGTCAAGTATGTCCAGACCGCACAATAGTGCGCAAAGGTTCTTGATGGATGAAACTCAGAGACGGCCTGCGCCATCGATGAGGGCGGATACTCGCATGATGAGCTGTATACCGGATCAATTGCCCACACTTCAGTTTCCGGGAACCTGCGTCGAGGACAGCCGACTTGAAGCAATGTGTTCGGAACGGGAACTCAGCGCGTCGAAAGACTGCACTGACGGAAGCTTCTGTTGTTACTGTAAGTATGTACCGAAACAAAAATCAGTCAAAAATCGATAAAATTCAGTCAACGGAAAGAATCACACAAATGCTAAATGTATTAACACTCTGCGTACGACCGTCCTCTTTGTGTATATAATCACTCAGTTTTATTCACCTCCCAGTTTTAGCTTTTGGTCTTTCGGGTCTGGGTCTTTTTTTTCGCATGTACCTCGGTCCTCTCACCAGAGCACAACTGATGACCAGCGGTCAGCAAAACCCCAGCACGCTGGAAAATTTTTCTACGATTTCGGGTGGTTTTGGTGACATTTGGTGTTTCGTCTCTTCGCGCGAGACACGTGCACGGTATTCGCTTAGAAAAAAACTGGAGCACTGGGGACAGTCTTATCTACCGAAGCCGAGCCTAGGATAAATTTTGTAGTCATCAGTGCGGTCAGAAGAAAATCAAGACGACCAGTTTCCTGCACGGGATCGAACCCTTTTGAGAGACGGCGTTTATGGCCTGCCCATTATCCAAATTTTGAGATTTCGAAAATTGTCTATTGGTTGGGCCAGGCTCCGCAACACGGTACCTACCAATAGAATTCCTGTATATTCAAAGAGGACGGTAGTATTCTGCAAACATGAAAACGATCGTGCTGAAAGTGTTAATGACATAAAGCTAAAATCTCGCCACCCAAGTGTGAAGGCCTTGTAGCTCAGTTGGTTAGAGCGCCGTGCTAATAACGCGGATGTCCACGGTTCGATCCCGTGCAGGGCCAACCTTTTACTCTTTTGTAAAGGGAGATGTATATGTATATTTTGTAGTCCCCGTTTCGAAAGGGAACTTCCTGATTCCACAGAGCATCGCGGATAATATTAACGCCATTGCTGCTATCGGCTTCGTTCGTCAACAAGCTCAAGAGCCGGCGACCCAAGCACCAACCCAGCCACCCCCGCCGCCTGAGACAGAGGCTCCCACTCCTGAACCTACTGCAGATCCCGCGCCTCCACCTCCTCCTCCTGCTCCCGTGCAAGTCAAAGCTCAGCTCGGCGATACCTGTAGTGGCCCGAATGATTGTCCGGACGCTGGAACAAGTTGTTTTAATGGTCGTTGTAATTGCTGGGCTACTCAAGGGTTCTCCGCAGAAGAACTCTGGGTAAGTGCAGGAAGAACCTTGTATCTTTTCGATTAACCTCTGATAGTTTCGTTTGATCGTACTGTCGACTTTATCTTTATCTGAATATATATTTACTACATCACTTCGACTTTCTTGTTTTCTAGTCTTGCACTGAGGACCATCACTGCCAAGTTTTCTTCCCAGGCCACGTGAGTTTCATTCTTGGGCCATGAGATACACCGTTGAATTTACGAATGGGGGAAGGTTGATCAACGATCTTTCACGTTGTAGGTGTGTCGATCTAGCCAGCTATGCAACCAGTTCCGAGGAAAACTGGGATTCTGCCAGCCTCTAAGTTCGATCAAGAACTAGAAAGTGAGTTTGTCGGCGTGTTGTGCTGCTGTTAGCTTAGCTGGATGTACTCTCCGATTTTGCAGCGGAAGTTTTATACTGATAAGTTTTGTACGTGAAGCAAAAGCTGTCCTGTCATGTGATACAGTACTGTAAACCTTGGAAAACGGAAAACAAATGCGACGAAAATATCAAAAAAAGGTTTTTTTCTTCCTTGTTTAATTGTTGTTGAATAAATTTTGCTGGTGACGTATCGTGCCGAATTTTTCTTGATGATTGGGTTACGTTTTTCTACGCTGAGCAATTATTGCGATTAAACATGCGCGACAAAAGAGGTAAATTGCAGCATGGAGAAGGCATCAAGTAAAAAGTCTGTTGCATGAATCTGCAACCCGAACAAAAACAGAACCTCGACGCATGGGAGTAATAACATTGGCCCTGCACGGGATCGAACCGTGGACAATCCGCGTTATTAGCACCTCCTGCCGGAGAAGCAGAAGTGCTTCGATGCGGCACTGTCAAGGCTGTCTGTTGATTGAATTGATTGCGGAAGCTCGATGAATAGACAAAGAGGACATTCAGTCATTTAATCGTTTTATCAATCTTTTCTTGAAAGCCTCCGCTATACGCTCGTGGAGGATCCATCTACTACCTCTGGTGCTCGAGTACTAACTGATCGATGGGGTGACTGGAGTTCTTGATGGTACTGGCAGGTCTCGTGAACGGCGACTTTGCAAGGTTGCTCAGGCTGAAAGATTCCACGCGATCAGCGAGTTGGACGTAAACGCTTGAAGACACCATCGTACCAATATGCTCCTTACGGACGTCGAGGATCTTCTGTGTAAGTGATGATGCATCGGTAGAACAGTACCGTGAGTCTGCAGAAGGTTAGCCCGTGTGCTTTGTAGTTCGCTTGACCGACCCTCGGACCTCTTCTCGGGAGCAAGATGTGGAGACTGACTTTATCAAGGCAATCCAGTCGGATAACGCTGTGCTAGCTCATTCCCTCCGGACATTAGCTCACAGAGTGCAATCACCGTGCGAGCGAGAAGCCATTAACGCACTTGCAGTAAGCGATGTCTTTTAACCGCAAACGATCCGGCTAGGATAAGAAGTATGTCGATGGAAGCTGTGAGTATTTCTGTTTGAAGACTCTGGACAATATCGCGAAACGTGGCGGTCGGGGTGTGCAATCAGAATTGGGCAAGTTTCGCTTCTTGAATGAGCTGATCAAAGTTGTGTCTCCCAAGGTAAGTATCACAAAGCAGTCTTCTCCAGTGTTGTTGTTTTGGAGCTTGAAAAGTCCGCTGTACTAAGTAGTTTGTTGAAGCGTTTCCTGTCAACCGGAAGTGATATTGAGCCATTTCTATTGTAGTATTTGGGAGATAAGACAACAGATGCCGTGAAGCAGAAGGTGATCAGCCTTCTCTTTCATTGGAGCCAGATGATGCGTTACGAGCAAAAGGTGGTGGAAGCGTACAATATGTTGAAACAGCAAGGCATCGTGAAGGACGATCCCGCTTCGGCTGAACCACCTCCTCCGCCTCCTGCAGCCAGACCAAAAAACCCTATCATCGAAGATGAAGAACGCGCTCGAGTGAGACATCTTTTAGCTGTTTCTAGTCGAAATGGTCCTTATGTGTCGGGTTGCAGTTACTGAGGAAGCTGCTGCAAAGCCGCGAGCCTGCCGATATGGTCGCCGCGAATCGCCTGATCAAAAGTATGGTGCGTGAAGATGACCAGCGCATGGAGAAAATCATCCGTCGTCATTCCGACCTGATCCATATAAAAGAGAACGCTAAGCTGCTGTCCGATATGCTGAAGCAATACTCGCCTGCCAGCAGCTCGTTGCAAGAACGGGAGATCATGCGACAGCTGTTTGACTCCTGTGAGCTGCACCGACCAAAGGTTTTCAAGCTGGCTGCCGAAATGGCAGAAAACACCAACACGGAGACTGAAGATGGGCCTAGCCTTGGTAAGGACCCGTTATTAAGTCCGAAATAAGGTAATCAATAATCTCTGACTATTTCAAAGCCGACATTCTTTCGACGAGTGACGAGCTGACGGAAGTGATCGAACGGTACCGGTCCCTCGGTCTTGCAGCCGAAAAGTTCGACGGCCGAAAACCTCACGAAGGTGCTCCTGGTAAGCGAAACTCGGTGACATTCTGGTGGTTTCTGAAGACAGCGGGAAAGATTTTCATCATAACCTTCACGGAAGTAAGGTTGTCTTTTAGCTGCATTGGTGTCTTTTGACGATAAGACACCTGGACCCTCGACTTCTCGACCTTCCGCGCCACCTTTAAACAACAGCCCTGCTGTTCAGCCCACAAGTTCTTCCAAAGATGACGTCTTGTCCTTGCTCGAAGACGTCTTCTCAGATCCGGACACTCATTCAGCTCCGACGTTATTCCATCCCACACCTGTCCATCCTGTGCCTGTTCTGAACGGGTCAAAAATGCTGACAGCTGCCCCCATGCAGCCGGTCACTTTCCCACCGGCGATGTCTAACATATCTCGGGCAAACGATAGTCAAAATGGCTCGGGTAACTAAACCAGAGCAATATCATGCTAATTTCTGAACAGCAATCGAGAGATGTGTCATGTGGAAGTTCATCGCTTGTTGTTTTTCCAGCCCAAACGCCAGCGGCCATGGAGTCCCTCTCTTCCAAGCCGCGCGGTCTTGTTGACTTTGACGACATTACGAATAACTTCCTGGGAATGAATCTGGGAGATGCCCAGTTGAAGAGTCGATCCTTCCACGCTGCACTAGACACGTAAGTGTATGATGTGATGGGGAAAGTATCGCTTTAGTGTGTTGATTTTGGCTGTAGGAGACCCAAAGCAACTCTCAGTGAACTGCAGCGTGTCCTTCCTGCAACAAGCGATCTGTCGCCCAAGGGACATCCGAACAATGCAGCTCGATCAAGTTTCTCTCGCGACGAGGAACTTTTAGACTCTAATCCATTCCTTGCTTCTTCCTCTTCTTCAAGAACAGACTGCGTCAAGATGGCACCAGGTGGACTCAATAGCGCTTCGATCAATCGAGGATCCATCGGTGACATCTCGGTTTCCTTACAAGACATCCAGCCCGGTACAATCGTTCATATTTCAAAGTATTGTTAATAGTCTAATTTCTGACAATTTTTCAACCATTGCAGAACCAGTGGAACCGATCCAGATCTACAACCAGAACCAACTCAACATCGTGCTGTATCGCACGAAGAACCGGCCAAGAGAAGACTGCGTAGTTTTCGTCGCATCTGCCAAAAGTTCCAACTCGACTCTCGTCAAAGACTTCACTCTTTCCTTCTTCGCATCAAAGGTAAGAAACCGAGGAAAATTTGTCAACAATAAGAGTAATGGATGTTTTTCATTCATCGATCGCTCAATAGGGCACTCAAGTAAAGATTCAGCCCACAACCTCTTCTGACATTCCTCCTTACAACCCAATCTTTCCGGCCGGCCCTGTTAGTCACGTGCTGATCGTTGCCAGCGAAGCAAAGGTAAGTTTGGGTTGCTCTGCTAGAAAAGCTAAAGTGAACGGTTTTCGTCTCTTTTTGCAGCATCCTCTTTCCTTGCAATATCAGGTGGACTATACCTTGAACAACCGGGCGTACTCTGACAGTGGAACCACACCTCCTTTGCCCGTCTAGACTTTTGTGTGACAGGCTAGTCAGATCGATCGAGATGAAGTCGATACTTGGTGATTTCGTGTTGAATTTGGCAGCATTTCCGGTACGCATGTTGAGCTATGTAGTGTTTGATTTGATCTAGTCATACAAGTGCAGTCGAAGCAATCGTATAGTGGAGATTTATTTATGATTATGATTTGAGGGAGGTAACGCGACATTACATTTTGACAGTTTTTCAAGTTTGATGGATTTGATAGTAAATGTAAATCGGAGGACAGAATATCAACGTGGTTGTTTGAACATACAGTAAACGCGTTACGTCATAATCAGCTACATACATAGGTATCACCGGTTTTTCATCCAAAATTTGTTATCACTATATCAATAAATTAGCTCGTAACGAGGTCCACTGTTAGAAAGCCCTCCTTGGATAGGATCGCGGTTGCCGTTGTTGGGTCCACCGTTGCGGGTAGAACAACTTCTCGGTAGCAATCTTGATCTTTGCATATCGAAGACTTGTCATGGGGTATCACACAAACTCTTAATTTATCATCCACAATCTGGACAGTGAGGTCTTCCGGTTGAAGTCCAGGTATCAGGTCGAAACTGTAGCGAATATTATTTCGACGGTTCTTTGCGTTTCCATCGTGCACGTCGAAGCCATTGGTAGTGCGATATCCGCTTCCCGGGTGTCCGTTCTTGCTTGATTTGAGTATTCCGGGTCGTCTGGCAGTTGATGTCGTCCTTGTTGAAACTCCGCTCGTGAGTGTCGGTATCTCCTTGTCTTCTTGAGAGAAGTAGGTGGTGGACGTTGACTTTGTGATGGACTTCTTCGTTTCCAGGAAGGAAGATTCCAGTACGTCTTTTTTGGGGCCCACTGAAACGAGGGGGTCCTTCAGGTGTAAGGCGATTTCCGCTTTGAGTTGCGCAGCTTCCTTCTCCAGTTGCCGGCGGATCGCTTCAAAGTCGACCGGTTCGTGCTTGGTAGAATGTCCGTTCGTGAAGGTTTTAGTCTTTGCGGAAGTCATGGTAAGAGATATCTGTAGCTGGGCGGAAGGATAAAAGCCCAGCCGGGACAAGGAAGCACGTTCGTGGTGGATCGATGGGAACCTTGAAAACTCGAAAACGTGACGAGCTTGGAACGAACAATGTTTCTCACACTCTCAGCCGCCTATTTTTAGCGTGAAGCTGTGAATGCATTGTTGTTTACTTATTCGCTCATATCAAGCTACAAATCTGCTGTATTGCAATTTCACCGCAGAATACACCCGTGCTTATTCAACTTGATCTTAGATTTGCTTTGGCGCGCTTCAACCATGCATTCGATCAAGCCTCGTGGAAAAGATGGTACTCGCCGAGGCAGCTTTTATTGCACACCATAAAGAACCACGTCAAATACCTTAAGTACCACAACCTTACTGATGATTATACCTACGTGAGTGATCAAGGTTCCCCAACACAAGAACCACATCGAAACACTTTCCGCTGCGTAGTTCGCTGCAGGAACCGTACATCTTGACGCGTTGTTACATGCAGCCGGGTGGTCAACCTAATTAGCGAGACTTTTCGTTGTTAATTTGGCGTGACGGATGCGATGGAAGGTCGTGCAGAACAAATTATCGATCGTACTCCGATGGATTGAGATGACTGTGCGTAGGTTTTCATTCCGCCGAACAATAGCTCCTCAACAACCCAAAAAAATTCTTTTGAGGAACGAAAGGGAGTTTTCGCAGTGCGACCTCGTGACACGTAAATATTTGAAAAGATCAGGGTCAAGATATGATGGACTATACTTGATTATGTGCTATACTATTCATGTAGAATAAAGCCATTCTCCTAGGTTTCTCTGTTGCACAGTAGAAGTTCGGAACGAAGAACCCAGTTACGAAGAAATATAGC
This sequence comes from Ramazzottius varieornatus, assembly GCA_001949185.1. Taxonomy (NCBI): domain Eukaryota; kingdom Metazoa; phylum Tardigrada; class Eutardigrada; order Parachela; family Ramazzottiidae; genus Ramazzottius; species Ramazzottius varieornatus. The sequence goes on from BDGG01000001.1 coordinate 2,985,879, forward strand.
AGTGGTATATTCCCACGGCCACGTCCGTGCTCGTTTGGTATAAATGCCAGATGGCCGAGACCGTGCGGTCCATTCTTATTTTGTTTTCCATAACGCCATTTGCCAAAATCTTGGACCAGCTCTAAACATGCATTCGTTTTGGTTTTTTGTTGCTGTTTTAGCTGTCATGGGACTGGCAGCTGCCCAAGACTTCGGGATAACCTGTGATCAGACTGGACCGTCGAAGTGCACCAAGCCGGCTTTAGATTACTTCATCCGTCGATATGAGGATCGCAAGACCAATCCACCGACGGACGAACGATGGTCCAGGGACATGCTGAAACAATGCCAGTAAGTTTTTTATGCTAACCAGAACTAGGAACGTTAAACTTTATCCCGTTCCCAACTTCCGGTCTTGGGTTGTTCGCAATCAGAAATTACTATGGAGCATATCTTATCTGAAACGCTTTTGGCTGCAGGCTGGATGACACCGGACGCAAGTGCCTGATCACTTTCGCTCGCAAGTGTCTTCCACCGCAACAAGTCCAGCAGATGAACTTGGATGTGAAGCAGAACTCAACGTGCGAGGAGAAGGTGGATCGTCTGACCAAAGGGTGCAAGTCAAATTCCTCGGTATGGTTCAGGACCTGCGAGAATCCATTGGTCGAGCGCCTGCACTCTTTCCTGACCATGACGCCGCACACAGTGCCACCTGCGCAGACGGAAGTGCAGCGTATTCATACTCAAATTTGCTGGTACGAGATCCGCGAATTGTAGTTTCAACAAACGTACCAACAGATGGTACCGTTCAATCGAGTTCACCCTCCAGACAGATTCATGGTTTCTTTTGCAGTGAAATCGACCACTACAATACATGCATAATGGAAAAAGCCAAGCAAGAATGCAACGACTTTTCCACCACGATCTTCCAGCATATCATTTCCGACATGCGAGGCTCCTACCAGTGTGACCCGCGGAACACCTTTTCTGGGATCCACTGCTAGAATTATCAACAGGTCAATGTTGTCAAATGCTTTATCGCTGTTTCACAAAGAATATTACCACGAGATATGGTTCTTTTCATAGATCTTTCAGCTAGAGTTTTCTTTCTCCCCATCTACGCTGTGCGACAATGCTAGACAGCAGCTCGACCACCTTGACAGAAACCGAGAAGTTCAAAGTTATCATAAAAAAACAAACGACAGAAATTAAAACAAAGTCGGCATCGATTTTCTGACAGATAGTCCGCATGCTCAAAATATGGCGAGAAGACTAGGATAATGTGATGGAATGAGATAGACTACAATAAAAACAGCTATTCGTGTTGGGAAGGCTGGTGATCCGCAAGATCCCTCATGGCTTGGCAACTCGCCCCATGAAAGTAATGAGACGTGTGGGTTCATGGCGAATGGCAAACAAGAACGGATGGTCCGCGCGGAACTCCACCGGCTCCCGTTCTATCACCATCATCCGCGTCATCATAATGGCCGTGGCTGCTGCAGCTTCTGTCCCCTTCTCATTCACTTCTGCATTTACAAAAAGCTGAGTGTATAGCACGTACAGCAATTCTGGACATGATAGTAAACGACAGGAAAGAGGATGTTCGACATACCAACGAACGCCTTATGAACGGCGCCCGAAACGGATAGTCCGCCATCAGCGATGCCGCTCAGGTCGGCGCTGGCAAACAGGGTCTGAATGCCCATTTTTTGCAAGACATCCACCAGATCATACGACTGCTCCAGCTTGAAACGAGGAAGTCGAAGGTGGACTTTTCGGTTAGCCGTATTCTGGTACAAATGCTTCAGGGTCTGCATGTCGAAATGGCGCTCAAGATCCGCCAGTCCATTCTTGTTTTCGGGTAGGAGGACCAGCATGGACATTTCGCGCTGTTTGTACGGGATGACCGCCACCTGGAACCTCGGTACCTTGCCTGCCTGCTCTTGGTCTTCAAAGTTGTCGTAGTAATGAATCTTCTTCGTGATGTACATCATGTCAACGTCGCTTTCCCCGCCGCCAGCCGTAGCGAACTTTTCCTTCTTGGTGTCCGACTCGGAAAACTTGTCCAACCAGTCGGCTTTGAAGTAGATGGCGTTCACTAGAACCATCAAGGTGTGTGCGTCGATGGAGCCAGATGCCAGCAGATCTTTTATTTTGTTGTTCGTCTGCTTTTCCACCCACTGGTTAATTTCTTGGCGAACTCCTTCAGTGTTTCCCTGGAAGTCCACCTTTCCGACCTGCAGCGTCCAAACAAACGCAGTCAATCAACCAGCTCAAGATCGGCGTTTTGGCCGGGCAAACAAAAAGACATGACCACGTGATAACAGTCATACTTTCAAAGACAATGTATACGCTCACGTCAGTCACGTGTCCCGTACAAGATTTTGCACTTTCCAATACGACACAAGTCGGGTTCGATTGATTATTAATTGGTGCGACAGACCACAATTTCTTTTCAATTTCCGGTCATTGTTTTGGTTTTTTTCTGGAATCTGGATGATTGATCGACCAGTGTCCATCTTGGTCCTTACCTCGCTGTTTAGCTGTGAGATTATGGTCTGCTCGAACTGGGGCTTCAAGGTAAGATCTTGTCGAACGTAGGCCTTGTTGGCAAGCGCGAGTTGGTACGATGCTTCACCACTATCTTCGTCTTTTCCAGGTACAAAGACACGGAGCACCTCTTGATAGGCCGCCAGAACATCTTCCCGCTCCCCTCCGAACGACTTGCTCAGCTGGAGAGCGTGTTCGATTTCCTTCTTTGTCTCGTTGTTAGCTCCGACGTACACTAGCAGAAGAGCCGAGGATATGCTCAGCGGGGAAAGGAAGATGTTGTCATGGCTGGATTGCGAAGCGATCACTCCGTAGAGCTTCAACGAGAAATCATCCAGCGAAGCGCGCAGATTCTCCAGGTTGTCCATGTTGGTTGCAGGAAGGAAGACAGATGGTAGTAAGGTCGGATAGATGAGGGAAAGGCAAGTCAAAGTCAGATATGTTTTTGGCTGCGGTTTCAAGCTGAAAAGTTCGAATGTTGACAGACTGCGTGATGAGCACAAGCGACTCCTTATTCACAACCGGTTCACATACAGCGAAACTCGGTGAATCATCGAAATGATGGCTCATAAAACTGAATGAATGGTTTTTTTCATTGCAGTCGCTGGTGAAGATGTGCACGTCTGGGCAAAGAAATTATAGACTTGGCAAAGTGGAAATTTGGCTTCCGGCCGAGGCATCACTGATGACGGAATAAACACGTGGACAGGTTTCCTGGGTCGTCTCAAGTTCTCTCGACTGACTCAAGCGAACAAGCCTTCGGTAGCTTCCGCCGTTCCTAAACTCGGTACGTACAATTGGTGAACACTTGAATGGTACAATGTGTCTCCTGTAGTACGTGCTCGGCAAGTACGATAGCACTGTTTATTAATCTTCGATCCTGAGTAGGTCCCTCAGTTCGCACCTTAGCGGGCTCAGGAACGTTCGATAGCGCGCTCGGTGTCGTTTTTACCTCTGGTGCATTGCGCGCACTGAAGAACCAGCACTGCGCATGAAAAGGAAACGTTGTAATTTGTACAAAAGGTTAACAAGAGCAGAGATGAAAACCGAACAATAAAGGATTTCTGCCTAGGCAAGGTTATCTTCAAATGTCCAACAATCTGGTTTAAGGAAGAACAAGAATCTGAAAATTCGAAGAGATACAGTAGCACTGACAGGGCACGGGTCCGATCACATGGCTCTGATCTACTAAAGTAATGTACCATCAGCAACCATACTTCTTATCGTTACTCCGACCTAATGTTTATACCAACCTTGGTTTCCGCCGTTGTAGTAGTTGGTGTAGAGGTCGGTTTCGATGGACCAGCTGGGAAGACGGGTCGGTCAGAGTCGTCGTTATTACTATTGTCACTCGAAGCGTCGTTTGAGCTGTTGCCGTTATTCATGCTGGTTTTGTTGTCATCAGAAGGCTGTTGAGGCGCCGGAGGTTGAGGTGGGTTGTTTCCTAGAGATCACGCTGTTTCTCAAGACTTACCGCATATGTTTTCAGGTGGCAGGTGTGCTTACTTGGGTTGAAGCCTCCGTCACCGGGAATGCCGAAGTTGCGCTGAGGTCCCTGGAAACCTTGAGGACCTAGTGGGCCCCCGAAGCTTTGTTGGCCTGGGAAGCCAGGGCTGCTGCCACCGAATGGCGAACCGCCACCACCGAACGGAGAGCTACCACCACCGAAAGGGGAGCCACCACCCATCATCGGATTAGAACCCATGCCTGGATAGCTCGAACCTGGATGAAATAAGGTGAACAATCTTACCCGTAGACTCGTAGCCTGACTTAGTGGTTACGGTACTGACCTTGTCCCATCATTCCAGGATAACCGCCCATCTGTCCGCCTCCATATGGGCTGGACATTCCGGGCATTCCTCCCATTCCGGGCATGCCACCTCCTAGCCCGCCATATGGTGACTGACTGGGACTTGCGCCAGGGAAGCCACCGCCAGGGAAGCCACCGCCAGGGAAGCCACCGGCTCCGCCTGGGAAACCGCTACCTCCGAATCCGCCACCGGGACCGGAAAAGACCTGGGAAGGAGTGTTCTGCATGAAGCTGGTGGGAGCCGCGAAAGGATTCTGAGCACCAGAGGCGCCACCTAGGTAAGCAGATAAGTTTGGAAAATTTATCCCGTCTCTAACACGATACGAAAGGTCTCAAATCTGATGTATTTCTGAGAAAAAAGTTTGGAGGAAGCGTACCTGCGAAGGGACTAGTTGAGCCGGAGAATGGACTTTGAACCGATGAGAAGGGGTTGGGTGCGGAAGAGCCATAAGGACTTTGAGCTCCAAACGGACCACTAGAACCATAAGGTGAAGCAGCCCCGAAAGGACTAGAAGCTCCTGTTAGGCTATTTGAAGGTGCTGAGGGACTGAGCGAGAATCCTTGTGGGTTCTGGCTACCAGCAGATGCTAGCTGAGATCCTTGGGACTGAAGTGCTGCTTTCGTGGCTTGGCCAGTCGTTCCGCCCGCTGCAGTCTTGGAGTTGCCTTTGTTCAACAAAGCTGCCCATGGATCGTCAAAAATGGAGCCTATGCCTCCAGCTCCAAAGGTTTCCTGCATGTTCTGTTGGTTCTGCTGCTGTGGGCTTTGTAGGTTCGGCATGGGTTGAGGTCCGCCTTCTTGACCACCAGGTCCACCCGGTCCGCCGCCAAATCCTCCTGGAGGTCCTTGCATCATCGGGTTCATCATACCTCCTTGACCACCAGGTCCTCCACCGAAGCCCCCCGGAGGTCCCTGCATCATCGGGTTCATCATACCTCCTTGACCACCAGGTCCACCCGGTCCGCCGCCAAATCCCCCTGGAGGTCCTTGCATCATCGGGTTCATCATACCTCCTTGACCACCAGGTCCTCCACCGAAGCCCCCCGGAGGTCCCTGCATCATAGGGTTCATCATTCCACCCTGGCCGGGTTGCTGCATCATTTGAGGGTTCATCATGCCTTGTCCTCCTTGCGGCATCATCATAGGGTTGAAGCTAGAAGGCTGGCCTTGGAACTGAGGGCCCATCATGGGGCTTCCTTGTTGGCCACCGAAGCCTCCAGGTCCCATCATAGGGTTTCCCTGTCCACCGAAACCTCCCGGTGGCATCATTGGGTTAGACTGACCACCGAGACCCCCGGGTGGTGGCATCATGCTCATAGGATTGCCTTGACCGCCAAAACCTCCAGCACCCATCATTGAGCTCTGTGGGGGACCTCCGAGACCACTCATCATGGGGTTTTGCATGGACTGTTGCGATGGTCCGGCAAACTGCTGGCTAACAAATTGCTGGGTCGGTGTTTGCTGCGAACTAGCTGCGGAAGGTCTTGCTTGTTGACTCTTTTGCGCGTTAAGAGCCACATTTATACTAGAAGATATTATTGATCAATCACCCTTCAGAGTTTTTAACTAATCAGTTTGAAAACGAACGAAGAAAAATTTTGTGAAATTGGAGTACAAAGTGAACTTACTTGTTGAATGGTGTCGCGCTTCCAGAGAATCGAGGGTTCGTTTGGGTGCTGGCAGCTCTTCCTTCTCCTAGGTATGCGCTATATCGGCTAGTAGGCTGATATCCGGTACCGCTGGTGCCATCGTACGCGGGAAAGTTCGATCTTGCTTGAGCAAAGTTGGGCGAGGTACTTCCTGCCGAATATTGACTTGGGTACTGAGACCGTGCAGTCGGGGTGGAGTAATAATCTGACACGGATGCTGTGGCGGCAGGATACTGACTGGTGGGAGAAGGGGCAGGCGCTGCACGGACTCCAACTAGAAAACAATTCGTCTAAAAATGATCGATAAAATTGCCAAAATATTTTGAAGTAAGTCTTACCGATTATCACAGAAAGTAATATTCCCAAATACTGGTCCATTTCCAGGCGGAAGCGGGAAGTATGTATCCGGGCAGCTCGTGGCTGCGATCGGTGGGAAAGCGACGACCAGTATCCGGGTGATGTGGTGCGTTTAGGTGCCACGTAAAAATAATGTGATTAGCCGTGTCTTGTTCTGACTGCGATGGGGCGAACGATTCTTTCCGTTATGAATCTTCTTCTCTCAAATATCAACAGCAAATATCTTTGGTGATGACAGTGATATTTGCCGGTGGGCAGTCATTTTCTGGTTTTGTGATGCGAAGGCCAGCCGGATGGGGTCATTGCCGCAAAACGGTCGATCTTTCACCTCGAAGCTTCTCTACGAGTGAGTCGATAAGGAACTTTTCATTTCACGATGTCCGTCACATCACGATATGATTCTTGCTTTCACGGACACTGAGAATATCAATAGCTCACCTCCGGATACTATGCGAAGCGTTCGCTTTGCATGAGGTCCGCTCATTGAAAGAGGCTTTGTTGTACTCGTACTGTAGGCTTGGTCTTATTACGAAGTACCCTAATCGGACTACTTCTCGTGAATCATGTTCATAGACGTCTACTCCGTGAAATGTGGGCTAATTGCGACCACTGCCAAAATACGACTGAAACGTCGAAACGTTAGTCAAAAAGGCTTGGCCAGTTGTCGAACACTTCTCTGAATCCTTCTGTCCAAAATGGCAGAAGGAAACGATCGAAGAGCGAACTCCCGATCGATCGCTTCTTTCAGGTTTGTTAAACGATAATGTGCCCGTAAAAAGGCGTATTGTCAACGAAAATTCTGACGAATAATGAGAGAGCTAAGATGATGTGGTAGTGCTTTTCTCTTTGACGCGATCTTAATGGAGGTTTTTCCATCGGTTGTTTTTCTGTGGACCGCGATCAGTTGTCAGTTTCTACTTTTCTAACCGAGATGGTAGATTTCTAGCGTACATTTCTGGTGTACTAATTGAAACACCCATGACCAAAGGAGCACTGGGGCAGTGGCGACACACGACCCACTCTTCTCATGAAACCAGTTACTAGTTTGAACTGCGAACGTCAGAATACTTGCGGAGAAACAGGTTATGTACTACGCACTTGTCAATCATTTGGAAAACATTCCCTCAGCAAGTGATGTGCAACGTCGACACAAATTATTTGCTGAAACTTTGCTGCCTTCTGGCAATAAACTCAGGCTCATCACTCATTTTCGCTTACCGCTTTCTCTTTGGCAAAGCCCCATTGTTATTCGACATACCGGCAGCGGAAAGTGACACAAAGAACCGGACTTAATATTAATAAACTACCGGTGATACGTAGACCAGGGGGAGAATCGAACACATTCATCTCCAATACCACCAGGCTGTGCAAAAGTCAAAGCATTCAAACATGAAACATTCTGTAGGTCCAACGAACAGCAGATGAAAACATTACGGTTTTCTAACTTCTTTGTCCTCATTAGACAAATGGTCTAATATCGTTTTGGCTTCGGTCGGACTGAAAGTCCATGCGATATTCTCCGAGTCGACGTGCGGGGCGGGACATCTGTAAACGATAAACACAGTCAATACACCGTCAAAACCAGTCTCATGACAGCGCTAAGTGACTTCATGGCATCTCTGTCCCAATGTTTTGCGAATATGTTCCGAAAACGGAAGCCCGGCGGACAAACTCGACAAGGTTGTGTTTTCTAAGTGGCGCACGTTTCCAGTGTTATTGGCGGTAACATGCGCCACTTGGGAATGATCTTGTCAAGTTTGCTGGCACGCAGTCCCAAATATTTCAAAAACACATACTTTTATTTCTTTTTCAGAGTCGAAAATCAGAGGTATGTTTCTGTCAATGTTTCTAACAAACCTTTCTCCGCTAGGACATGTTGCCGGCGAATCTGCGGTGGAGAACTTTACACAGTCTTTACAGCACCGGAAGCAGAATCTGTGTTCTTGGACACTAGGGCACTGTATGTAATTTGCGTTGTCGATAACTTTATGGCACAGCCTGCATTTCACTGCAGCGGGTGGAGTTCGCGACGGCGGACTGGACAACTGCGGCCTGTCCACCCCGTTGTGTTGGGAGTCGTTAGAGCCACGCTTCGAGCCATACGTTCCACGGGGCGGTATAGGCGAGTTGTTTCTTTGTTGTGCTTGTAAATGCTTTTGATGGGCGTTGGCTAATTCCGAAACCTGCGAGAGCAAGTTCACATTTTAGGTCTGCATAAAGAGATAGAAACCAAATTAACATCCATTCCATCGTAAAAAACAATCCAGAATAAAAATGTGAAATTTCCGCGATAAAAGGTGTGAAAGATTTTGACTGAAATTTTGAACTCTTGAATGATCGACGGTTAGAATACCTGTGAGTGGACGGCTGCTGACATGGCGATAAGAGGGTTCTGTGTTAGTAGCAGTTCGCCATTGGCATTCGTATCTGCGTTATCTATCCTTAGAGCTTGTGGTAGATTCCCGTGCATGTGAACCAGTTCTTGTAGTTCTTTGTGCGGTGGTCTGGAAACTGCAGAGGAAGCAGGGTGAGGTGGTGGATGTTTGGACCACCGATTGCTGGATATCGTGGCGGGTAATGAGCCGCGTCGAGGACTGTGTTTGGGGGACGAAGCGGCGCCACCGCTCATTTGCATGGACAGGGCAGACGTCGAGAACTTCCCGTCATTGTGGAAGCGGTCGTTAGGGTGGTCGTGACTGGGTTCTTTGGGAGTGTACTCGGGGTGTCTAGGCTGGTGGGACGGCTTTGGTTCTGGTCTGCTGGGAACGACGAAGGCACCTTGTATGTCCCCTATTGTTACAGGGGGAACGGCACGAGGCTCCGAGTTGAAATAGTAGGCTCGCTTCATCCGCCGTGTCTGCTCTGCGATTCCAAAAAGTACCGATCAGAAATCATTGAAAGAAGCCTAACCGACCACGAAATTCTCGGTTCTTGTTTGCATCAAAACTCCAAAGTTGGTCGTGCAGCATTCGGAGATATTGCTTTCGACGCTGCCTTTTTCCGAGGAAAATTCCTGTCCAGCACCAGCTGAACAGGCATTTCCGTCACGCAGTCTTTTCTTTTGAATTTTACTACCCACCGATCATCCATTCGATTCTTTCTGATCCTTCGTAATTGACGCACCTAACCGAAAATTTAGTCAGCGGGAGTTTTCAAAAAGGTGGAAAAAGCCGTGAGCTGTAGCTACCCTCTGCAGACAGGTTCGGTAAAATCCAAGATAATTGACCACGAGTGTTTCGGTGAGTCGCACAGAAAACAATAATGTCGCGCAGGTCGGTTTCCTGGCTCTTGTGGCCGCTTGGAGGATGAGGAAGAACTCAAGTGTGCCATAATGTTTTTCGGGAATTCCGGACTGGCACAACTCATGATAAGCGAAGGACCAACATGAGGGAATCCAAGTTTGGAGTAATCTTCCCGAATTTATGAGTCGATTAGATTAAGACTCGATCAGGAGGAGGGCAACGGGAAACTTTTGAAGTACTGATACCGAAGTTTAGATAACAGACAGCAATACAGGCGAGGCTGAAGGTATCGTTTCTGTTTAATTCAGCCAAGTACTGCACCGAAGAAGTTTGGCAAGATGAACGACAGCCGGAGGGTTCAGCGCGAGTGACGGAGGCAATCTATCGAGTATGTCTTCGATCGGGCCTGCAAAATAAGGCGAAAAAGTTGAGAGCGATAACAATCGAGCCGTTTTTTTGATGACGCGCTTTAAGGTGGAAATTCCAAACCAATGACTTCTTTAAGCGCGACGAAGGACTGTACCTTGGACGATCATTTATTAGCGCCGGAAGCGATACAGTCTCGCGAACTGCTAGAGCTTTCAATCAACATGAACAATCTCTTTCTTGCAGGCATATGTAATGACATACCTTGCTATGCGTCGTCGATCGCTTACTCCAAGTTCATATATATAATGTACGAGATTGTCTTTATCGCGAGTTGACGATTACGGCATCGGCAACGGGGAGAAAGAAGTTGTTCCACCAGTTTGAGAGAAGGTCTTGATGAGTCGGCGCTGCTTACAGCTGATTCAGCGCTGAGCTAGTGGATTCCTCTTGGCATCAACACAAGGCGAACCCTGCAGAATGAAACGGAACGACGAGAGTCGTATGTGTGATGCGGTTTCAAATATCAGACCTATACCACTGAATCAGGCATATATCTAGCAAACGTAAATAACGTTCTTACCTTAGATAGCTCGTATCCCTCTCTTGGTACTGAAGTCTTCCTAATCGTATTCGTAGGTACCTGAAAGCGATAAATCCGACCAAGATACGTGATAAGATTGAGATAATGCAGGCTATCAAACAAGGCACTCGAGGCACATGGATAGAACTGGAGGCGCGAAGATCCCGTGGAGCAGCGCGAAAGATAAGATGTCCGAGGTGTGAAGAAAAGGACTGCAGAGGGGGGAATCTGGGAACAGCAGATGAGAAAACTGGGAAAGCAGGGAACCGGAAGTTGGGCAGCTTGCGAGTCACATGACACAAACGCGACATTGCGATTCGCTCTGCGGCTGTAGAGTATGCAGAGCTGCGAAAGTAAAAACCCTTCGCTTGATTGTTCGGGCAAAGCGCAAACCGCCCTTTTCGGCAAAGCGCAAAAGGACTCTGTCGAGTCTTGCTGTTTGTCATTCTTTCCAGCCTCGTCGAACGCTAGGACTTCGGGAAGGAACTGTCGGCAGGCTGCCGATCGAGCTTTCGTACTGAGACCCTGGACGATACCGACCCACCATCGTGCGCTGTAATTGGATTCGCCGACGTCGCGCCATGTGGACATCCAGAAAGTAGCCGGACAAGTCAAATCGTCGTCGGAAGATGCTGAATTTTTGGCAGTCGGACCTTTGGACTTCACATGACCCACACAGTTGATTCTTAACTTTCCGAACCTTATCTAATTTCATTTTCAATAGGGTACGATCGCCTACGATGAGCTAGTTGTTAAGTGCTGTAACCTTACTCGCTTTCCCGTGCCAACTACGTATTCACATTATACAAAACGGCGTGTTGACCTCTACAGCAGAATGTTCTTTCCATTTGAGTAATCTTTGCAGCAAATCACGCACCATTATGAGTTCATTAAAGATTGACAGGTATCCTAGGTGACGTTGACTGAGCATTTGGGGAGCAAACGACAACAGCGATAATCCCTTCTCCCATCAAACTTTCCAGCGGGAGGCGAGTCGACACAAAGCTGCCGTCATGCATGCAGGTGATCGACATGCGTCGGGATACCTGGACGTCTGCGTGACGCCTCGGTCCCGAAGATGCTGCAACGAACTTCCTGGAGTGGGATTTAGCCTTTGTATCTACCGTCAAACGCGCCGGGCTGGGCGATACACTGACAAAGCGGTCGAAAGTAAGTTAATTATGCAGAGTGTTCAATCTTCAGCCTAACGGAATGTGATTACAGGTAAACGCTACTGCTCGTGCCGATTTGTCAATATCCTTCTCGGCATTAGCTGTGACCGATGCGTTTTGCTGTTTTGTGAGATCGACCGGAAACTGGCAGCTTTCCATGGCGTGATCATAGTGACCTTTTTTTCCATTATAGCTTTCCACGAACTCCAACCGTCTTCCAGCCTCCCTGATACAGTACCGTTCAACCTGACGATAAAGTGATTTCACGTACATGCGAACGATTTTCCGTCAGTCATCCGTCTTCACGTCGAGGAACTTTGCTCTGGCCCCGGACATGTCTTAGAGGTTTTTTCGAGCGTCCGTTGGGACACATTCCAGTCTACCGGTAATATGAATGCCAATTGTGCGTGAAGAAAAAATGGTCAGGTTGAGGATACTTCCTTGTTTCTTCATCACGGGGTTTACCTCTATGGTGAGGTTCGCCGTGTCCGACCCGATCAAAATCCGAGCGGGAGTGATCCTAACGGAGAACTCGACGTTAGCCTATGACATGCGGAATGTACGGCCGGCGCTGGAAGTTGGCTACGCCACAGCTCTGGCCGATCATAACGTCCAGTACGAGACCATCTGGATTTCTTACGACCATGTTTGCCGGCAGTGGAACGCTCTCGGATACGCTACTATTCTAGCCCTGGTAGGTCAGATTTTTCGCTTTCAGGATGATTTGTGGAGCAATGTTGGGATTTTTCGTAGGTAGACAAAGTTGACGTGATCATCGGACCAGGATGTAGCGACGACTTGATTATCGTTTCCGAACTCACGAGCTTCTTCGCTGTTCCCATGTTAAGTGGCGCAGGTAAACATATCGAGACCCACAAGGAATCCAACGTTATTTGGCAAAGAAATTCATACTATGTGGATACCAAATACTTTTTACAGGGGAACTGATTGATACGTAAGTTTCTGATGCTTATTGCCTCAGCTTCATTCGAGAAGTCGTTTGTGCGTGACAACATGATTACAGCAGCAAAACTGATACTCACAATTTATGTTTTTTCAGCACATTCATGTATCCCTATCTGATACGGTTTTCCTTCAACACGTATTCCTTATGGCGTATCTTCCTGCAAATGATGGACTTCTACAAGTGGACCAACCTCGTGTTGATTCGAGATTGTTGCGACTTTCCGAAGAACACCACGACCCGAGGTACAGTGAACAGGCAACTCGGTCATATTTTCACCGAATTTGACTCGGGGAAAAGAACTGACGGACGTGGCATCCTTCGCGTGCTATACAAGCAGTTCGCCTAATTATCGGCCGGGAAAAATGATCGACCACTGGCCGAAAGCGGTAGTACCAGCTGAAGCTGAGCGATCAAACTAATCAACCTAATCCAGGCACTGCCGCTCTCGGCCGGTGGCCGGTGATTTTGTCCCGGCCGATAATTCAGGAAACTGCGTGTACCAAGTTAAGTTTGATTACTATATGCACGAAGGTCACGCCAGATGAATTAACGTTTTTCCTCTCTTTCAATGTGACACGGGATTCCATGGTCCGCTCGCTTCAAGTAACTGGGTAGTACGAATTGAGCAGCACGAATTTGGCGGTAGAATGAATGAAGGATCGGTGGAGTACGGCACGATCCCCGCTAATGGATCTCGTAATAGACGGATTGGGCTGGATGTCTTTTGAATTGGTCGATACTGAAACCTTTCACGTTCACGAAAATTTGCTAAATCTACTGTTTCTGCGCAGGACTCATCAACATTTTGGCGGATCGGAACATCGAGCCATACGAGGTCAAGTTTAAGGCAGGATCAGTCAGCAACACATCAACCATAGTAGCGTACCTGAAGGAAGCTTCGAAATACGGGCGAAGTAAATTCTTTATTCTGACGACTGTCGCACGCATGCCGAATAGTGTTTCTACAACCGTTCGGTCAAGTGATTACTAAATTCCACATTTCATGCTTTTCAGTTTTCATTTTATCGATGAACTCGCCGTTGCTGCGAAAGTTTATGATCCAAGCGAGTCGCTTGAAAATGTGCGAAGGAGAGTACGCCTTTTTCGCCCTCGATCTTTACATGGATGACATAATTGGTATTGGCAAGAATGGATGGGAACAACGTGAGAAATTTTGGTTCGGTATTCAACCACACCTTAACGATTCGCGGTGAAACTATAAGTTGCGTTATTTGAATTCAGATGATGAGTTCGATGACGAGGCCAGGCACGCGTACATGTCACTGTTCATCCTAACCCTGATGGACAAGCGCCCTCTGCCCGCGTACCAAAAGTTCGAGAAGGACGTGCGCGAACTAGCGGTCAAGTATTATCCCAACCAGAAAATCGACATCAACTACCACACTGGCGCTTTCCACGATTCTGTCATCATGTTTGCCGTCAATGCTAACATGACGGTTTCCGAAGGACTCAACATTAGCCAAGCGAACATCATTTCCCTCACTCAGAGATTTTGGGGAGTTGTGTTCGAAGGTACGAGGATACTCCCAAAAAGACCACAGAGAAACATCATTCCAATCTCCGAGTGGATTTTATTTTTCACAGGTGGCGCCAGTGGTCGGGTCTACATAGATCCATACGGTGACAGGTCCGACGATCACTCCTTGTACCATATGAATAATGAAAACGACGCGGAGTTTGTATTGGTGGCAAACTACTTCGGGTATCGGAAACAGTACGAGGAAGTGTCGAATATAACATGGCCGGGACCAAACAGCACAGCACCTTTGAATCGACCTGTCTGTGGGTACCAACGCGAAGACCCATCTTGCCAACCAAAGTGTGAGTTATCCACCCGAAGTCAACTGAACCAACTTGTTATCCCAAGCGGCGCATGATAGTTGCTATTGGCTGAAATCGTGCGCCGCATGGGAAAACGATTTGGTTCCAATCGAATAGGGAATACTCCCAACTATCTTTTTATGTACGGTCGAACTTTTTTATAGATCGTCCGATAACCGAGATCACTATTGGCATCTCTTTTGGTATCCTGGTCCTCGTCGGTGTCGTCGGTATGTTCGTTTACCGTAAGATCAAGGAAGACGCCGCGCTGTCTTCCATGGACTGGTTAGCGACGTGGGACGAGGTCTTGTTTACGAAGAACCCTACCGGTGAATCGAGAACCTCGCTAACTACAAGCAACACTCGAGCCAGTACACCCGATCATTTGACGAGTGCTATACCGGGAGTGAAGTTTGCCGTTTATCCCGGGAAAGAACCGTCGACGGTATCGACTACCACTACTGAGCTTCGCACAGTCTCAGCAATCTTTCGTGGGAACTCCGTGCTGGTGCGCGAGTGCGATAAACACAAGATCGAACTCAATCACCACCTTTTGGTCGAAGTGAAGAATGTGCGGGTTACTAATCATGAAAATCTCCTTCGATTTGTGGGAGCAATCATCGGCCCGGAAAAGACTGCCGTATTGAACGAGATGTGCTCGAAAGGGAATTTACAAGTAAGGTGGCTCTATGACGTAAATATCCATTTCAATAAGGAGAGAGGTTCTAGAATAATCAGTTTCAATTCATTCGACTTTTGGTTATCGATTCGGATATGTAGAATTTGCTGCTAAACGATGCCATAAAGCTGGACGCCCTGTTTAAAAACTCCCTGATCAACGACACGATAAAGGGAATGGTGTACCTTCATGACTCGGCGATTGGTGTTCACCGCCGACTGACTTCGCGTTGCTGCTGGATAGACAGTCGTTTCGTCCTGAAGATCGGAGACTATGGACTGCCCACCTTTTATGAGAGGTCGATTGGGTTAAAGGCGGATAACTACTACTATACGTTGCTGTTGTGGACAGCTCCGGAAGTACTGCAGGATGCTTCCGAGGGGTCGCAGGAAGCGGATGTCTACAGGTGCATTTCTCGTACCGTTGAAAAAAATCAACCTGGTTAAAACGTGTGTAATCTTTCTAGCTTTGGGATTATTCTGCAAGAGATCATTACGCGCGAAGAGCCTTTTTCCATGCACCATCTCAGTGCAGAAGGTACGCGTGATGAAGATGAAAACCAAAAGAAACTTCGAATTTTTTCTGTATTGCAGAAATAATAAGGCGCATTCTGAAAGAGCAAGATCCGCCTTTTCGGCCAAAAGTTGGCGAAACTGAAGGGCCAGGGGAGCTTCTCAAGTTGATGAGAAGGTGGGTAAATGAAATAGGTCCTGGGTGGCGGCTTGGTGTTAACCTTCCTCAAATACTGCAGATGCTGGTCCCAGTCACCGGCAGACCGTCCACGCTTTACCGAAATTCGTGCTGTGATGAGAGAGATGTCAAAGTAAGTAAACACAGTAACAGTAAAAGCGCCGCACGATTTGGTTCTGGGTCAAACGAGAGGCCAAACGGTTTGCGTTATTAGGAACGATGGTCAGCAAGGCAACATTATGGATGCCTTGCTGCAGCGGATGGAAGCTTACGCCCAAAATCTTGAGAGTATAGGTAAGCCGAGCCGACCATCGATGCAGTTTTCACCCAGTTTGGTATAAATTTTACCGTAGTCGAGGAAAAAACGCAGGCCTTCCTGGAGGAGAAACGAAAAAGTGATCAGCTTCTGAATCAGCTTCTTCCACGGTAGGAAATCAGACCTCTCACCCATTCATTGTCCTTGCACTCGAAACTCTGTGACTAACGCTTTCTACACAGGACCGTCGCCGAACAGCTGAAAAAAGGACAGGGTGTCCACCCGGAGACCTACGAAAGCGTTACAGTTTATTTTTCTGATATCGTGGGGTTCACAGCGCTGTCTTCTGGTGCGTATCAAGCGAATTCTCCTCCGACTGGCTCGTAAATATTGAGTGAATAGTGACCTCGGCCAAATAAAATATTTTGTAGAGAGCTCTCCTATGCAAATCGTGGACCTATTGAACGACCTGTGAGTACTCATGCGTGCCCGCTTCGAATCAAATGTTCAACTTCTTACAGTTAACTACTTTGCAGCTACACCTGCTTTGATAATATCATTCTGCGACACGATGTGTACAAAGTTGAGACGATCGGAGATAGTTACATGGTAGGCGATAAATCGTCTGATTTACCGGGAAACCCGCCTGTCCTTTACCGATCCCGTTTTAGTGTGTATCAGGCCTACCGATCAGAAACGGTATCGCACACGCTCTACATATCGCCCGTATGGCTCTGATGTTGCTCCTCGAAGTCAAAACCTTCAAGATCCGCCATCGACCTGAGGAAAAATTGAAACTTCGCATCGGAATGCACTCAGGTATGAGCTAGATTTTCCCGGAATGTCACAGTCAAACATTTTCTCAACAATTATTATTTGAAGGACCATGTGCAGCTGGTGTTGTCGGACTCACTATGCCACGCTACTGCCTGTAAGTTCGTCATCTGGTTCTGTACAGGTGTGGCCAATTTTTCTGGGAGTGTTCATCTGTGTCCTTATGTCTAGTTTTGGCGATACCGTGAACACAGCCAGCAGAATGGAATCGACGGGAGAAGCACTAAAGATACAGCTGTCAACAGACACGAAGAAGCTTCTTGACACTTTCGAGACCTTTATTATGGAGGAAAGAGGAGCCACTACCGTTAAAGGGAAAGGACAAGTCACGACCTATTGGTTGATGGGAGAAAAGTGAGAGCTTTATCCAAGACTTCCGATTTCAGCGGGAAGGATCCAACAAGTCTGAGATCTCGAAACCGTTTGCTTGCGGTCCGACAGTGAAAAGTATTATTTGCTCGATCTGTATTCCACTAAACATCTGTCCATCCAGGATGCTATGTACAGTACAAGAAAACCACGTAGACCGAAGGCCATCTAAGAACACTTAAAACAGTTCCGTCAGGCAGGAGGCTGAGTTCGATGGAACAGTTGCATGATTCCCAGGGCTGACTAACAAGTAACGGCTTACGGGTTAATGGAGAGCCGAAGAGTCCCTCAGTGAGTCTCAATGGAAGAGAACACTGTGCGTAGCACATCAGCACACTTTAGATTGTCACCCTTCGTCCGTCGCCAGCCAAGAGCAGCGCAGTACCAGTAAAAAGACCCCAGAGTCTTTCGCTTCTTGGGTTCGACGATTCTCACGGGCTGCGTCGGCTTGCCATATGGCAACCCCGTAAAGCGTCGAGCTCTTGGATCAAAGGTACTTCGTGACGATAATGCTACCACGAAAAGAAAAGTGGTCTTTCGATACCGCAAAGGATAACTTTGATAAGTGAACAAACCTGTCTTCGAGTTTTCCCTCCATCGATCCCGGTTCACCGCGTAAACGTATGCCTCGGTTAGTCCGCCTATTGATGTAATCGGTGTTCCATAGCGAGCCGGAGCCGATGAAGTTTGGGCAGGCCCGTGAATAAAGCTGGCAGGATACATAGCCACTATTCGGCTCACCGCCAGCGAGAGTATTAAAGTTGGCCGAAACATCATTGAGATGCAAGTAACAGAAATGTACCGAAGATATTTAGTATGGCGTCTCTATTACATGCGCCCGAAACCTGGGAAATCTGGACGTACCTGCTTTCTATCAGCCCTATCCGGGTGCTTGCAGTCCGCGATGGAATCGCTTCAGCTGCAACGTAATGAGGCACAGCGAAGCAAAGACGACAGGCGCATGTAGAACGGAAGTTCACCGGATACTTCAAGGCTCCTTATCCCCGTGCCCTTCCGCGTCTTCTCAGGTTCTTCAGTCATGGTCATATAGATCATCAAGTTCAACACCACTGCCTACGTCATTGCGGAAAAGTCGCTCGTCGTGGGTCGTCTAGGACGTACGTGCCTCCCTTCTTCGGGCGTAGGTACATTGAGAAGATGCAAGGACATGCTGCGTTTATGGTACGTCACATACCAACCGGAATGATCCTCAAGACGGTGGATATCAATTGATACAACGCCACGTTGTGGATAGGATTTCCATTTGCTTTCTTCACCGCGTCTTTCGGCTTCCGGGTCGACAGAATGATGTTAATGAACAATATGACACAGAAAATGCGTGGTAATTTTGGCTACGTTTGCGGAAGTTCGTCGGTTCATCTCAAATTCACTTTGCTCTAATTCAAAACCAAAGTAACTGCAGTCGAAGTCTTCTGTATGATTAGTCACAGAGTGTCACACAGTTCATTCGTTGTTAATAGAAACGAAGGACTTCGGCTTTTTGCGCCAAGAAGAAGCGGATGTGAACATGAGTTGGGTAAACACAATTATCGGACAAACAATAAGAATATGAAAAACGACAAGTCATTAAGGCTATGAATTATACAAAGTTCGTTAACAAATTCCGGTTTCCGAGAACGAAGATTTGTGCCATCGCACGTTTTCAGCGATAACGAAAACCGTATCCGTATCATAACTATACCAATGGATATATCAGAATAACCTTCGAAGAACCGGTCCTTCTCGCATGCTGTGGAGACCTTCTGTTCTTCAGAAAACTACTTAAGCCGAGAATTGCTCATCTGAACTACTATGAATATTTGCTGATCAACTTACCAACTTTGTTTGAATCTGCTTTCGATTTTTGACGGCTCACCGAAAACGAACTGGCTTTCTCCTTCTTTCCTTATCGTCCTGGTTCTCAGCTTAGTGGCGGTGCTCGGTAAGCGGTTTATGAAAACCTTTTTAGTATGCTAGATATTGTTCTGCGGAATGGTCGGTTGACGTTTGTCTTTTTTAGGGTCCGTGGGCGCTTACAGACCTCCAGAACAGACTATTATTATAAGAACTATCCCGTAGTATATGGCGGATACAGAGGATACTTCTGAAAACATCGCTGATTCGACATGAGCCTGTCCAGATTTTAACTTACCTATTTTTGGGAATATACTGTAGATTTTCTAGATATAGAGCGCCAATTGATCATACAGGTCGTTTTAGACCTAATAAGAACTCGCTTCACAGATGTACCTCTACAGAGCTTGCTACCTGTACATTATGTCTGCATTTCTGTTTGCGTTATTCCATTAGAATCTGGGTAATACTTATCCTGCATTCGCGATGCCAAAGTTTGGCAATGCCTTTACGAATTTCTAAAGAATTTATCCCGCTGCTGTGCACTGCGGTTGGTCTAGCCTCCCACCGGAAGTTGCGCCACCTGTAGGGAATCTTCGAGTTTGACATGTCGTAGTGACCAATGTCATGTAATGTGACTGGCATTGTAAGATGGTGATGTCATAGGTTCGTAAGGGCTCATCCTGTCAGATTTCTCATTTCAGTCTATCTGCTGTCTGCATAGCTTCTCCCTGTTTGTCTATCCCTTTCCCGTTTTTCATTCACCACTAGAAAGAAGATGGCAGAATACGAGGATCATCAGATCTACTCATAAGCTTATTGTTTCATTATCTTACTTATTCGTCGCGATCATGCAGTGGGCCCGGAAGATATTCTGTAATATTTACCAATGTTCATCTTGAAAGTTCTGAAGGCAGCAACAACCCACAGTCCGCCATGGCTGTCGGGAGGGGCAGTCGTGGAAGTCGGGGATCACCAGTAGAAGGCCAGAAGAGTTTGCTCAAAGGAGACAACGGAGCCACCGACGATGAGAACGACGAAGCTTGGTGAGTTGTTTACCTTGGTTGTGAATGCTAATTACCGATTGCTCTTACTTCCGTTCGTCTTTAGGACTGTCTCCTACAACAAAGGCAATGAGAATGGAGTTGACAGGAAGCGTCAAATCACGAATGGTGCTTCTTCTCGATCCATTCAGGATAAAATCGAGGATCTGGAGGTGGACGATCATGGTTTCGGTAAGACTTGAACGGGGTTGAATGACTGAGTCGGCCACCGTTGCAGTCGTGGGGTGTGCGATGGCGTCATACAGTAAATCTGTAGGGTGGCCGACTTGCCTGGTGGTGTTCGACTTGCTGCATAGTGGCTGATTGGCCCCTTTGCACCTCGTGAAATCCTCGGTACCTCATTAGGTTTGATGAGCGTTCCTTGTTTTCCGGGGTAACGGAGTGCATCATGTTTTCATTTTTCTGAGTAATGAAAAGGAAAGAGTAGTCAGCAGGGCGAGTCTGTTCCTTATCAGCAATCAATTTGA
The DNA here is from genome assembly GCA_001949185.1 of Ramazzottius varieornatus. Lineage (NCBI taxonomy): Eukaryota > Metazoa > Tardigrada > Eutardigrada > Parachela > Ramazzottiidae > Ramazzottius > Ramazzottius varieornatus. Next base: position 3,006,609 of record BDGG01000001.1, read on the forward strand.
TGACTTATCCACATTTTTTTCCCTCCTTCCTTCGGTCTCTTGGGGTTGTGTTGAGGAACGACATGAATTTGCTGTCTCTTTGTAGTCGATCAGACTCCCGTGGTGAAGCCCAACCGGAAGTTGTTCATACTGATCGTTGTTGGAGTAGCGCTTGGCGTCGGCGCCATCGTTTCTGTCGTCGTCTTTTACTTCCGTTCCAGCTACGTACCCAATAATGTACGTATTACGCCTCACAAAGAACGAAAATCGGTTTACCGTACAACAGCCAAGAACTTTTTCTTTGCAGTACATTATCGTCGTGGATGCAGGATCGTCTCATACGAAACTAAATGGTAAAACGAGGAATCTGCTCAACAATTTTCCCACTATGTTTTTCTTTTCTACTGTCACCGGAACTGGAGTCGAAAGCTTGCGGTGAGTTTTGTGAAAGCTTTTTTATAGTAGTGTTTGCTTTGCAGTCTTTCATTACCGCGGGGATAAAGTTAACGGGACGGGGAAGATTGAGCAGTTGGACTTTATGGAATGCAATGGTAAGTTACGTGGGCGATGCTGCACCTTTCTGCCGAGCTTTCGGCGTCGTAGAACTCTGATTAACGGCTTGGATAGTCGGCTGTGAAGGGCTTAAAAGGGGGAGGCCTGCGGCTGTGTCAGATAATCAGTCTTTGCCTCTAGCTATATCGATTAAGTTTACTTCTATTGATCTGCCCTCTAGGTACTGTCATGTCGTTCATGTACGATTACGAAAGGATGCGCACAAGTTGGACGCCTTGCTTTCAATTTGCCAAAGAGAAAGTGCCCGAGGACCGATGGGATAAAACAGAAGTTTATTTCGGTGCCACTGCCGAACTTCGACAATTCCAGTAAGTACCAAAGATAGGCTTCGTCCGGACTCAAAGTGATATGATTTTCCCTCCACTTCAGGACAACTCAGCCCGAGAAAGCCGAGCGTCTGTTAAACGACGTGCGGACTTTCCTCAACGAAACCTACGATCTTTCCCCAGATCGCACTCATGTTCTGATACTCGATGGATCGGAAGAAGGTGCCTTGGCCTGGGCCACCGTCAACTTCATCACGAAAAGCCTTCTGCCCGACAACATCACATCCAGTTCGGATCGAGCCCCACAGACGTACGGGTCGATAGACCTGGGTGGCTCCTCGACTCAGATCGCTTTCACTACGCAAGACCCCGCCGAGGCCAACTTCCACCTGACTTTCTTCGGAGCACAATACCAGCTCTTCAGCAAGAGCTTCCGGTGCCGGGGAAAAGGTAAGCAGGGTACCTAGAAGTAGCCGTTTTCCTGTCAAGACAATCTGTTAAAGTCAGTAGACAGAATTCGGAATATCTCAACAGCCTGCATACCCTTATGTGACGGTAAACTAAAGCGGGTGGCAGATGTAGGTACTTGAAACGTGATTACAAGTTCAGTATTGATCTTTCAGGTATATTTTGAAATTTGTTTTCGGTCATATCTCTTTTTTCTGTGGTATAGGTGAAGCACATCGATTACTGAAGGCTCAGCTTGTAACCCAAAGCAAAAACAGCCAGTTTGTGATCCATCCGTGTTATCCGCGTGGCCTGGTGACCAATGAATCGCATACGGATATCTTCTCCGCGCAATGTACAGGGTATCTAGACAAGGAGAAGTTTGTGCACAGGCCGCGATACCAGCTTCAAGGAACCGGTGACGTGGATCAATGTCGGGCACATGTACGGAAGATCTTCGCGGATCCGACCGGCAAATGTCCTTTCCAGGACGAAGACTGCTCGTTTAACAGCCAACTGAAACCTATGAACATCTCGGGACCTTTCATGGCACGTGTCTTTGGTTGTTTCTCTGTTCACCGATTTGTGGTTGAAGTATCCTTTTTAGGGTTTTGCCGGTCTGTACTTCGTCATGGACTTTTTCAACTTGTCTAACGGCGAGGACAGGATGACCAGCAACTTGACGAACTTCCGGGAAGTTTATCGACGACACTGCAATCAGCCCTGGTCCAATGTGAGTACCTTATCTTCGAGCACGCGATACGTAGGAGTCTTTAACTAATAGTCCGAAGAGCTAACCGATGCCCATCTACTTATCAGCTTTCCAGCAGTACCAACCGCTTCATGAAGGGTTATTGCTTTGACGGTAATTACATTGACGTTCTACTCACGGAGGTTTACGGGTTCAGTGACGAAGAGTTCGGGAAGATTGAATTCCGAAAATCCGTAAGTATGGAGTACTTTTGTTCTTAGGGCACTTGATTTCAAAGTGAAGCCTTTCGTAGGTGAATGGAGTGAGTACAGGATGGGCAGTCGGGTTAGCGCTAAACAGTACCAACGCGGTGGTAGCTGAGCTCGAAATCGAGCCCTTCAGTCGGGCGTTCTTCTTGGCGTTTCTAGTCATATTCGCGGTGTTCCTTCTACTGGCGGTCAGCTTCCTCTGCAGAGGCGTGCGTCGGTCTTTCCGCGACAGCAGTATTTAGGAGGATCTGCCAAAGTCGAACACCGCGAAACAGTTCTTGTTTTATTTCTGGACGAATGGTTAATCGCTTCCAGTGGTTTGCTGATGATGATCGATTTTACAATGACTTGCTGAAAGCTTTTAGAGTTCAGCACCCGAACGTTTTTCCAATGTTGAATCTCTTCGGGTGATAATTTAACTTCTCATTTTATTTTTCTTTTACAGTTATTTCATTCATGTTTTATCGAAATACTCATGCATTTTGTTTCGTGTTCGTTGATTCTTTACTGATGTTTTAGTTTCCGCACATAGGTACTTGTTAAAATAAACTGTGATCGGTACTAGACGAGGCAGTACAAGATCGAAACCAGAATAACGGAGAACAGGAAAAACGGAAGGCTTACTTGTGTGGTCAGAAAGCCACTACTAACAAAAAGTCCTGTTGGCGTGCTATCGGGGAAAATGGTTTCGGGAAGCTCTCTGGTTAACGATCCGGGAGCAGTACTAATGCTGGAGTCTTTGGCTGAGCTACGCAGTGTTGTGGAGGTATCCGGATTTGCTTCCGATTGGCGAGGAAACGGAAGATCCGGGGAACCAAAAAGGGCCGCGTGTGAGGTAGCATCACAGACATCGAAACAGAGGCATTTTTCCGGTTCGTCATTCACCGTATAATTTTGAACACCGGCCACCTGGAGACTTGCGCCATTAATGAATAAACAAGGGTTGTATACAGCTTCGACGGGTTGGCAATTCCGGCGAAGGCTCACAAAATCTACGGATAACCAGGAGATAAATTCATGACCATGTCTGGGATAGCACTAGTCCGCACAACACGAAAGGGCACTCCATGCTGCTATTCTGACCTGGAGTGAAGCGCGAGAGGTGATCGACGCAGCGATATTCCGGAAGAGAGCAGTTTACAGCCGCTGTTTTTCGGTCAGTCCAACAATCAACATGCTGGTTGAAAGAGTCAAGCCGTAAGCATGTGTAACAAAGAGGCTGCGCAGTGACAGCCGCAGTTAGGACTGCAGCAGTCAAAAGAATGGGACAAGAGGTTTTCGAACCCATCTTTGGGTATCATTATTAAGCTAGACGGGCTTTCCGTACTATATACCGATAAGGGTCTAACTCCAGAATTATTAGTAGAGGCGAGGGCAATTAATCAGCACGGAAGTCAGATATTACGGCGGGAAATATGAGCCGGATGCTCACTGTATGTCTCAAGACTACAGACGTGACAATTTTGATTTCACAACCAGTAACACACGTGGTCAGACCCGGAAGTACAGACGCGAAGACTGGGCGTTACCGTCAGGACTTAATGCAGTGGGTGCTGCCTCGTGAGCATTTGCCTGCGGAGGTCAGCTAAAAGAATGATCTGGATTGTATGTCGTAAGTTTTTGCGGGAATCGGCACCATCGAGGACGAGTATCGTTTTTATATCAAGCAGGAATATATTCGGAAAGCCAGCCACGAGTTTTTTACTAGTGAAGTCGAGAGGTTCGTTCAAACAGCCCGATCTAGATGAATCGCTTCCAAGCTACAGTATTCAGTCTTTTCAGCCCATTAAGGAGGTGGCGGAGGAGGTGGAGTCTCCGTGGTGCTACGTCGTGTGGTCGTACGCGGCGTGGTGGTACGTTTCTTCGCGTCCTCTTCCAGTTTCTTGATCATCTCATCCAACGAAGCTTGCATGCTCAGATACGCCGCACTGTGAGTGGGCTTGGAACCTGGCTGCAGCGTTGCTCCCACTGGACGTTTGGTACGGCTGGTCATGGCACCAAGTTGCACTATCATGTTATGTAAAGCAGCCTGTAGCTGCTGAAAGGACTTGGTCGTGGCGGTACCACTCGACGAAGTACCGTTCGCTGAGGTACCATTTCCTCCTGCCCCTGGTAACTGAATACCCGACAGAATTTCATGTAGGTTAGACTCTATTTGCTGAAGACTTAGCTTGGTCGTGCTGAGGAAGGCAGGTCGGTGACTGGTGGTACGGCCAAACGTCGACCCGTAGCGCGTTGTTGACCTCGGATGCCAAGAAGTGGACGGCTGGAGTCTCGTTGTAGAATGCAGCGTTGAAACCAAAGAGGTATTACTGCTTGTCAAAAAGTGCGGGGTCGTGGATTCTTCCGTCGAACCGGAAGTAGGTGGACTTGCTGTCTCTATGGTGGTTCCACTTGTTGACGAAGGAATCAAAGTGGAAGTCATTGCGGGCGTAGTGCTTGTGGTAGATGTGGTCGGAGGCAAAGACGATGGTGCGCTGCTGATGGTAGCCTGCGAGGTAACTGGAGTGGCAGCCATGGTGGACGTTGGGTCTGTAGCGGATGTTGAGCTAGTCGACATCGTTGGCGAGGAAGTTGGGGACGCACTAGTTGTACTCGATTCAGCGGTTGATGGGAGAATCGTGGTGAGTACTGTGGTTAGGGTTCGTGGGGTAATGGTTGTCGTGCTGGTGGAAGTGACGACCGTACTTGGTGGTAAGGTGGTACTCACGCTGACTGGCAATGGAGCCCTTGTCTCGGTGGTTTGTTCAATGGTGGTGGACGTGGTGGCGGGTGTGGTGGTCGTCGGCAGAGTTGACGGTAAAGTGGTACTGGCCGTTGTCGGCAGTGCTGTGGATGTGGCTTCGGTTGACGGCGTGACGGTGGAAGAGCTAGCAGTACTGACGACCGGAGATGTTTGTTGCGTCGTAGCGCTCGTGCTGGGAGAAGTGCTGGTGAAGCTTGGGGAAGTGGATGTTGACTGGGTCGTCATCGTCGTCGTTGGCGGCAGAGTAGTGGCGGCTTCTGATGGGGGTGTATCTAGGGTTGAAGATTCGGTGACCACAGCTTCTGTTGTAAGCGATGTAGACAAACTTCCGTAACTACTCAGTGCGTCAGGTGCGCTGGGAGTAACTGTAGATGTATCCGCGAAAGCAGAAGTTGAGGGCGGAGATGAGGCTGCAGGAGTCTCGGAGGTAGCCAGCGAGCTGGAAAATGGAGTCTGCGTTGTGGGGATCTCACTGTTAACGCTCGAATCACTCATCGACCCGACAGTCGGCGGTAAGGAGGTCGTTGAGGGGATCAACAAAGAGGTCCCGGAAGTGGCGGGCGGCGCGTCCGTTGGTGACGCCGTCAAAGGAACGGAAGACTGTGGCATCGAGGTGATGTCAGTCATGAGGGTCGATGTAGGCGGAGAATCACCCGGAAGGTCACTTGTAAAAGGTGCTTCGGTGAAGTCATCAAACAGGATGGCGGGCGGTGGAGAACCGGGTGCTGTTTGTCCCGAGTTAGGTGGAAGAGAAGCTTCTGGTTGATTCGTTGTGGGTACCGGTAGAGCAGTTGGCCCATCGTTAGGGTTAAGATCATCATAATCGTCAGCCGGAACTGTCGTTTCGAATGCGACAGTAACACTTCCATCATGTCTACCGGCCTGTTCTGGAGGGGGTGGAATTATTGTGGACTCGGTTGACTGTTCCTCTGGGAAAGGATCCAGCACACCCCCCTTGCTGCAGTTTGCGTTAGCTGGGCACGGTGTCGTTGAAGAGGAACCGCTTTGTGACGAAATTGCCGCTGAGGCTGTGGTGCTCACGGCGCTGGTAGAGCTCGAGTCTGTCGAACCTGGTACAGTGGCGCCACTCGGCGAACCACCTGTGCTGCCTATAAGACAGGCAACAGGCACTTACAATCACAGCCGCAGAAATCCCAGCAGAGTTCTTTATGGAAAAAAGCGATTATGTTGGCAAATAAAGGGTCAATTCCCAGTAATATTAGCGGCAGTTTATTGCAATACAAGTGGCAAAAATCAACAGTACAATATACGTTATGTACCAGTAGTGCTCGCAGTACTTCCGCCAGTTGGAGTGGAGTCAGTGGAGGACGGCGTGCTCCCCCTCGAAGACGAAGTGTTTGCTCCATCGTTTACCTTAGCTTGCAAAATATTGATGAGGTTTTGAACCTGCTGGGTCAGCAAAGCATAGTTTGGTTTGTCCGGTGAGCCACTAGACGGTTTGCCGCTCGACGTGGAACCGCTTCCCGTGGCTCCACTTGCCGGAGAAACCGTAGAGCCTGTAGGCGCGATGGTAGAGTCACCCTTGTTCAATTGTGCTTCCATCTGCTTGATCAGGGCTTGCAGGGTCTGGAAGACCTCGGTTTTGTTTGGTGGCTGATGGTTGTTCGTCTGGTTCAGACTACTCGCAAGGATGCTCTGTGTGGTGGAGGAGCCGCCGTCTGTGGTACACGTGACCGATGCCGTGCCCGTCAAAGATTCAGATTTCGAGCCTGTATCATTAGCACCAGGGGGCACTTCTTGACGAAACTCCATGTCGAGGATCGTGAAGACTGTCGTCGAAGCTCCGATGGCTTCGTTGGGCAACTTCAGGCAGACATTCGCTCCACCGTCGGGAGTCGGGCTGACCGTAACTGGGATCATACCCGAGTCTCCTGATGTCAGCTGTGGGGGAAACTGCACGGGAGGTTTATTCAGTGCCGCTGCCTGCGGACAATCGACTGAAACGGAAATAACTCAGTAAATCGATCAGAAAATTTTCTTATGCAAATGCGATGTGGGAAGAACGAGAAGCTTACGCGGTGCGCACGTGCTGGCATCGCATTCATACGTGTTACAGATTTCCTTGCAGTCGTATTCACTTAGCCTGTCCAGTTTTGGAATCGAGGTGACAGCCGAGTTCTTTATGACGAAAGCTGGACTCCCGGAAGTGGAGAAGTCGTTCAGGTCATTGTGTGTGATACTGCAGTAGTCGTAAGGGTACGTCGGCATGCTGACGTTATTGACAGTGTACTTTTCGTACGCCACTTCCATTCCTGAAAAGATGAATACTCTGAAGCAGAATTCTGTCCTTACTCTCAGTGATGATGCGATCAGGATGGTACCTGGTAAGATATTCTCGTGAAGGACTTCGATGTAGTTGTCTCGATCGGGTCTCTGGTGCTCGTTGCGTCGACCAAGGACCAGAACAAAGTACTTCATGATGGTGCCGATATTGCCGTCGAAGCATCCTCCGGGACCGCTGGTCAAAATCAGCTTCTGCTCGGTGCTTCCGGTCGAGACCAGGTGTCTCGAAACACCGGGCAGCGAATGACAGCCACGTTTAGCATTTCTGTACAAAAAACGGTGCAGCGTTTATCGCACAAGCCATTGCCTGATTTTCTACCCTGATGCCATATTGGACTTACGGACTGTCATCAACAGGAGCGATATGTATTTTATACGTCGGCACAGAGGGCGACACTTCCACGAACTGGACGCACCCGTTTAGATCAGCCGACACTTTCCTCACGGCTTGCTGAATCATGGCTTTCTGGCTGGCGGCTAGGAGAGAAAGAGCCTCACTGTAAAATGCAAGAACCAAGAAAGAAATTATCACTTACTGTAGCTCGGGTCAATAAAATACGGAACCGTATTTTGCGACCACTTCAGATAGTTCTGGTCACTGTTGATCACTCTTAAAGCTTTGCCGCGACCTTCTCGTTTCCGCCTTCTAACCGGAGGGGCTTTGGTGGTTGGAGAAGAACCTGAAGAGACCCCCCGCGGATTTTATTTCAGTAAGCGATTTATCGTCACGAAGCACGAGAGCATCTTACTCTGTGATTCGGGAAGTGGAGCCGCCGGAACAATGTTCGTCACAACAGTACATGTCGTAGTTTGCGATGACTGGGTCGTCATAGGCGAAGTCGCCCCCGGTCCTAACGTGGTCAGCGAACCAGGACTAGACCCGTTCATCGTTGCAGGAGGAACCGAGTAGCATAAAGTGGTCGCCATTGCCTCGTCGTCGCGGCCTGACGGTCCTTTGGTCGTCGATGTTGGTGGCACGGTGGACGGCTTTTTCACTTGGCTAGCGCAGTCCACTGTATTCACTCAGTACAGTATATTAATCGAATGACATGACTTTTATTAGGGAGTCTTCTTACGGATTTCGCAGGTAGCTGGGTCGCATCCATACAGAGCTTTGAGCTGCTGACAGTCGCAGGTACTCAGTTGGTCCAACTTCGGGATAAAATAAGGTGCTTCCTTGACAGTGAAGACCTCTGTGCCGTTGACTGCCGCAAAGTCGGTGGGTTGGTTGTGGGTGATGCTGCAGTAGTCGTATGGACAAGTGATGTGGACCTCGGCTGCCGGGTAGGTCTGGTAGGCGACTTGAAGTTCTGCAACCAAACAAAAAGAAGTCGGTAAGTTTCAGAATTTAAACTTTGGTTGAGATGATGATCATTAATATGGGAAGGAAGAAGGATCGTGTTCATGTTGACCACTGCATTGCCGCCGTTTTTCTACGTTACGTTCGTGGTGTTCGTTCTACCACAATGAAGGAGGAACTCCAACGCCTTGAGGTGCTGGCCAAACCTAACTCAGTCCAGTATCATACTTACGCGGGTCGATTTTGTCGTTGCTGATTTGTAGATACCCGTCACGGTCAGGTCGCTGATGCTCGTTCCGCAGTCCCATCGACACCGCAAAGTATCTGTAACCATTCAAGCTCCTTCACCCGCTTATTCTGAACCTCCAAAAACCATTCCCGATTCAACCAAAGACCCAAGGACTATGGGTACCTACTTCATCAGTGAATGCATGCTACCGTCGAAACACCCCTCTGTAACATCAAAAAGCAGTCGTTTCCAGTGTTCCGTGTGTAACGAGAAACGTACTTTACGTACGTGGTCCAGTTGTGAGGAGCAATGATTGCTCGGTCTTCCCCTGCGCCATGTTAGCGAGATATGTCCCGGCAAATGTGTGACAAAGCTTGGAAAATGTTGCGCTAAAAGCAGACAGAGATTAAGGTTCTCGGCAAACTTGGAAGATGAAAGTTCTGCCGGTGTTGTACTTAAGTGTGCTGCTGGTGTCTGTGGGAGTGACTTTAAGTTTGTAGGCCGGAGACTCGGCAGCCACTTCCGTGAACCTGACACACATGTCCAGGTCCGACATGACTCTCAACATGGCCAGCCGAATTTGTCCTTCTTCCTCATCAGCTGAAAACACCAATACGGTGACTAATTAGTTAAGTCAGACCAGCATCAAATATTTTATTGCTATTCGCGGGATCTTACGCACTGTACGCGGGGTCGATGTAGTACGGTATTTCCTTTCCCGGCCATTTTCCAAGTTTTGGATTCAGGTTGATGGCTCGGTTGTGCTTTGAAACAATGATGCTGGATCTTGCTGCAAAATAATATTCCGTTAAAGTAGTTACCTGCAATACAAGTGGTGACCTTTATCCATCAAGAGTAAAAATCTAGTACCAGTTTGAGCGATCATGAGTAGAAGGAAAGCGAACAGCAGAAGTCCATTTCTCCAATCGCCCATTTTCCACAACGTTGGATCGATCCGTAAAAAATGCGAGGGACAAATCGGAAAGAATGATTCGGTTCTTCCTAACCTTGGGTATGCTCAGGAAACTGCAACTGTTTCACATGACGACTTGTACGGGAAATTGAGTTCAAGGCCCATCACACGTCAGCCAAACGTTTCCTTCGAAAGCCTGTTTGGCAAACTTCACGCTCTAATGGTCTCTGGAGAGCTGGAAACCGTGATCATCACAGTGTTTTTACGGCTGCTCGGCAGAAATTCCGCTCCTAACGTCACGGTAGACTGGACCGGCGAGAGGCTACTAATATCACAAGAGCTGACATTACCGAAAACCAGAGGTCGCAGGAACCAAGTACGGATAATTCTCCGTACTTGGTTCTCCCACACTCCTAAATTTCCACAACAAAACAATGTCATGTAACTTTATGGACAAGAAATAAAACGACCAAGTCCAACTGGCCAACGGATGATATAGGCCGCTCAGGACATCAAAAAGGGGTCTTGAATGCGTACTTACCTTCAAATTTCAACAACATGCTGCTTCGTGAAACGAAAAAGTACGAGAATGAATAAATAAAGGGAAAGATTAGAATGGACTATAGTGAGTATGTACTGCATTGAAAAGAAGAATTAACAACAACAACAAGAACAAGAAACCAGTGGTACTCGCTGATAGTTCAAACCTGTGGAACTATCCCAGCACAGGCAGATTATTCGATCCCCCGAGTTCCTCGATCAGCTTGTTCCACAGTTCACGCTTGCAGGACTTGTTCCTCTTGATATCGCCTAGCAGGCCTTGGAACTGGACAGGACCATTGGAGATGCATACCGACACCTGATGCGCCGCTTTCACCGTAGCGGCAAAATCGTCGTATTCGACGGAGGAGATCTGGTGAATCTTTTGCTGCAAACACTGACGGAACCTGCAAACAAAAGACTATTTTGGAACGCAGACAAACAAAGTCGACAAGACCGCTTTTCGAGCGGCAAAGGATTTCAGCCCTAACACTGATGACGTGCACCACTGAGGAAAACAATCTTGTCGAGTTTGTTTGTCGAACCTCCTTTCATCATTTTGGATTTATATTTCAGTTCTGCTCGTGGACTTACATGAGTAAACTTTTCTGCAAGAGCTGGATGACATGGTTAGATTGCCGGTCGCCCGGTAGAAAGTGCGCCACATCAGATGCCAGTTCGTACAGGACATAAGGACTGGCCACTGCGTTATGCGCCACTGTGCAGAATGTCTCGATGTAGTAGTAGTTTGAATTCGAGCCAGGTTGCAGCCTTTCCAGCTTCTTCGAGACTCCCAACAGCCACTTGACAAAGTCCCCATAGGGTGGCGACTTGTCGTACTTGATCCTCCACGGAGCGTCATTTACTCTTCGGCACAGCGTGTCCATGGCCAGGATGCCCACTCTGAAGGCGGCCACCATGTACGGGTTAGGAAGAACAGGAACAGGCGCTGGCTGGTTGTGTCGGAGGTGCATCAGAGCTCCTGGATGGACCATGCCGGAAGCTGGACCCATCAGACCGTTGTGCTGTCCGTAATGGTATGGATGAGCGAAGGGGTGAAAAGGTAGATTGACGTTGCGCATCTGGTTGAAGAGGTAGGGATGATGATGAGGGTGGGGAAGGTAGGGTTGAGGCAAAAGAGGCAGGCCATACGGCGGAAGTGGCAAAAGTGGAACTGAAATCCCAATACACCGAACGAATTTTCTTACTTAATTACTCGGAAAGAGATGGAAGCTCGGTGAACAAAGCTCCGCAAGAGTGTTTTCCCAAGTGGCGCACGTTTCAATGTTACTAGTTGAAAAAGAGCGTTACTTTAAAAACAACCTTGTCGTGTTTGTTCGCCGAGCCTTCAAATATTGTGGTTCTGACTCATTTTTAGATCAGATAATTATATCATTGTTCTTAACCAAGATTTTTGGTACGAGATATCCTTATTGTTCTGTTTGTATTACGAGTACCCTTACAGATCAATTTACAGTTTCGCTATCTGTGCTGCATCTTATTCTGACGACAGCTTCAGTTCTTACCGGGTTGATTGTTGTTGGGCCATACGCCGATCTCAAACTGCTCAGGCATGGGTTCGCCGACGGTCTCACTGTACAGTTCGTACCACTTTCGGGACACGTCAAACAGTGCTTCTGGGTAGACACCTCCGCTCTTCGCGCAAGTCTCGACGGCAGTCAGAGCTTGTTCCAGCATGGCATAGCTCTGTTCCTTACATTGAACAAGTGCTCGCTGGATCTCGAGAGGGTTCAAAGCGTGGGAGTGTGGAAGAATGGATAGGGCTAACTGGGCGGCGGCAGAGACCATATTAGAGTCGGCACATCGAGAGGCTTTGTCTGCTAGGACCGCGACTTCCGGTGGCGTCAGGTGGCCCTCCCAGTTGTCAACTAGGAAGTTCACCGCGCTGACACCGATGTCCATAGCTTGGGAAGTTATCCACGAAACATAGGATGAGTACGTTCGCGACTGCCAGTTTGGACTGACGCAGTTATGGATACCTGAAACAGAACAATACAGTGCAATAATAATGAACCCAACACGGCCTTGACAGCCTGTGAACAAGGCCGTGCCGCTGATATTACTATTCTAGAAGAAGTACGACGCGGATAGCCGAAAGCAAATACCGAGAAAGCAACTCCACTGGGAGTGCCCAGTGGAAAAGCTGGATTAACTCAAACGAATTTAGATGTGATAATAAGAACGAAGATTTACCCAGGGCGGATATGCCAATCTGGAAAGCACACATGTGGAGTGCCCGATGAGGACCAGCTTGCTGGTGTCCCCACGCCGGTTGGAAAAGGATGCTATGATTCACATTGCCACCCGCCTTGGCCAACACAGTCTTAGCTAACTCAAACAAGAAGTGTGAGATCGCTTCGCTAGGTTGGTTAGGTTCAGAAGGACACTTCCTTTTGTTGCCTTTACCAGCCTTCGAACTGCTAGGAGCTGACTCGAGAAACACAGGAACGGCACGCGGTGTAGCCATGCTGGGTACAATGGCTTCGTCTTCTGGCTTCAGTGAAGAGCCACGCGAATCCGTACTGGAGGACTCCCCACTGGATGTAGCGCTATCGGGGTCCTTCGGATGCTTCCCTCGAGGAAAACGACGGATCATGGTGGGACTGTTGTCACTGCTGGTAGTCTCCGGTGCGGAACTGTCAATACCACCCGGGAGTCCATCACCGTGCTTCTTTCTAGGCTTGAAAACCGTACACCTAAATACAGTATCTTTCAGAAGATGTTCATAAAGTTTTGCTTGCATATTGTTTCCCTAAATTATTTTTTCTATTTCTTTCTTAAACATATTTGTTTTTATTTTTAGTTTTTGGCGAATAGTTTTACCGTAATTTATTTTCCCACAGCTTGTCGTCTTCGACTGTGGATGAGTCTTCCGAGTTGTTATCTGCGGTCAGTTTCATCCCCGAGAATTTGGATTGGCATTGCTCAGCTTGGTGATCGAAACTGAATGGCTTAGCTGTTGAGTGGTACGGGTGGACTTCCTGGTTCGAATTCTGTGGGTTCTGGTCCACCATGTTCTTGATCTGGGCAAACGATATAGGATAGTCTTTCGCTGTTTCGAACGATGCCCGACGGTATTGGTGGACGTTCTTGTCCAGTAAGTGGTCCATAACGCGATCCAACTTAGCTTGATCGTCTTTGAAGGTTACCAGAAGGGCACAGGCCAGCTCGCCCCGTTGTCGTCGAGTACCTTCACAGACTAATGGATGGTCGGCTTCTGAGACATTGTTCTTCATACCCAGAGCGGCAACCGCAGCTTCGAAACCCAGCTCAGCATCCAGATGTTCCTTTCTCTTGAAAGCCGACCGGAAGTTCTCTGCAAATGATGAGTATACTTACACGGAACAATTAGAAAATCTGGCACGCCCCTGAGTGGCCTGCGAGTATCCAACAAGGCCGTGCCGCAAGCTCAGTTTCAGTTGTTTTGAATTCCCAATCACCTTTTTCGTGGTCGAAGCCACAGAACACGCCAAAAATGTACGTAGCAAGGTTCAGCGGAAGTAATGCGTCGCCCCGTGACCGCAAAGCACCGTCTCTCAGCGCTCGTGCTTTCTGTCGAGCGACACTGAGTTCTTCCGGCCCAAGTGTCACTTTTTTCAGAAGGTTAACCAGCTCGATCTCCTGGTGGAACATCTTCACTTCAACAGCTTTACTGATGGACGGCGGTCGAGCCATCTCAAGGCCGAACAAGCCAATGCGGAAAGCGAGGCTGCGAGTTTCGGCTTTGTCAGCCAGGACGTTGGTCAAGAAGATCAGCTTGACCATGGTGGCTTCACACATGGCCGTGATCTTGTGAGCCACCCGTTTCTTGGTGGTGGAGGTGGACTGAAGAAGGCTGTGTTCTAGTTTGAGGAAGTCTGGCGGACTGCGAAGAAGCCCTTCGCCCAGCTGGATGGCCAGCTTGTGAGCAGCCTCGTTGTAGCCGTGCACCAGGAGCGCGTCGGCCCGCAAGTACAGCATCTCGAACTTGTCCACGTTGTCGACGGATGATGAAGCTTCGGAACTTCTGAGAGTGGATGGTTCAGCTTCAACGGAATCGCTGTCTGAATCCGACTTCGGTCCTGCAAAACGGAACACTTTTCACTTGGCAGCTCGAAATCTACGTGAAATAATCGCAGGAAATTGTTGGTTCGCTTCTTCCCCGAAACGCACGGAAAATTTCATCTAAATAAATGAACACGGTTGATATTTATCGAACGATTAAATAGTGTTCGGTGCTTAAGCTAAGACCTTTTTGCTTTGGAATTTCGGTACGAGTGATATATTTTGTTGCGTGGAATATTTTCCCACCTTCATGGACGAAAGCCTCGTCCCGTGCTTCAACAGTATTGCTCTTGCGACTCTCGTTGAGCGAGATGCAATGCGTGCCTTGGATTTGCGGCGAAGAAGAAGCCTTAGCATCACTTCCTTCAGTGCCGAGTTTTCCTCGTGTCAATCTCAAATGGTGCATCGAGTTGCCACCTACAATCGTCACACCGTCTACTGGGTAGTTCTTCCAGTTCAACGTGCACATCTCCATGGCTGGTTTAAACCCCGCAAAGTGTGCTATGTCCGACGGTCGCAGCCCACCAGGGTTCCCAGCCACGTTCTGGCCATGCGCGTTCTGGTTCTTGGACTTTTTGACCTTCTCGATGACTTGGTTATGGTAGCTTTCGAACTGCTGACGTAGCGTACTACGGTCTTCATCCGAGTTCGCAGGGTTCAGCGCGGCCAGTTTCCAGAAGGTGACGATCTCGTCCATTAAACTTGCGCTAGCGTGCTGTGGCGTCGCGTTGGAGATGCCAGTACCCACACGACCTAGTGAAGGACTTGCTACGTTGGAAGACCCGTGAGAGACCTTCGTGCTGTACCACCATACCACAATCTGCAAAGACAACCAACCTCGAAAATCGTTTATTTTTGTCCGTGTGGCAAGTATTACCTGTTCGCAAGCCAAGCATTCATTCGTGATGATTGTCAGCAAATCCACTGCGTTGTTGTCCGCCTTACGGAACATTTCTTTGATGATGGACAGAAGGTTCCACATGCCTTCTGGCTCCTTCCCGCGAAGAGGTCGCAGCAGGTTCGACCATTCGGCAGCGGCAGGTGGCGCTGTCGCCGACAGGTAATTTACGTCACTGGAAAAGATCGGTTCATGCTTTTTGAAATTAGCCAACGCGACAGGGAAGGGTACTCGTACCTGCAGACCGTGGGGGACGGGATGCAAAACTTGACTAGCAAGTTTCGAATGTTTTCCCGCAGCAAAGTTTCGTTCAAGCACCACGAGCTCATTTCATGCAGCGTGCATTCAGCTGTGGGGTCAGGAGCACCGTCAGTTGTGTTCATTACGGACATGGGCTGAAGGAGCTCGTCCAGCAGTTTCTGAGCGGTGGGAAGAGCTTGCCGTGGTAGCTCGTGGAGGAAGTACTGAGCAAATTTCCATAATTGATTCTTGTCCAAACGGGACAGGGACTCCGAGAGCGGAGCTCGAAGCGTACTGGACTGAGCCTACCAGAACAAAGTGTGTCGCGGTTGTTTTCCCTCACAATAAGTATCGGCGTCTTGATTTGATGTACTACCTGATGGAGTCTCTGGAGACAAACAGCCACAATGTGACTGCACCATGTTGCCACATCTGCTTTGTCGCAAGTACAACTACAGGAGGTGATTCGATTGCGATCGAATGTGATTGCCACATTGAAAGCAGCGGCGCCAGCGCCGCCGACAGCCGGAGGAACTACGGATGCGTTTAGATGCAACCCTGTAAGCAAACACTGTTGAACTACAGAGGATGTATTTTCGTTCTTCTCACTTGACGTCCTCCCATCAACGAACTCAAGGACATACCGATTTGCAGCAAATTTTTCACGAGCTTTTGCCGGTAGAGCGTCTCCCCTTTCAAGAATTCTTCGGCATTCCCAGTCGACAAACAGCAATACAAGCTAAAATGAAGATGCTTTTGTAACTAACAACTTATGACTGCCGCAGATACTGGCGAATATTTTCTGTTCTGTAAATGTACCGTATATCTTCCTCGTTGTCGGGAAAGCTCCAAAACGCTATCCTCTTTTGCAGCTGCTCGGGAACAGGAGGATTATGTCGATCGACCAGCTCAAAGGGAACGCGTCGTGCGACTTGTCGAGCTGCTAATTCCACCAAAGACGGCAGCTCTCCCTCATCTGAAAAGGCAACAAAGGGTCTTCAAATATCTGAAAGCCCTCACCGGGTAATGCACTGGCATGATAATGGTGCTACGACAGTACCCGATATCGACATGAGCGTCCTTTGGGGCTGCGGACTGGGGCCACTTCCGGTGGCAGTTGGAGGCTTCTTCCACCCTTGCCAGTTGTTGTTCGAAGAAGACTCCGTCTCGAAGGAGCAGATGGACTCATCTTCGAAACGGTCGCTGTCGTCGAACGATGCGTGGTCTTGCTCCCCCTCCTGCTCCTGCTGTTCCTGCACATTCTCATCCCAGGCTTCAAACATCATCTCCTCACACGGTTGCTGCGATCAGAGCTTGCAATCAGCACTCCTTCCAGGGCTACCTCTCTGAAATAAAACCAGTCAAGTCTGTATTGTCAAGCAGGAGAATGCAAAGGAAACTTACATCGAAGGATTTGAACTGCAGTGGTGCGTGATGTGGACCTGTTTTCGAGACAGATAACAAAGTCTGACACTGACAAAGGTTCGAATGCAGCGATATCGTTCAAGCTAACTGTAAAGGTTTGCACAACTGCTCATTGTCATCCTGCCGTTCCTCCCAGAGAGTGTCTTTCTCCACACGTCATCCGCTGACATCATCGATGAAGCAGGCTCTTGCTCATGATAATCACCCCTCGGCCTCCGTGACGAAGAGTCGAAGAAACAGCAACGGTAACCTGGTTTCGAAATTTTGTGCGTTGAATGGGAAACAGACGATCAATAACCTGGCGAATCAACCGCAGCGTGTGGTGGCCAATCTCATTCATTCTTTCATTCACCAATCACAGACGTCTAGACCAGCGTGACCACACCCGTTCAGATATTAGCGGCCAAGTTTCCAATCAATGAGTACCCAGACAGGCTTGTTGTGGTTTTGAATGAATCCACAGCCAAAAAAGCACTAACTTAGTAGCACTTCCGGTCCACAATCGACATTGCTTTTGCAATTTTTGCCTTTGGTGCCGAATTCCTGCAAGCCTTTGGATAAGAGTCAGGAAGCGCTTCAACCATGGAGGGAACACCGGATGGGACAGCTTCCGTTGATGGAGGAGCTCCCACTGAAACCGCACTACCCGGAGCAGAGTCTGTCATAGAGCACCTTCCCTACGATGTCCTCCTGCTACTGAGCAAGTATATGAGACCTCAGGATCTTATAGGTGGACTTTCCGCCTGTAACAAGCAGCTTCACAAGATGTTCGCCAGCTCGGAATTCTGGGAAGAGCGCATCCGAACGGCTTGCAAGGACTACCATAGCTTTCTGGAGAAAATGCAGCGATCTGCTGCTGTTCCCGATCCACAGTTCTGGCAGAAGCGGGTATCGCAGTGGCAAACGATCCATCACAACTTCCTGTGGAACAACCTAAACGCCAAACTATTGGGCGAGGTAAGGATTATCTAATTTGTGTACGGCCGGCGACGTTTAGGTTTTGTTTCCGGCAGACCGGGTTATCTGTCAAATGTTTGCTCCTGCCGATTTAGGAGAACCAACAGTATCTGGGAAACTTCCGTGCACTCTCATTCGCCGGGCAAGGTAAAGCTTCAAACCAGCTCTACTTGTATTTCCCAACGCTTTCATATCTACGCGTTTTTTCTAGGTCGCTGTTTGGCGTATATCGCAAAAGATCGGTACAGTACTTCCGTCTGGAAATTAGGGGACCGATCGCTGGACAACAAAGAACCGGAACTAATCACATTCAAGGACCATGATGTGAGTTACAGACCTCGGGTAACTACTACAACCCATCCTCATTTCTCCAGGTGCGGTTTATGGGTGAAGTTATATTTCAGCAACGAATGATGTCCCTGCGTTCCCTGGGAAATTCCATCAGCACAGGCGCATGGGATGGCTTTATTGCTGTCAGGGATCTGGAAAGATCAAGTGGCGCTCCTTCTGCTAAATTTTGGTGAGTGACTGTTGACTGGTGTTTGAGCATGTTGACACTAATGAAAACGGGTGAGTCTCGTAGCTCGGCTGGCTTCATCATGGACCATGCGTGGCAAGAGAACTGCATCGTTTGCGGGACACGCGGCGGCTTGGTAAGCTTCGTGTGGACGTACTAATCCGCTTGTTTACCAGGCTTTGATACTAAAATTAGAGATGAGCTCATCGGGCTCGTCACATTTTTACCCATAATAACCACGACCCTGCTGTTTTGTAGCTGGAGATATTCGACATCCGCGCAGGAGAAGATTCGCAGGCACGCGGCAAACTCTTTTCACCCTCGGCGATCTGCAACGATATCAAGATGCACATGAAGGACCACGACCTGGTACTAATATTTCAATTTACGTAGTCAACGATAGAAAACTTCACAAATATTCCAAACAACAGCGAGGAAAGTGACCGGAGGACTCGGAAGCCTATAATGAGTCGTTGCAGATAATCGCAGGCTGGGACAATGGTGTGCGGATCATCAAGAAGTTCGATCTTCGCAACTATGAAACCGTGGCCGATGTGGAACCCGGAACCTACAACGTCTCGATGGCCGTGTCGGACAACCGAGTGTTTGTAGGAGCGGACAGAGGGAAGGTGATGGAGTTTGACGGGACATTCTTGGAACTTGTCCATGATTACTCGGCCGCTTTCGGCCATGTGAAAAACTTGGGGTTCGTATTGCTGTAGGGTAATACACAGAGACAAATTGGGACTGTTATTTTCTGTGTTGATTAGGTGGCTTCCCGATGTGGCGTTCCTGGAATGCGTAAGAAGTATCAAATACGCTGACGGACACGTCTTCACCGCTGACCTGCGACAAGTGAAGGTCCACGAAGTGGCCAACATGCCGAAGCTTTTATGGGAAGAAGAAATTGGTAAGAACGGTCTTTTCAGTGGATACTGTGACGGTTTGTTGCCGAATACAAAATGTTCTGTTGGGTTTTTCCAGTGTTCAGCGAACTCGCATTCTGCAAAGAACGCTGTATGCTGGCCGCCGCAGTTGGCTATACGCCAGATCAAATCAAGCTCTTCACACCGAAGCCATAAAACTGACAACACTTGTAAAGAGCGTTTGTAAAGACGTTTGTAAAGAGCGATTTAGCGAAGGTTCGCTATTGCAGCTGTGTATATTTGTGGTACTTCATACAGAGTTAATCTTTTGGCTTCGGTGCACACTGTGTACCATCTTGAGCATTTGAAAGCTTTTCAACTTTATCTTTCAACTTGTTGATCCAAAAAGCCCGGTGATAGCAACCGACGCGGAAGCCTTCAGTGAGTTCGGTCTTTACTTCTGTAACCTTTCGCGACCAAGGTCCTGTGGTTTTTACTATACTGTGAAAGTTTACGCTACTCTGTTTATGATTCGTTGTGAATCTATAAGAAGGCACGATTGCCAACGGCGACATTTTGTACCAAGAAGTCTCATTGACGATCCAAGACCCGAAAACACAGTATTGAATATTCATTAGGCATCTACAAAATCAACCACCAAACTACGACGCGTACCCAGCAGTAAGCGTAATGGCAACAGGGAAAGAACCTTTGAGACTTTCGACCGGAATCAAAAAAGTTAGCGGAAAGGGTTGGCAAGAAACGCTCCGCGAACCCATCATCTATACAAAAGGTAAATCACAACAACAGAAAAGTAATTTCCAAAAGTGTATGAAAGAGACCTAATCTCAAAAGGTGAAAGTTGGTCGGGGACGATCGAGGTGCAGGCCGTCAATCATATCGTCTTCCGGGGCCTCGAAACCTTCGTTGTCCGATCCGGAGTCTACGGCAGAGTCAACCGACAAGACCGTCTTCAGCTTCTTTTTCGCCACTTCCATCACTGACGAAGGCTCTGTCTGACATTCCACCGAGAGCCGACTAACCTGCAGAAACAATCCATTCCATTTTAAATTTTCTATGTTGTTCCACTCGGTTGGTTGATTGTTGATTTGTTGTTTACTCACATGAATATTTCTTTTTGAGTATTTTCAGAAAATCTATGGATAGTGTTTGGTTACCTCTTTCTCGAGGGCGTTCAATAGCGGGTAACTTTGAGCATTACTGGGACCTGAGAGGCGGACACTGGGGCTTGTCATGGCGAAGCTATGAGTGCTACCACTGTTAGGCTGGGAACCCAAACCGGTTTCGGCAGAGGCCACGCGCGAGCGGCGCTTCTCCACTCCATCACTGGCCTCATCTTCATAATTTGACTGGTATATTATGTCATGCAGCGCATCCATAATCTTTTGGTTCTTATCTAGAGTGCCGCTTTTCGATGACGATGGAGAGCTGTGTGCGGTCCGTGAAAGGTCGCCGTCCATCGGAAGGCTGTCAGCGATACTTGTCATGTCGAGACTTCCTCCGCTTATGCTGGCCGTCTCACTCAGAGTACCACAACCGCTATCTCGTTGAGCTTGGTCATCTTTGGCGCGTCTTTGGAGGTGGATTTGCTCGCTGATTCCCTCAAGGTTAGACAAGCCTTCCGCGTAGGCCGACTTGGCTTGAGCGATGGACTGCTCCAGTTGATGCACTTTGAGCTTCTCTTTCTGCAAACAGAACCGAATTTTACAGATTCCGTCGTCTTACTCTGAACAACCTTTTCAATTTTGATCTTTCAAGATATTCAATCTCAAAAATATCATCCAGTAAAATAAACCCGATACCTATCGGAACCCTTTTCCGCGATTTCTGAATATTTCGAATAAACAGTATTCTCACTCTTTTCTTCTTGGGTATCTTCTACAGACGTTCCGGACAACATTTTAGGTCGCTATGTCTTTCCGCGATAACTTTAGGGTAAAGAGCATTGTGTTTTCTACTGTCAACATGTTTGTTGCACTTTTCTCGCTAAAAGTCTAGTGATGCATACCAAAGGCAGTAAGAAATGACTTGCATAGTCACGCTTACGGCTCATAATTGATTAGTCTTACCTCGACAAAATGGTTGAGCTGCGCATACAGTTCGTAGTAGGGTTTCGACTTGTTAATCGACGATCTGAACTTCTTTTCCAATAACTTGACTTTAATATCCGTTTCAGCGACAACCTTCGAGGCCTGCCAGTGTTCGCGTTGGCGCGTGCGAAGGTCCTGCTCGCACTGCAGCACCTGCGAGTGGCGAACAAGCACCAGTCAATAACATTTCAACAAGCCGTCATATTAGGCAAACTGTTCAAACTCTCAAAGTGTCACGAGCAAAGGAACTCGATAGGCGCGAACTATTACGGACAATACTGTCCCGTGGTTCGCGACCTCCAAACGAACGACCACGACTGATGCAATCCTCACCTTCTTCGTCGAGTAATTGAGCATTTCTTGCCAGGTTTCGTCCAGTTTGCCACCTAGGTTAGACACGACATTTTTTAGCAACTAGGTCCAGTTCTTTGTCTATCTCCTTCTGCTTCTTTACAGTACGGAAGAACGAAAGACAGCCATCTTTCAACCACTTGCGTACGGTGGTACGCACACTTGATGTGATACGCAAGTGCAGTATACAAGTAGCTGAAGATGTGGAAGTGGGGCTCCTCATCCACCTGCATGCAATGACAATTACAGCGCCATTCACTGTAACACCGGAGCATGCAGGTGTGGGAAGAACGCCGACATTTCGTTCCGTTGCTGGGTTTTATATTTTATATGTCCATCCCGTTTCCGTTTTTGACTTGTAACATCGCACTACCTTGTCGTGTTAGACCCTCTTCGGTCAGCTTGACAATTTCCTTGCTAGCTCGCAAGCTTGCATTGGCCTTCTCGAACAGCAGCGCGGCTTGCTGGAGTTCCGTTTGTGCCTGCAGCCAAAAAGACAAGCATAAGCCTCACATACTATCTCAAAAACAAACTGATGGAGAGAATAAGCGCCGTTCATATGCCACTTCGTCGTACACTCTATGAGATGATGGAATGTGGCTACGGCGAATTCTTAAACGTCGTCTTCTTGCATGTTTGTATTGTGCTATTCTCCACACCATCGCACGAGACGATGAACAGCGCCAAAGATATAATAGTGCGCATGATCACCATAACATTTGCGGATGCCAACCGAAATATTATGGTGTGCGCATTCTTTAGCGCTTGAAGTGCGTTAGTAGCGCTCGAAAGCGAGAAACCTCGAATACCGTAAAGTGACGTTCGAGAGAGTTCTCCGCCATATTGGGCTTTCGCTGCGGTAATACCAACTGTCAATGTCTGTGTCGGCGAACGAGGCGAGTAATGGGTGATCAGAATGTTAAACGAGGTCGTCCACCACATTCCACTCTTTGTGATGCCCTCGTAAAATCACGATCATAGGTCTCGGCTTGTTTGATGATCATACTAGCCTAAACCATACGATATTAATGCGATACCTTTTTGAGATCGACGCGAGACTCGTAGTATGGCCGTGATTTCTGAATACATTTTCCCAGGCTCAGGGCTAAGGAGTGCAACTGTTGTGTCATCTGGCAGAAAGCTTGCCGACCAGCGGCCTTTGCCTCCTGGAGAAAAGAAACAAGAAGTAAAACCAAAACCATACAAATGTGCAAACACTGGGAGCTCGGCGACGAGAATCGATCTGACTGTTCTCCCAAGTGGCGCATGATTCCAGCCAATATCACCGAAAACGTGCGCCACTTGGGGAGATGATCTAATAGGGTTTGTTCACAGAACTCGCAAAACTTGGAATGAAATGATTTCCAAAAGATTACAGAGAACCAAAATGTTACCTCGAGCTGGACTTCATATTTATTAATGACTTCACTTGCTTCGTTCAACCGTTCCAACTCCACCTGCAAAAACAAGGAACTTATCAAATTTAGTTCTAACATTCGACTAGAAAGATATCTGTGATATGCTTCGTTGTTCTTTTGAGTTTTATTTGTTGAACAAGCAAGCCTGTTTTCTGCTGTGTGCGAACAAGCGAGTTGCCGACCATTGTATATTTGTGTGTTAATAGTTGCCGCGATGGCTACTATGGACAATTGAAGGGCTTGACAAAGGGCGCCTTCCTGTCCTCCACGCAAGTTTACAGTGTTTACTCACGCACTACATCCTATCTGACTCTTTCCGCGTAGAAAAATTCCTCAAAGCTGCCGAAACTGTTGAACGTGCCGCATTCCTAACCATCCCGCGTTTTTACCCACTTCCTGATGTCACATATCATAGATAAAAACTTTGCGCTGTCTGCTAGAAAACTTCTCTGCATTAATTTACTGCCTGTCAGTCAGCGTTCGAACTCGTGATCGATAATCGCGATCGCGAAGACCTGAAGGAAGTAGCCTCGCCTAAATTCTATCGGACTTATGGACTTAGTTCGTCGGCAGGCATGTTCAATATCTGGATCAACAATCGACAATTGCTTTGGTGTAACAGGAAATGCGAGCATGATACGTGATATTTCCGTTTACACAACGGCGAAGTTCTAACTGGAATCTGACAGTAATGAGGAAACCGGTGAAAGTCAGCGCCGAGCCCTTTCTTCCTTGTTTCCCAATTAGTCGACGTATAAAATAAAGTCCCCGAACTTTGAAATTGAATTTGTACGAAATACAATAGAAAAATGAAAGAAAAAGTAGTACCTTGTTTTGAAAATGAATCGAATAAATTTCAAATAATTATATATAAATTTAATTTTCCAATTTTACGACTTTCAAATATATTAATTTCGCATAAAGATGGACACAAAAGGTTCAGTTTTTCGCCACCTGTTCAAAGACGGCATCGATCAAGAGGAAAACAAAGTACTTTAGACCATGTGCGATTACGACGAATGCGTCCATCAGCTCTAGGCGGACCTGCTACAATAAAAGAATGTCATGCTTTCGTCAAACAGTGCTACTTCGAAAGAATGCGCCATTACACAAGAGAAATGTGTGACACGCATTCCATCGCGTCTTCGCAATTGTCATCATAACGCTAGCGCTCATAAAGAGATGCTTTCAAGATCCTCCACACCAGGAATTTTTCCGCCTCGCCTGCGCTTCTCCGTAATATCCGGTGCTCCTTGTCCGCTGCATCAAGACGCCTCGAATATCCGCCTCTGAACAGCAAAGAGTCGTGGGAATAACACAAGTATTAGATTTAAATACAAGACGGAGGGGGAATTACGAAAATGTAAAAGGGGCGTTATTATCCTTCACACTTGACTTCATTTCTCCACCAAACTTTATTAACTACATGAGTCCCTTCTCACTCCCCCGTCTTCTATGCCCGTTTTACAGAGTATCCTCTTTCCATCTTCTCTCACGCTGCAGAACATGAAAGTGCCGTAAAGTAAAATTTAACATTTTCTGATTAAATGCATCCATATGCATCGGTGAATCTTCTCATCCATAAAATTGACAGTTCTGGCCTTACTGCTCCTAATGCTAAAGGTTTCGAGATGATCAAATTTCTGCGATTCGATTAAACGGAAGTTAACCAGAGCTCTTCGCCCTCATTTCCACTCTGCAAGTTTCTCGCTCTGACATTTTGCAGAGCATAATGGTGAGCACTGTCTGATCATGAAAGTGTTTACCGTCGACCTCGTTGATCAAGGCTTTCCCTACAACAACTTTGCTCGTTATTAACAGACACAGTATCTTCTTTTGCCTACAAGAAAGACGACAGTATCTTGTTGAGCATCGTCCTGATCTACTTCTGATAGTCAGCACATCAATTCTCCTCTTGTCAAGCGGTTACGTCGGCATCCCCGGCAGATAATGACATTATCGCCGAGCGAGATTGAGAAATGCCTACACTCTCCATACTGATAAAATTCCATCGAAGTTTGCACAGCTGAGACTGAACATGCCCGTACCACGCGGTATTCCCTGGAGCGCGTTCTGCAAATAAACACAAAGGTTGGGAATAAGATTACGATACCGAAGAGAAGATCACGCTCCCCCACGCAGCGACCGGAAAGAGGACAAAAGCCTACGAGCAACTGCTTCGTCGTCTCGGCCTTCCTCAACTGGCAATAAACAAACCGAAACGAAGCGTCAATAAGGAAACGAGACATTGCTCTCTCCAACTCTCCAACAGGAAAGCATTGATTGGGGCTGGACTGAAGAATCGAAGTCAAGCATCGATTCAATCGAACCTCGTTCCCTGCACATAGGAAGAACGCAGCAGAAGTTGCATAAGCGATTCTGATGACCGAAGCATGTTGCGCAGTATTTCAGGTATTTTCCAGCGGTAATGAAAGACATGAAATGAAGATCGATATGGAAAATTGTGAGGGTTCATAATTACTATCAATAGTATGGAGTAGTTCTTACGTGAACACGGGGATCCAAATTCTCGCTGTTCTCCAAATCCTCTTCTTGGTCCAGCTCGTTGTCGATATCTTCCAACGCGACGGAATCTGAACTTGCTAGGGATATCTGATCCTTGATAGACATTCTGAGCTGGAGGAAGGCCTAGATCCGGAGAAAATGTTGTACCTTACGAGTCACGATAGACGGGAATCGCGGGATCGCTCATCCATGAAATGAATAAGAAGAGTTATCGCTCAGTAGATGTTGCGGTACAAACTGGAGTACCTCACGTCTGAGGTCTAGACGGTAGTTATGAATGAGCCAGAATACATCATGGTTATAAAAACATCGGACATCGGGAAATCGATTCTTTTCGAAAATTTGTGGAATGAAAAGTGGCAGACATGGACCAGACAACGTGACGGCTTGTTGTGGCAAGAGAGGGTGGTGACATGTCATGCGTATATCAGTCAGTGACTCATGGCAGCACGTAAGACGACTGGACATGTACTCGAGAGGGCGGGATATCGGTTCAGCTCCAGCTAGTCGATCTGAGCCGTCTGAGCTGACACAGGGCCAACAGGTGGAGCCGCTTGTCAGGCTGCCTCGTGAAAACTGGATGTAATTAGTTTGTTCTAATTTTGTTGTGCTTCCACTGCCGTAGGACGGGATCCTTTGTTTTGAATTCTTACGGTGGATATGACTGTCGAACCGACGGGAATCTTCATTTGATAAACACACAGGAAGAAATCTCACGAGAACCAGAAGCTGATACTGTACGTGCAGAGGCTGAGAGGGCATCTGTGGATCACGTGCGGATTGCGGGATACCTCCGAGTTGGATTTCATCTCTTGGACTTATCTTTACAACGTTCAAAGGTACGTTCCTTGAAGCAATATTGACCATTGCTGCGAAGATTAATGGTGGTACTCTGCACGAAAGCATGCACAGGTTCGAATCATGTCTAGGCTGTATAACTATTATGACTTATAGCAGTAGCGTTGGATTTATAACCTCACTGATGTTTACCTCACTGATGTTCGGGATTATTGCTGTTTTCCTAGATGCCTCAAAGCAATTCACAGACTCCTAGCCGTTCAGCGGGAGCAACATGGATTACTCTTGGATTGGAATAACTCGAGCACATCTATCCAGTACGTATTGCGTGGGTCGTCCCCCCGCAAGGCGAGCTTCCGGACGTATATATAGAATGGCTGACAGGTGGTCATGCCTAGCATGCAACTGGTACCCACGCCGTGGGGGAAAACAACTTTCACGGTTCGTTAGTGGATTCACCGTGGACAGCATTGTGAAGTGATCGTCCAGGAACTCTCTCGGTCGAAAATTTTCTGAAAGGTTTCCGCCTTATCTCTTACGATAACATCAATTGCTTATAGCTCCGTGTGGCCATACATTGGGCAATCGATGTTGTTGTGTGCGAGTGGTCAACAGCATACTGTACAGTAGATTACTGCGTGCAGCTTGCTGCG
The DNA here is from genome assembly GCA_001949185.1 of Ramazzottius varieornatus. NCBI lineage: Eukaryota > Metazoa > Tardigrada > Eutardigrada > Parachela > Ramazzottiidae > Ramazzottius > Ramazzottius varieornatus. The sequence continues at coordinate 3,033,691 of BDGG01000001.1, forward strand.
AAGATTAGCGATGCTTAAATGTTCTTCTCTGGCCGGACTTGTTTGAGATGTCTGCAGCCGATGACATCGGACGGCCCACTCAAAGAGCCTGTTCATAGTACGACGCACGATTAGAACGGTATGAGCATGGCAAGAATGATCTCTCTTCACTAGCTATATAGGTTGTGTTGCGGACTTGCGGATCGCAAGACTTCTTGTTGATGCCTGCATCGTGCGTCGAAATATGCATAGATGATAGTGTCGTACCGTCTTACCGTATAAGCATAAGCAAACTTCTTCGTGCTGAGTTTGCAGATCTTCAAGTCTTGGCCACCTGTTGCTGCTGGGACTTTCTAACACGAGCTTGGATCGTACTGTATATGCTACCACCCCAGTACTTTCACAATGACTCCTTCTATTGCAGATGACGATATGATGCGAGCCAGCAGTATCCTGAAATGGCAGAGTAAGCCAGCCAGAACAGGTAAGGTGAACTATTGTCTAACACACTGTGCTCCGTCCAAAGTTCTTCGATTGATACTGTTCCTGTCTCCATACCAGCAGACCAGAATGGCTGGATTCATCCACCAGGAGCCTTACAGGGAGCTCATGTTGTCTATCTGGTCAAGGTACGAGGGCTTTCTGTCAGGTAACGTCGTATACACGGACCTTACGTATTATTCTAACCATTGTGTCATTGTAGTTTCTGGGATGCACAGAAGTGGATTCGCCAAAAGGGATGGAAGTGGTCAAAGCTGGTATCACAAAGATGCGGGTAAGCAAACTCAATTTTTGTGCGGTTATGACCATATCCTTGTTGCTCGAACAGACTGTGAAGTGCTTGGTGTCGAGTGCTTGATAGTAATCGTTTATTAGCGTAGACTTTGGTATCTCGGTGTACTTTGCGTGTTTGAGCTTAAGTTTCTTGTTATTAATCACATTCCATTGCTGTCCCCTAGTTCAACGCGCACGTGAAGCGGTCAGAAGGCTCCAAGATATCAAAGGTTGAGCTGACTATCAGCATCGATGGGGTCGCGATCCAGGAACCCAAGACCAAGAAGATCATGTACCAGTACCCGCTGTACAGAATATCCTTCTGTGCCGATGATAAAGCGGAAAAAAAGTTCTTTTGCTTCATCGTGAAAGAGGAAGAAGAAGGCATGGCGAAACATCGATGTTTCGTCTTCGTCAGCGATCGATTAGTAAGGATGGATGAAACGTTCCACTGAATCTCTGTTCTCGAGGAGAACAACAGTATATTGGTTTATTTTTATAGGCCGAAAACATCACGTTGACCATCGGACAAGCTTTCGACCTGGCCTACCGACGGTTTCTGGAAACGTCCAGTCGGGATTTGGAGATGAGGAAGCAGCTCATCATTCTGCAGAAGAAGGTATTTCCCATTGCTTAAGCTTCAAGTGTTCTAACATGAGATGACGAGGATCGTTTGTTTCCGGTTACAGACGATGTTACTCGAGCAAGAGAACTTCACACTACGAGCTCGTCTTGCCGAACTTGAACGGTCCGGACCTTCATTGGAGAACAGGTCATTTAGCGAGGTAAGTCGTCAACTTGTTATGTATAACAGTAAAGAGACTGTTGTTTGGTCGAGTACAAGCAAATAAAGGCATGGGTTCGTTCAGTGCGTAGATTACACTGGCCTTTGTCCCCTGGACTGGGTCTTCAACTATTAGTAATGTAACGGTGACGGGTTCTCCAATTGGGTATATCGGCCAACCAACCCGACAAGACGATTCTTTCAATTAGCGCATGCTTCCAGCCAATAACGCCATTAACAAGTAAAGGTGCGCCACTTGGGAAAAGATCTTGTCGGAGTGTTTGCCGAGCTCCCATTATCTTACCTCAGGACGCTTGTGTTGTCATTGTAGGATCTCTTACTCACTCGGGAACTACCTTCGGAATCTCTTACAGAAAAGATTTCCAACCCGAATTTCGAAGTTCACCACGTGTCTTCCTATGCAAGCGCACAGAATGGTGTCTTCCATGACCATTACGTACCGGCTTCGGAACCTCCAGCAATTCACAGGAATGATTTCCATCTCCAATCTACCGCTAAAATATGTAAGTACATTCGTAGCGCTTTCTTTCTGGTACTACTGTACTGTCCATGGACTTTTTGTAGTTAATCCTCCACCGCTTCCGCCTCGTCCAGGTGAAGGTGGTATCAGTCCACCTGTCTTGACTAATGGGCTTACGACGAATGGGAAACATGCCAATGGATCCGACCTCATAACGCTGGATCCCTTCGCTGCCCATGCAGCCTCACTCACAGCAGAAGAAGACCCCTTCGGAGACTTTAAGAAACTGTTCACGAGTCCGGAGCGGTCAACGTCGCAGTCCAACCTGAAGCTGGACGAAGCTATCCAGAAAGTGGACAAGCGCATAAACGACATGAAGGTTCGTCTCCGCTCCAAGTACGCTCTCATTTGAATTTGTACATCGCGAGTGCTTCGTTTTACAGGAAGGTTTTGGTCGAGGCATCGCCTTCGAGCATGAGGATTTCTTGATGGATGCTCTTGATCCGATAGGGCGGAATAAGCAAAGCACACACGCCTAGACGCTTAGTTCCATTTTCTTTCTGTCCAGTCATTCCACACCGTCCGTTCTTCCCGCTATGACTGATCACCGATGCTGCTGCACCGTTTGTTTATAGTTTTATTCTTATTGAACATTATTTGAGCCTTTTTGGCTTCTCAGCTATTTTTCGAAGAACGTTCTGCTTACACTGCTTTTAGGTTTCTGAACTAATTGGCGTATCAGTGCGTAGGCACGAGATATTTACTATAGGCGAAGTGCGTCATCTCGCTGAATCTCAGCAGAGCATGTGGTGATGTGAATGACGGGAATGACCAATGCAGAGAGAAATATTTTTTAACATAATTCAGTTTGGGACTATCAACTTTCTAAATACAGGAGACCAATTTAACCGCGGCTGTCTTGACAGATATGTACGTCAGAGCGAAGTGTTGGAAGAGATCGGATGCGAGCATGCCCACTGCTTACTGACGCAGGTTTCGGCGTTCTCGCGCTGACTCCTCCAACCTCTCGGCCTTCTTCTGGTCGCTCAGCTCTTAGGAGACAAAAATCGAGCAGATGTATTTTTAGACCTCAAATCTCGCTGTAACTTCGGCAAAGCTTAAGCTCATCGTGTGCACTAAAAAACCTGCCTTCCATCATATCGCTTTAGATCTCCAGCTCGAGTCTCGATGCCATAGCACTGTACCGGAAAACGTGATCATTTTCCCATGTGCTAGTTTGCAACCTAAAGTAAACTCTCAACCGTCGAATTTCCACTTGCAAGGCTCCCCGGTACATCTTTATTGTCGCAGCAGAATCTGCGGAATACGTAACCCAATCCAATTTTCGGGAGCCGTTCGCTAGAATACAGCTTTCATGAGGAGTTCGACCGGCAGTACTTCGTGGTGACGTTTCCCCATCCGGACAGAACCTGGGTTACCTCAACAGTCATCCGGACGTCGATGACCGCTTTTTGAGTTCGGTAAGCCGTGGACCTTCTGGTTACAGCCTTCCGGGTTCTGATGGTTTGTGTTTTAGATGCCAAGGAGGAGAAGCTGGCTGTGACGATTCCGAGCTTGTTCGGGATTGGATAGTTTTTGACGAAAGTGACCTTCCTAAACGCCAAAATTATCGTCCAGGCCGAGGTGGAACCACTTGTCGCTCCACAAAATCTTTTTATGTTCAATCCGACTATGGCGCATGAGATTGACGATGAAGAGAAACACCAGGCGGCGTCCAAGATTCAAGCGAAATTCAGAGGTGTGCCAAAATGTCGAACCCGTTATTATTTACGGTTTCCAAAACCAGATATCATAAGGCTCGTTAGTGGATGTACTAGGAAACGTTACGAAATTAGCGGGGTATGTTTTTAGAATACAAGGCTAGGAAAGAGACGAAAGAAGCCCTAGCCAAGAAGCACGATGTGGAACCGACAGCCATGACGCCTGGCCAAAGCAACTCCCATGACGTCAATGCCAACCCTGGCTCCTCCGCTAACGCGACTTCCGCATCTCGAAGCAAATAATTCCATCATCCGAATGGCCTTGGATTCCTTCTGTGTGTTTTTGTACGCACTCCGACCTAGCAATACCGCATTGAGCTATGAGACTTGTTCGCTGTTTTCCTGATATTTTCTGCCTTTATCGCATCGCGCTGCGAAGATATTTTGTTGGTGATATTGTTAACATGCATGGTTCGAGTACTTGGCACTGTTATTCGGAAGCAGAGACTTGGCAAGTTTCCCGGTGTTTTGACGCAATGTTGTATAGCGTATACATAGCATTTCCTAGACCATGTGTGAAGGCGGCTAAGCTTGTTGAAAACTTTCTCATGCTAATTACATGAAAAAAGCCAAGTTGTCATCAGAAGATCGACAGTTGTCTTCCGCGATTCCACACATTAGAAACGGAACCAGAGTTGGTGACTGTGATATTTTCATTCTTCTGGCTAACACCCTTCACCGAGATAAATAGCACCAAAATATGGATTGGGAAGTTGTTGAAATTCCATATTGAAACACATTCATTGGAAAAGTGAGATGTAGTTATCCATAGCTGTTTTTGTTCCAGTCACACGTAAGCAACCATTTGAGCAAATATTAGAAACCTTGTGGGGAAGTTGGAATGATTTTAAAGCTTCTTGACGGAAGGCTTGAAGTTGACTTCGGGAACTTCTTCGTCACAGTTGTTGGCCTTGATCAAGTAAGCTCGTGACAAAGCTCGTGGTTCCTCAACGATGGTGTTGTTGGGTAACAGCTTGTCGTCCCACGCTTGGCCGTTGAGGGTTCCACAGAGTCCGATAACTTGGTTCTTCCATCCTGAGTTGGTTGGCTTTAACAAAAAAACCAATAAGATCTTTCCCTTTATTAATTGAAATTTATAAAGTATTAAGGATTAATATTAATAAACTAATAAAATAAAGTAAAAACAAAAACCAAAAAATAACTGGGATGTCGGCAAATGTACTGAACATGATCGTTTTTTTTCAAGTGACGCGTACTTTCAGCCAAAACAATGGTAACTTAGGGCGCTTCGGATAATGATTGTGTTCGATCCATCTACTAGTATTATTTTGGAGTAAGATGAGGGAATTTACCTCAATGGTAACACTGGCACCGTCGAAAAGAACGCTGATACCGATGGCGGGCGAAATGACCTTGACGATAGGGACGGTGTTTCCGCTAATGCTGGGCAATGGGACAACGATCATGGCCAAAGCTTCCTTGTCTTCGGGAGTAGTGGGTGGGATTGAGAGGGCCTTGTCCTTGTTCATGGCTTCGGGCAGGACCTGACCGTTGTACTTGACGACGTAGGTGCTGGTCACGTCGATGGGAGATTCAACGGTACCGGTGGGCACTTGGTTGTTCTTGGGGACGATCTCGATCTTGTGTTCTCCAAACATAACCAGGACTTTCTACAGAAATAAAATACCATTCAGGGTAGTACTCAGGTAAAAAGGATCCTTGATCAGGTATCGCATCCTCACCTTGGCTGGGGTGTTCTTTCCGGCAGCGGCGACCAAGACGGCGAAGAGGTTGTCATCATCGGCATCCTTGGCCATCAAGTGATAGCATTGGCTCAAAGGCAGATCATCGGAAACATCATCGAAGGTGTTCAGCTTGTGTCCACTGATGGTGCAAGTAGCTGGAAACAAAAAGAAAAATTAAAAATATTGTACAAAACAAAGAAACGAGATGGAATGGCGTACGGTAGTTGGTGAGACCGACGAGGCGAGCCGGAGTCCAGGGGAACAGGGCGTTGACATGAGGTCGGACGAAAGGCAGGTCGATGTTGACGAACTTGACGTTCTGATGGGGAGTGGTGTAGGACACATCGACGTACTGGCGGTCAGCGCTGTACTCAATGACACCGTTGATCTTGTTTTCGGGGTTCCTGACGTCCATATCCAAGATGTCGCTGTTGTACCAGTACTGGCTCTTGACGAATCGCTCCAGGCGCCACACAAGCTTGCGGAAAACGGGAGAGACGTTCTTAAACTCAATGTCAAACTTGATCTTGAGGAGTTCGGAGTATCGGACCGCGAGGTCGACGCAGTCCTTGCTGAAGAAAGCACCTGGAAAAATGACACCACAAAGTATTTCATCTTATTTTGATTTGCCATTTTATTGTCTTGTGCAGTCGCTTTTCTTACCATTTTGACGGTCTTCCTCGCATTCCTTCCACAGGGAGTTGAAGAGGCTCTCATCTTCATGGACTTGGCTGGCAACTTCGAAGGCAACTGGGATCCCGTTGACGTCATAGAGTCCGTTCTTCTCAGCTTGCATCTGTTCATCGGTCTTCTGGATTCGGATGCGGGCTTTCATCATCTTGTCTCCACCACACTCATCGCCCCACGACATCTCAACGTTACCTTGGACAGACTTCTCCAAAGTGTTCTGGGGAGTCATGAACCACAAACCAGTTCGGTCGGGATATCTACAAGGAAAAGTACATTAGTGAATAAGTTAAAATTATTTGTTTTGGATAATATTTTAACGAGACGGAAGTCTTACCGGTATTCGGCGGTCATGCATCCCTTTTTGGCGAAAGCGGGGATGTTGCTCTCGAAAGCCCCGATGGTCTTGACGTATTGGCCTGGCATGGAGTAGATGACGGCGAGCAGACCACGGGTGGTCCAGGTTTCGGGAGCGGCGCTGGAGCTGATGGTCCATTGGAGCGATCGACCAACCTTGGGGTACTTGTTGTAGTCAGCGGGGGGATTCGACTTGCTGAGGTCCTTGACTGGGATATCGGCAACCTTGTCCTTTAACTGGTTCAACAGTTCCTGCTCGGACTTCATTGAGAAGGCGTTGCGTTCGTACACGGTGAAAGTCATCTGCTTCTCTTTGGGGATCAACTTGACCTTCAGGACACCCTTATCTCCAACCTACATACAAAAATTAATTTTTAATTATTTAAATTTCATAAATTAATAACTTGTTTACGCATGAATTTGGGTTTGCATTTATGAAAAAGATAATTTTCTGTAGATGATATGATTTTTTATAGAAAAAAGTTTTGTCTACATACCTGTCGGATAGTAGGAACCTTGACGTGAGGAAGTTCGTGAGCCATGTTGATCTTGACCATGACCGGGGTAGTCTCGTCACCGATCTTCACGGTGGTGTTGATGGACTTGATAAAGGTAGGTGTTGGCATCTCCCAGATTTCGGGGACGGAGATGGGCAGACCAATCCAGTTCTTGAAGATGATTTGTCCGTTAGGGTTGATCATATCAGTGGTGGGGACCTCGATGGACATGTTGAAGAAGCGGTGTTCGCCTTGTGAGGTGGTGGCGTGGAAGACGGGCTTGTTCATCTCTTCATCTTCTGGAGTGGTGTTCTTCTCGGTCCACTGGGTGGTGGTATGGGGAAGAGCGGGAGTGACGGGCTTGGGCTGGTAGGTCACGCTCTTGCGGGACATGCGCCAAACGAAAGTCACGGGGTAGGTCTCGATCTTGACGAGGTTCACTGGGGTTTCGGGTAGATCCATGGTCAACTGCCAAATGAAAAAAGCAGTATGTACTGTAGTATCAAATCTCCATCAAACCACGACGTACTGCGCGGACGCAGAGAATATTTACAGTCTATGTAATCTGCTCAGTCGATCAACCTGCTAATTCTGGGAAACAGCTGTTTACCTTCGACATGCGGTCCTTGATGTTGAGTTCCCATTTGGCGTCGATGGGAGTGGTAAAAGACAGGCGGCTGCGAGTACCGGCTCCGACGCGGATGAAACCGAGGAAGACACTGAGTTTGCGGTGGATTTCTCCCGCAATGGTGGTGGTGACATCGTGGTCAACGGTGATCTGTGTAACAAAAATACGGGATTTTGATATGGTGCACCAACAATGTACCGCCGGAAGCCGAAAGTAGGACTGTTGAATTTACCTGGGATTGTCCGATGTGTTTGAAGAAGTTGAGACCAGATTCGGGCTTGGGTGTCATAGTAGCCTTGATGGATCCCTTCATGGAGGCAACAACGGGGATGGACAGCGAGTTGCGGATGGGGATACCCATGATGGTTGGCATCTCGGTCTTGACATCAGCGAGAAGAGTGGCGCGTCGGTTGTCGACGGGGAGTCCTTCACCAGTCAACTTGGGCATGACGGAGTCTCGTTGCGTGATCAAGTCAATGATGAAGCGACCAACTGTGGTGGGGTTGATGACGACGAAGCGGGTTTCCTGTCCGAAGATCTTGAGGTAGGCAGAGCCGCGAATGTCCTTGGCTTCGGTGGGCTTGATGTTCAACACTCGGTTGATCTCTTCGATGTTCTGGACGGGCAGAGGCTCGTTGACGTCACGGGGATGACGGATGGGCGAGGGGACACGACCGGACAGAACTTCTTCCATATGCTCAGTGGTCAAGTTGGTGAACTTGCGGAAAGCATCACCCAAACCTTCGGTTTCGAAGCCAAACTGCAAAAGGGACATATTCATTAGTCAGCGGCATATCAGTTAGGAACTTTCCAGTATGGCCTACCTCGATGAGGTCGAAGGATTTATCCATCATGGTGGTGTGAAGACGGAAGTTACCGGATCGAGGGACGAATGGGGCATCAGTATCGGCAAGCTTGTTGACTTCCCAGTAGAGACCTCCCTTCATGGCCTTGGAGTAGTGTCCGAAAGCCATCGACTTGGAGTGACGACCATCAGTGTTGACGGGGGTGGCGAACTCAAGAGCCAACTGGACATCCTTGGTCCTGTAAGATAATGTTAAGTATACTGCAAGATGTCTAACTTGTTAAAAATAATATGTTTGCCTTGAAGTAAAAAAATGGCGGAACATGCATGTATACATACAGGTTCTTCAAGCATGGATCAGTGCTGTTTCCGATAGCCGACAGGGAAGAGTAGACGTAGCTAGCAACGTCAAGGTCGACTTCGCGGTTCAAGCTCTGGGCAATGTCTTGGAGAATGGGGAAGTCGGGCTGAGTCGACAGGATGGTCAAGAAAGCAGCGATACGGAGGGCGGTAGGGTTCGAGGTCTTGCGGTACAGCGGCAACAACGTCTCGGTTATTTCAACGTCTCGGGCAACCATTTCGGTCGATCGCATGGCCCAGATGGCTTGGGTGCGGATGTACAGCGGCACGGAGTCATCTTCCGCAACGTCAGCCAGCTCGTCAACGGTTTCAGGGAGACCCATGTTGCCGATGGTCTTGATAACCAAGATCTTGGTCTCGTCGTCGGAGGCAGACTTCAATTTGTTCAAAGCTTCCTAAGAAAGCAAAAATAAATTTAAAAGAGTATAAGCTTCAACCAGCCAATCAAGCCAAAACTACAAAATGTTCGATAAGATAAGTAGAGCAGATTTTAGGCTATCGGTACCTCGACTATGGATCGACGGAGTTCAACGGGGCATCGGAGGTTCTCGGTTTCATCTTGGTTGTTGCTGGAGGTCTTCTTCGTTGGCTTGGGAGCATCGGGCTTGGACAGAGGCCACTGGACGCGGGCATCGAAGGCCTTGTGGACGCAAGCGCGGTTGACCAGGGTACCGAAAGCCAACCAGCAGGATCGCTTGGTGAAGACCGACTTGTCAACGGTGTCGCTCTTGCAGAGTTCTTGGAAGTTCTCGATGGTCTCGGGGGTGATTTTCGAAGTATCCATCTTCAAGGGCAACATGGACAGGACATCGACGGCGACAGCTCCTTCCAGCTTCTTCTCGGTCAAGAGGGTCTTGAGGTAGGTGAAGGTGCATCGCGAACCGGTGGCGACCAGCAAGTCGGCGAACAAATGTCTGGAAAGCAACGCGAATAAGTTTTGTGTTTTCCGATGTCTATTTTCGGGGGAAAAATCGCACAAAAACGGAGGTTCTGGAAGGAATCTTGCTCTGCTATGAAGTTCATTATATTCATCATTATAATCATAAATTATTCTCGAAGTGTTTCGAAAAGTTCTATTAAGATAACTTTTCGAGTAAGAAGAGAGTTCGGTGGAGCAAAATAGCTCAAAGGAAATTACTTACTCGACTTCCTCCTTCTGGACTCCGGAAGCAGACACAGTCTTGACCTGTTCGTGGATTTCCCTAAGCTCATCCTCTTCGGCGTGCTCCAAGAATCCGACGATGCGCTGAATCAGAACGGCGGTTTCAGTGTCGATTTCCTTCTTGTCCATACCGGTGACCAGCTTCTCGAAGAGAGCCTTGATCTTGCGGGGCTTCTCTTCGACGTTGGGCCAGTAATCCTTCTTCTGGACGATGGGCTTGTCAGCTTCGGGAGTGGTCATGAGGACGGTGTCACCTTCGGACTTGAGGAAGATAGGGTCGATCATGTGGAGACCATCGATCTTGTTGGCCTTGCCTTCAGGGAAGGTGATGGGAGTCTTGGCGGGACCAGACTGAATCAGAACGAAGGTCATGTTGGCATAAGCGATCAAGGAACCGGCATAGTGCGATCGAGGAGTGAAGGAGTAGACGGCCTGAAATATAGAGTATGATGGAATAAGTCAGGCGAAATCAAATCGTGGCCGCTGTTCTTGCTTCATCAGACATTCAAAGAAGACAGGTTCACAGGACGTACCTCAGTGATGGCAGAGTCGATGATGAAGTCTTGCTTGGTACCGGTGATGTTGTAACGAGCATGACCAGTCGATTCCAACAGGTCGAACTGAGAAAAGAGTAGAAAACCGATACAAAATAAAAAAAGTAAAAAACAAGAACCGAGGTTACCGAACAAGACTGGAACAAAAATTCCTTGTAGGTACATGTGCTCAATATTGACTTACGAAGTCAGTGGGGTTGCTTTCGCAGGTTGGGCATTCGTTGGACAGGTGGAAGCCGTTGTAGACGAAGGGTCGGTATTCGCAGTTCTTGCGATCCCAGGTCTTAGTGACGTTCAGTACGTTACCGGTCTTAGGCTTGGGGCGGGTGGACATGTCCTTCTCGGTGGTGTAGATGGGGTAAACCGCCGAGTCCTCATCGGGAACTTGGAGAACGATGTACGACACTTCGCATCGACCAGCAACGTTGTCCTGCGAGAGAATAAAATCGATTAAAATTTAACTTAAAACTGACGGGGAAATTATGTGTTATGGTTGGCTGGGTAAATTTATTCAAAGTGTTGATTTCCTGATATTCAGACTTACCTCAACGACGGTGAAGAACTCATCGTCATCGGTGTCATCGCTGGTGGGCATTTGGCCAGACTTGCTGGATTTCTGGTTGATCTGCAGGTACTCGCGGCGACTTTCGTCCCTGGGTTCCTCACGTTCGGTCAAGCTGAGGTGGAAAGTGGATAGGATGGATCGCTTGATGTTGATGGACCATGAAGGATCGTCTTCGGTGGTTTCGAAGTTGTCGACCTTGCCGTTCTCGTAGGTGAAACGCACGGGCTTCTTCAAGACCTCTTCGAAGGGAGCATCTTGTTCGGTCATGGGCTCGAAAGCGGCCAAGTCGATGATGGTGCGGGGGTTAGAGACGAAGCGTTCATGGAGCGAACCGACGAAAACCTTCTCGATCTACAAACCGGCAGACACAATACCCGTAAGAACCCCCGCAGTCGTCGAGCAGCTCGATGGATAAGAAGAACAGGGAAGAGGAACCTTACCTGCATGAGGTCCTTGGTGCCGAGTTGGAGTTTGACGAGAGCGCGGATGCGGATGCCGGAGAATTGGTTGTAGACATCGGGGAGACCAGTCAGGATCTGACCATCGTAGAGGTATCGGTATTCACCGCCATCCTTGAAGGTGGGTTCCTGGATCTTGGGCTTGGTGATTTCGGGGAAGGCGCTAATCCATTCCTGCTCGGCATGAGGGGAAGGAAGAGGCTTGCTTCTCCAGAGATCACGCGCGTATCCTGCAAAAGAAACACTTGGTTAGATGGTCCATAGTTGGGAACCCCACAGCATCGCACGAGGAAGAAGACTTACCGCTCGCAACAAGGGTCGCCAATAGGGCAAATAAGACCTTCATGGTGATGCCGGTTTGTGAGACTGGCAGACTATGAAAACTCCAATGAAGTATGATCGCCTTCTTTGCAATTGCTTATATAGGTCGACCTTGACTATTTCTGCCATCTTGATATTACGAAAACAATCAGCACGACCCATCAGATGTCTGGACACGTATTGGGCTGGAAAACGCCAAGACGTCGACTATCGAGGATACCTCCCATGTCGCAAGCTGTGTCCGCTGGTATTTTTTGCAGCCAAAGTACAACAAGGCACTTCTGACTTTGGCGTAGGCCAGATACGTGAGACATCTGATTCTGAAAAGCAGACGAATCCATGCGTCTTAGGAAGGCCAGAAGATAGAGGACACATACAGTAGCACAAAGTGGCGTTGGAGCGGCGCTAGCCCTATGTTTCGCAGAATTTTGAAAGATTCGAAACCCTTTGAGCTTCAGCAAGCGTTTTTTTCAAGAAAGCCAGATAAAGAAACCGATACTTATCCTACTGGCCATTATCAAGTTTTCCAAAGTGCAATCTGCTTCACACGATTTGAGAAGCAGGCGATCAATTTTAAAGCAGAGTGATGGGTGAAGTGGCGGGCCGCGGGTGGCAGCTGAACTCTATGTTACGGTTGTTCCTCCCAGATCATTTCTATCGCAGTTTCGATTTGAACGATGGGGATTGTTAACTTCGCTACTGCACAAAAAACATGCACAAAAAGCGTGAAAGCACCCGCTAATGCAGTATTTTTCCAACTCCCGGGACGAGCAATACGAAATATTAATATATTGTAACAAGGTGTTGTGGTTCAAACCACGCACTGTGCATGAGGTGCGAACTTAAGATTCAGAGCGTTCATCTCATTCGATCAGCATCATCTTGATATTTCAATGTCCTGCAGGCAAAGGCTTTCAAGTGCCTTCGGACTTGCGCAGTCACGGTATCGCCATCGGCGAGCCACGGAAAACTGCTGCAGCTAGCCCATTCACGATTTTATCGAAGGTCATCTGATAAACTTCTGTTTTTGTGGTCCACCGGAAAAGGATGCATTGTGAGAAGTGCATTGACTTTTTTCTTCCCTATCTGATTCACGAGGCTCCCCGGGCAAACTTCTGTTACTGTAGAAGAGCTGACTCACCAGTCGTTGCCCAAAGTCCAGTGCAGAACTTTCTTCCTGGTGACGAACCCTTCGTGTAGTTAGCCTACTTTCAACCAACGAACCTCTGTTTCATAGGACAGGTTTAGTCCGGCGAAAACTAAGAGCAACAGAGAAACATCATCGTCGCGCAAGTCAGTAGAAAGATTTGGATGACAGGAAAAATGCGACATGCATGAAACACTGAGGTAGTTGAGGGTAGAAAAATCCGAGAAGAGCCTTCTGTTTATCCTGCGTAAGCTGTTTGGACAACGGTCTCTTTGATGACAGTCTTCTCAACGACGGGAGCCACGTAAGCCGGAGCGGCGTACTGTTGAGGAGCAGCGTAGGCTTGAGGAGCAGCGTAAGCTTGGGGAGCGGTGTAAGCCTGAGGAGCGGCGTAAGCCTGAGGAGCGGTGTAGGCTTGTTTCTGGTTGTAGGTGTTGTTGCCGTACTGCTGTTGTTGGTACTGGGGTTGCTGGTAGCTCATGTTCTGATAGTTTCCACCCATGGCTTGGTTGGAATAACCGGACGCGCCGTAGTCCTTACACGTGCGGTAGTCGCCGGCGGTAGTCGGGATCTACGCGCGAGAAACAACGAGACATTAGCAAAGCTATCTGCTTTCGTGAAACCATAACTAGTAGAAGAAGGAAGAAAACGAAAGAGTACTTACGCCATTCCACAGGACGTAGAGATCATCCTCGGTGATATCGTCGTAGGTATTACACGAGACGTACTTGTTACTGCAGGCAAAATATATGGTAAATCTCTTGGTTGGTAACGAACACTGGGTTACGGAAAGCATGCTGAGGAAGGAAGCTGGAAGTACCTGTATGCGTTGGGAGTTCGCAAAACGTTCTCGGTTACGTAGTCCAAGTTGGTGGTTATGCACAAGAGTTTGCCGAGGTTAAACTTACGGATCACGTTCAGTTGCTCTGAAAGAAACGAAGAAAACGTTACCGGTCAGCCGGGTGGTTCAACGACAAGACGTTACGGGCTTTTTTGAGATTAGACTGAAATCATACCGTAAGACCAGCCAACACGATCGTGGAACCACCGATCTCCTTCACGCAGATTCTGGTACTGTCGCTGAAGAATGCAACCAGAAGTGGGACCGACGGTAGCACCTGGCATGGGACGTTCGCAAATCATGCCGATATATCCTTCCACATTCTTGACATGTCTACAAAGATAAAGAACATACGAGCAACGAAGAAAAACCAGCGAGAAGAAATAAAGCAAAATTCGTTTGAGAATTTGCACTAAACTACTGTATACTCTAGAAAACCACTTTGAAGAAAAACCGGAGGTCGCTTACCCGTAAACCTGAGGCAAGTTCTTCATGCAGTGCTCGTTCCAGATGCTTTCACCCTGAGCCCAATCGTACAACGGACTTTCGCCACACCACTCTCGGAGTTCAGTGTACCAAGGCATACCAGCCACGCGGTTGCGGTAGAAGTTTCGGGACATCATGTCGATGGCTCCCTTGGGTGCACCATTCCACTTGCCGCGCATCTCCGGAACAAAAGAAGAGTCGTAGCACTGCTCGGGATCGTACAGGGCGTTGGCCAGCAGCTCGTTACCCTTGTTCTTACTGTACACCAGCTGGTAGGATCGGCCGAGGTATTCGTAGATGTTATACCAGCTTTCGGGTTCTTGCAGATGGGCCTTGCTTGGGTCCTTGATTTGGGTCCAGTGAGAGATCAAGGTGTGTTGACGACCGGCAGCATACAGATACTCGGGCCACACACTGGCGTGCACGTAGGGGTTCCATGGCACAACCCAGTTCAAGCTGACACCCCATTTAGGATCGTTGGCGATGTACGGTCCTAGGACGATGGACAGGTGATCGCGGTAGAAGATAGTTTGGATGATGCCTTGGATGATACGACGGGTTTCCTGCAGGAAACAGATGTGTTCTTATGGCATGATGGGCGGGAGGCCGGCGAATAAAACGCACAAGATCATCATCTTGAGTGGCGCACTATTCCGGTCAGTAACAATAAACGAGTGCGCCACTTGATAGAACAAACTTGCGCGTTTCGTTTGCCGACCTCCCGGATGTGCCTATATTCATACAATCAGAGAAACGTGAAACTCAGAAGAACGATCTGAACGGAAGTGAGTTTACCTGGTAGCAGATTTCATCCAGAACATCGTCAGACAGGTAGTACTTTTCGAGATACTTCGAGCAAGATGAAGCCAGACGGTTGTGGGCGCGCATCATGATCTGGAAACAAAGCGTACCATGAGTGACAGGGCTAGCGATTTCTAGGTTAGACTGGACAGTTGGTCAAGAAAGAATGGTTTGAAGAAGAAATTACCACATGCATCATCGTGAGACCAGCATGTTGCATGACACGATCGTCACCGGCCTTCAGGCACTTGAGGTCCTTGGTGGTGTAGCTGGTGTCGCAGTTTTCGGGGTTGGGGTTGATGTCGTCGGGCAGGGTGATGTGACGGGAGTAAAGACCGTAGTAGCCCTTGTTGACTCGCAGCTTACCCTTGCGGAAAGCGCGGAGGTGGGTCGCTCGGGCGCAGGTCGCTCCGTACACTCCGGAGCCATCGAGGTAGGCGGTCTGCACGTTGATTGGGTCCTTGGCGACTGCAAAGGGAAATATGGCCATCAGATTATTAGATCGTTAGATATCGCGAAGGTGTTTAACCACCTGGATAAATGTTAGGAAATAATTATCTCAAATTAGGACTAAGATGAAAGCTCGACAAGGTCACTTAGATTATTAAGGAAGAAAACAAAATAGGGTGCGACTATTGTCACCGCTTCGAACCGCCTATAAATCTATCGACACCACTTTTGAATATTATCAATTTAATTAATTCGAAACCGCCTTCTTGCAAAATTTATGTACTAAACACACCGCCTTAGGAAATATCTTGAAAACTTTGCCCAAGTCCATCTCATCGGCAGCTGCCAGGAACGAACCAGTGTGGACCACTGGTCTGCTCCTACATGGCGGAGCTTCTGAGAGGCGAGTCGCCCGCGAACACAATGTTCTGCGACGATCAGTCGCAACGCCAGGGGCTGCACACCTTGCTGGAGAGCGGAAAGTTCGTCCCGTGCCCTCGTAGAGGAGGAAGAAAGAGCTCTCATGGTCTTAATAACAGAAAGCCGACATAGTCATGCTGTAGACCAGTCCGTAGCAATACGCAACCGTCTTGGCAGCATGCCTAACCGGCCAATTCATGGCTGGAAAGGCTGATCTAATGTTTCTCTGTTGCTAAGTTTTTCGTGTTCTTCCCCTTGTCAAATTTCAAGAACGTTTACAAAAGGCGGTGTGGAATTAGTTAGTTAAATTTCGAAAAAAGCGGTGTCATTAGCGTTTTAGGCGGTTCGAGGCGGTGTCAATAGCGATTGGGCGGTTTAGGCGGTGGCTATAGCCATTTCCAACAAGATATTCGTTAATAACACTAAAAGCGCGCGCCACTTGGAAAGATATCTTGTCGAGTTTGATTGCCGAGCTCTCATATTATAAGCTGAAAACTGAAAAAGGCATGTTTGCTCAAAATAAGAATAACGAAATATTCGTTGTAAATCTCTTAAAATCCTCGTTTGTCTCAACTGCACAAGTTCTGCTTACTGGGCTGGCAATAGTCGAGCGCTGGGGCGTTGTCGGCCACATTGTCACAACCGCCGTAACCACCGGTGTTGTAGTTCTGGTTCTCCGCGTTATAGGACTGGCAGGAATGATGCATGCAACTAGGATCCACACCACAACAGCTGGGGGTCACCTCGTGTCCTTGGTAGTTCTGGACCTTGTAGGCCTTACCTAAAAGAGAGGAAAACTCGGTTAGAATAAAATCGCAGAAAGGAGGGAAAGATAAAGGAATAGGTCAGAATAAAATCGCAGAAACGAGGGAAAAATAAAATATGGTGGACAGAAAACGATCTGAAAAGACATACTCCTGATGATGTCATGGGTGACGAACTGTTGCCAGTATGCGCCCATCATGGTGGTATCAAACTGATAGCAGTCAGCTTTGCCGTCCATAATGTCGGTCACTTGGTTGATGGGCATCAAGGGTGATCGGGTACCGTCGTAGTTGGGCCAAACGTGGTAGATGGTGGCCTGCCAGATGCCTGAGAAAGAAAAGCCGATAGGTGTAAAGTCGGAAGACGCTGCTTTGAGGAATAAGGTAAGATTTGAGCTCTGAAGAATGGACTAACCGTTTTCGTAGTTCCACTTGTTAGTGATACGTTCGCAGATGTCGTAGTAAGCACCCCACATGGGAAAGTTGGGGTTGTTGCAGATCTGATCGGGACGGCTGTACCTGTCGTATTGACCGCAGGTTCCTTGCCATGGGTTGTAGTTCTCCGCCAGACAGTCTTGCAGGAAGTAGAACTGCTTGGGGTCCACCTGCCGACCAGCAGAGTGGAGATCCATCTTGTTTCCCCTACCAGGACCAGAGATGATTTTGATAACTGGTGCATATGCCAAGTGACCTATCGACAAAAAACTGCTAATGGGGGAAGAGGACGCCACTCACGGATAGTTGTCCCACAACCATTGCGCCATCTGGATCATGGTGTCAGCACGGTACTGGTTCCTCATCTCGTAATTGTTCTGGGAGTTAGCGGAATAACCTGCAAGTAAACATCGTTCGAGTCAGAGACGGCTAAGAGATGACTTGCCAAAGAAATGAAATCACCACGTATAACAGAACCACTTTCCTACCGCACTGTCCTTGGTTGCCGTTGTATCCGTTCTCCTTGCCATCGACGATGTTCTTGGCAGCATTCCAGGCTACCTCGAGGTTGGCGTTGATCCAGGCGAGGGTTTCCGGGTTGTAATTCTTGCGCCCTCGCTGCTCCTTGTCCCACTCGGCTGCCCAAGGGTCTCCCTGGTACTGCCCTAGCATACTGTAGTTACCGTAGGGTCCCGAAGGTCCAAGAGCCGGAGGATACTGAGGTCCTGCTGCGGAGTAGTTTCCATACTGTGTCAGTCCGCTGGAGTAGTTGGCGTAGGGCTGCGCGGCTTGGTAGGGTTGGGACTGGTAAGGCTGGGCTTGCTGGTACTGAGGCTGGCTGTACTGACCACTACAATAAAAAAAACACAGGGTAGCACTTGCTACCCTCAAGAACCACATGCTTCAAGCTAGGAAGATAGAAAACTTCGAGCAAAACAGAAACACGACTTGTTTTGTCCGAAGTGGTCCGCAGTAGCCCAGAAACTCCACAAACTAAATAGCCTTGCTGTCAAGTCCCGCTACTAGTTCGTTCGTTACTAGTTACTTCGCTTACGAAGGAAGGCATGGACAATTGAGCCACTCTCGGCGACCTCTTTTTTTCGGCGGTGTTATTGCCCCCTACCCCAGCTATGAAAAAACAGGGTTGCTTAACTCGCGTTACATAGTCGAATAACCCTTTCCCTGGCTAGAAACCGCAGAGGGTTGTTTGTCTCGAGCTGGACGGGTTCTTCGCGAACTCGTCGTGTGGGTGTCCAGATAAGTATCTGGAGCAAGGAACTAAGCCTCATTTTCTCAACAATTGTACTCCATTTTTTGTGGGGAAATTTTTGGTGTAGAACTTACACAGTTACCCAAATCGCGAATCAGCTTTCGCAGCTGACCGAAATGTATCTGACTGCAGAGCTCGTACAGGTTTCGTGTGGGTAAAGTGTAAAGGTCTCTCAACGCGGCTGGGTGCATGCTACTCGAGCCCCTGATATATCGGTGAATAATCAATGTAGTCCTGCAATCACGGGACGGTATGGTGTCCGGCCAAGAGCCAGCCAATTTCGGAGTACTTTTCGATGCGTATCGTGGGAGGAACTCCACGAAATGGGAGCTGGACAAACCAAACGTGCAGAACCGTTATCTTGAGCGGCGCACCCTTCCCGGCAATAACATTGAAAACGTGTGTCACTTGATACAGCCATTTAGAACGCTTGTTCTTGTTATTCTTTCTTGATCTTGTTTGCTCAGCTCCCGAATATTATTGCCAGCGTCAGTCAGATTCAGACTGACGCTAGCTGTCGGAGTCATACGAGGCCCGTAGTGTTACCAGTATTAATTGAGTAACCCTAAAACAAGCTTGGATGTAATTACAAACGTTCGTCAATTCTCACTTCACTTTTCGTGTCAAGTTGGACCAGAAACGGTTTCGATCCACAATTTTCTCTGGATATTACGATTAGACACAATAAGATTTTGAAAAATTTGTCAAAAGGAGATTACTGTCAGAGAAAACAAAGTTAGATTTTATGCAAAAGCTGCACACAAGATACTCGGAAATAAAATACTTTGCATTACGTACGGCACGTGGAGTAACACCATGCAGATCGTTTGGCAGCAGGAAGAAGAAAAAAGAATAACATGGGCGGCTCGGCAACTGACGAAGGACTTGACCGGACGGTTTGTTATAGGAAGTCCGACGGGTCGATGAAAGGGTTCTTCTGGTTTCGGTACCGTAGTGCAATGAATATCCCCACAACCTGAAAAAGAAGGAACAATTTGGCACATTCTTCGAATCTTCGTGCTGGCATTTCTATGAGATCAAATTCGAAATTGATTATGTACTACGAACCTCGGTAAAACTGAAAAACAACCCAATTCCCCCACATAACCGTAAAGACGCCCTGATTATCTCGTCTAGCTTTTGAAAGCAGGCCGAGCATGGACAGTGATCTGGTCCCAGATGTGCGGCGCAACATGTGCCTGGAATAACCTGGTGACTCTCTCTACAGCAGGGCAACTGTGAATAAACAAGAAATTGTTGATGGTGGATGAATGAAATTACAGAGTGATCTAGAATGGCCATGATGTTATACATACATTTGAGCAGACGGGACTGAAATCTGCCGAAGACGTTCCATTGACAAAGTACTCCTTATACGAGTTGAAGCCGCAACAGTTGGCGTAGTTCTGGACGTCTATTCTCGAATTGTTACTGGCCATACTCCAGCCATACTCCATGGCAGCTGTAATCTGCTCGTCTCCCACCGAAAGACATGCACAAGCAACGCTGAATTGTATGAGGAACAACAGCAGCATGAGTACCATATACTGCAAACAAAAAGGTCTATTATTAATCAGTATGTCTACCGGTACATTGAACATCAGAGGCTGACTTACAAAAAAGAGCATCACTTGGTGATGCTTGATGGCCGCCACGATACCGACGACGGCGAGTATCAGAAGAAAGACGCTAGTGGTGACAATAGCAATGATCGCCCCGAAACTCGTTATCCTGCTGGCTGCCAGTCCATATCCAGCGACTCCAATCAGGACTATGCTCACGCACTATAAACAAAAAACCTCACTATAAGCCACACAAAAGAACTGAGAACGTGATTCTCTATCGTTCAGAAGGGGTTTTTGCGTGTACCATCATACGAATATTTATCACTACGTTGAATAGGGATGATAGTACTTACAATATACAGTACATTCAAGGCGATCAGAGCGTTCTTCGAGCATCCGAACCCGGGTCCACCCATGCCTGCGACCAAATGCGCTGATACCCGGAGCTAGGAAAGATCGAAGGCCGTCTAGTTATGGGAGAAGATCCGCGGAGGAGCAGTTGTATGGTCGAGTTCTGTTGCTGCCGCTGTAGACGACTGTGAAAGAAGACAGAAACCAGTATTCTCTTACAACGGCAGCCTCGATCAGATGTCTTGTCCACCGAAAGACAGCAAGAAATTGAGGAAAGTCCGGAAAGTAAAAGCATGGAAAATATAAACAGAGAATGATTACATCTTTGGCGTCTTACCGATGTATCGAAAGCACTGATGTGCTGCTGAAGCACGCGTCTGCCGGGGCATGGCGAGCCAAAACGCGCAAAGTTAAAATGGTAGGCCATAAATATACCGGAGCCAGGTCCCGTATATAGGACACCTTGGCATCGAATCTCGGTAGAAGTGCTTTTTCAAATATTGAGCTAACAGGTGCAGTCAATCAACCGAAGTGTGGTTTTGTTTCTTTTTCATACCCAAGCTGCGGTGGAGGTTAATTGAATGATCTTACTTTTCGGTCAGGTTAACAATCTGATACGTCACAGAATGGTTACGTCATGACTAAAATCTGCCCCACATTATGCTTTGACTCATGACGTCAAGGATACTTGTCGGAGTCCTTCCTTCCAGCAACGCGCGCTTCAGCAGCACATCAGTGATCAAAAGTTTGAAAACCGACTGGCGAAATGCGAGCACGATGACGCAGACATGCATGGTGCATAGCTATGCTTGACATGACTCACATATGACATAACATTACGTCTCTTTAGAATATTATGGTGCGGAAGATTTCGAAGCATCCACCCGCAGTCCACCACCATGGATCTTTCGCAGGGTTTTATCAGCAAACAGCAGAAAATCGTCGCAGAACGAGACAATAGTGACACCCATTCCCAAGGTTGTCGATGGGTTTGCAAGACGCAGCGGAACCCGAGAAACGGACTGCGCCTTCCTTCAAGAATCAGTTTGCTACCAGTTCCTCGTCGACCTACGCAGTGGGCATCACCTCAACTGACCACCATACATCAGTCTCGGTTCTCTGTCCCGACCTGTACACTGGAATGACATATTCATGGCGATACTTCTTGTCGATGGGTGGGGCGCGAGAGAATCGTTTCACTGCAAGATCGCATTTCCTCATAGTAGGCCTTTTCCGCTACGCCACCAGCGAAAACGCTGTAGCAAGTGGTGGTGGTGACTGCCACCACGTTATCTTACCAGCGTTACCATTGTTCGGCTCGGCCCCGCATGTACGAGTGGGACGTACGTGGTACAGTTCATGCCGTCGACATTTCAAATTTATATGTTTTCGCATTCATAACTTTCCTTCTCCTGCTATCAACTTTTGCAGTCTTTCGCTCGTTTGTTAGAAACTTTCAAGTCCTCTATAGCATATTTTAGACTCTTTAGCAACAGCGTATAGCATCATGGATCAGCAACGAACAGCGCGTGCGCCTCCCAGAAGTAAGTATAACAGGTGAGCAAGCTAGAACTTCCAGTTTACTGGACCCATCCCCATATCAGCAGCAGCCCAAATTTCAGAATGTTAAACGCCGTAACCCGAGCGTCCAACGCTGGGTTACGAGCCTTGTACTTAGGGTCCAAACCTAAATATTCTGTGCGTGGATCTCATCGATCCATGAAAACTGAGTACCGCGCGGGGCCAAAATTCTAACAGGCCGTAGAACACAGGCGCTGGAGTCCAGAATAGTGGGCAGGAGCACCTGTCGCAGCGTCGCTCCCGAATGAGTATCACTTCTAGAATTGGAGTGATGATCATTCGAATTTAGCAGTGTGTTAGTTTTGATGATCAGCTGTGTACTTTGGTAGATGTTTTTGGATAACTGCATTTACCTACTTTATTTGTGGGTATAAGCGCGGATGCAAAAATCAGGTTTTACCTCATACTAATATTCTTGGGCCAGAATAACTTTCAGTCCGTCGAAGTTCGTACACGGCTTATTGCTTGGGATTCACGATCACTTCCTGCGTTCAAAAACTAGCTGATGATCCGCAACACGCTTCTACCGCAAAAAAGACTCTTTTCGATATTTTGATATTTTGGTTAATTTTTGGACCGCTTCCCGAAGTGACACTCGAGAGGAATTATTCACTGCCCGCACCAGATATCCACCTTGACTTTCGAGATCATGATTAGTTCTTAAAGATTCGCTTTAGATATTCTGTGTGTTTTAACACGGTGCGTTCTACCAGGACTTTGGAAGTCTGGAACAAGGGGGCTACGGAGACATGGCAAGTTATTTCGCAGCTGGGTAAGCGCCACAACTCGGAAAATTATCGATGTCGCCGCGAAAACGGAATCAACTTGCTCACTGTCCAAGTCGAAAATTCTGCTGTACCGGCAGCGTATTTTCCAAGACTTGCTCTGGATTCTTTAGAATCTATAGTCTGGAGATGGACATGAACGCCACTTCCGATGTGGACGAGCACGCTGACGGCCCAGTGACGGGTGACATAATGCCGCTTGTGACGTCACAAACGTGCGGGGCGAATCAGTGGTGCCATCTGCACGTAGGAGCGGGCCTCTGACTCATTCATCACAAAAGTTTGGATGAGTCATTAGTTTGAGCGCCTGAGCGGAACACAAGGAACACACTGAACGGGCCCAAAATGTGGCAGTTGCGTTCCGTTATCGGGGAACCGAACGGCGCAGCCAGAGGAAAGAGAGGCCGAAAACAGCAAAGGCAGGCCAGAGAGAGGGAGACCCGCAACGATCTGCTTGCTGCACCAGATTGTTCGCTGTTAAATTTTGCTACGGGAAAGTCTGACGATATTTCCACGGACTTTGATGCTTCTCGATGGTTTATCTGTGTTCTGCCCGGATAATTGGACTCACGATTTTTTTCTCTGAATTTTACCCATGGTAGCCTCGACGGAATCTATGAATTGGTAAGTGGGGAAAGATATAAACCGGAATTATAAAAATCTTTGATGTAATTTGGGTCTGTAGGCTCCGTTTAAACAATGGCGTCGATTGTCAGTTTGCTCCTCCTACATCTCCAACACCGCAGCAGCACAACTGTATGGCCTTATCAGTTCCTAACGGCATGATAACCACGTTTGATCCAGGCGCCATCATGAAAAATGGCGAGCACGGGGAAAAGGGCATTTTTGCCGTACCTGCTGTTCCCAAAAAGACGATCGTCCTGCCGAGAAGACCGTCTTGCGCTCCACCATCTTCAGACTCCCTGCCAGCTGTGGTCAGGACAAAGAAGCCCATCTCGGAGGATATCATCCATGATCCGCTCCAGAGACCACCCATTGAGAATGGGCTAGGGAGCGAAGAGAGTAATACTGTCGAAGAAGTCAATCAAAAGCCAACAACCGATCAGCCTTCGTCGACAGACCCTCCCACCAGCACCACAACCCCCAAATCAGAGGAAGCCGTCTCAAACATGCTGGTATCGATAGCTGGGATTCTTAGGAAAAGAAGTTCCGAGCGGATCAAGAACGTAGCTGGGCGATTTGGCCGACTAAACAGCTTTTACATCACGCGAGCTGTGGCAAATGCGCTGAAAGGAGGTAAGATCAATCAACAATCAATCTCTTACTTTCACCCGGATCGACTCGCGCGCGAGTTTTCGATGTTCGATCAAGTGGTGCAGTTTTGTAGTGAGCACGTAAATTATCCCACGGTGGCACAGCGTTTTTATACCTAGTAGGCCCGGGGATGCAAACGATTAATGACATACTGTGGCGCGAGTTGATCTGGTCACCGGGATTGTTTCGTATTTTAATTATATTCGATGTTTTATCGGCAGGAACGTCCATGTTTCACGACTTTCTGAACCGGGAAAGCTGTCGTCTTGACGCCAAACCATCGTCGCTCACTCCGACAGCACAGGATGGGTCGTCGAGGCGTTCTAGTCAGGAAGACTCGTCGACAATCTCATCCAAGCCTGAATCGGACAAACTTTCCACCGACTCGTCGGTTCACTCCGCCGTTTCGAAGGAAGAGATGAAAGCCAAGACTTCATCGCAGCTAATGGAGTTTGTCAAGAGGGTGGAGAGTAACCAGCGACGAGAAGCATTTGAGAAGGAATCTCGGCCAGCATACCTTCTCAACCTCACCAAAAGCCAAAGTGCCGAAAGATCAGCAAAGTACTCCTCTGTCGCGCAGCATCTCATACGGGCTGTCGATCGAGCCACTAACCTTGATCCCTACAAGACAGACAGCTCCTCCGGTGGAGAAAGCGCTGATGAGGCAGAGAGTGACTTGTTCAGACAGGAACTCGAACCTGACCATTTCATACCCATGTAGGTCGTTAGCTCCCGTTCACGAATGTTTCTTGTCTCGACCCGACCCGACCCGAACAAGAAACATCTAGCATCTTTTTGCGTGTAAAGTTTATGATTCATCGTATTTGATTTTTGTTTTGTTTTTAGAGAGCAACGTTCACTGCATCGGTACGCCACTTCTCGTCATGCCATTGGAACTCGCTATTCCTTTGCTCATCGGCAGCTGGCTCGTATGGAATACAGCTACCAAGTAGTCTGTAATCTCCTCCTCAGACTACAGCAGAAGCAAGGTACAGTAATATTTCGGAGCTCGACAAACAAACTCGACAAGATTGTTTTCCCAAGTGATGCACCGGTTCAGTGTTACTGGCCAAAAGCGTGCGCCACTTTGGAAAACGATGTGTTTGTTTTGTTTGCCTTGTCCAATTTTGACTGTGCTGTTCGGATAAGTTAGCTCGTAGAGCTTGTCATACAGTATACGATTTGGTCTTAGTTCAGTTTTTTTAGTTTGGGCATTTTGAAAATTGAAGGTCTGCTTTTAGGTGTCGCAGTGTTCTCCGATGTCCCCACGGAAGATAACGGTAAATCGAGCACCAAGCCTGCAGCTCCTGCCCTTCACAAAGAGGCAATTCCGCGCTCGTGGGACGATAGGGAAGTGGTTGCTATCAACAAGACTCCTCACTGTACTGCGACACTTCGGTTACCCACACCGAAGAGCGCATCCGGATTGTCCCTGCATCCATGCGCAGGTATGGTGAGGAGAAGGCCGAAGATATCGGCACCTAACTTTGGCCTCAACTACGATCACGAAACATACGAAGCCACCATGTGGAAGGAACGTCTCTCGTCGGGCAAGTTTGCTGCCGTGGAGGATACTGACGAAGAGGAGGATATAGATGAATTCATTCCGCTGGACGACGCCAAGGAAGAAAGCAAGGAGAAAGAACTCACCGAGAATGTTCATCCTTCCTCCAGAGGCTGTGCCAAAGCCAGACCGCTGATTGCTTTCCGAAAGCGATCGGTCGTCTCACTCAACTGTAAGTCAGACCGAAATACTAGGGGGACATCGAAAGATCGAATCGTCTTTCCATGTAGCGCCCCCTCCAGCCAATAACACTGAACACGTGCGCCACTTGGAACGATAAACCTTCTTTGCCGGCTGACAAATACAGTATCTTGGAAATTCTTGGCTCGAAGATTTATACTGTAACGCTCGTGGTGACGTGTGGTCCTGCCATATTGCCGCAAGGTTTGATGTGGTGGGATGGTCGGCCGAATGGAGCTGCCTTTTTTATGCGGTATATTCCACGCTGAGCGTCAGAGATCAATCCTGTCCCCGCGGCTTCACAAGAGGCCGCAGTGTGGACGGACTGTCGTATATTCCTATTTTTCTCTGTAATAGCTCTTAGGGGCGATGATCAGGGAGAAAGACCACGCGATCGACAAAGCAAATGAAACTGATTTTTTTCTTCTTCCAGGTTATCCACCAAGAAGGCGCCAACAGGAACACAGCCTAGTTCGCTGCGAGTGCTACATTCGTTCGATGATGCCAGACGTCATCGGACCTGTGAGCTGTGCTGTGTGCATGGGACAACTTGGAATGCCAGCGTGGACGGAAAGAGTGACTCTACTACATTTAACACCAGAAGAAGCGCTGGACAGAATGGACCCTACCTACCACCCACGCTTGTCCCTCCCTTCGAATCGGACACTCGACATTCTTCTTGCGGGTGTCTCGATGGACTTTGACCCGCAGAAGTTCCCCAACCAACTGGAGCAAGTCAAGCCACGGTAAGATTCGAACTTGAAGATCGAAGCATGAACTCATGTAATCTGTAATTTCGACGAAACTAGACACCATTTTTTTTTCATAAAGTCGTTCGTAGTTGCGATGGACCTTCGCTTGAGTTTTTCTTCGCCGGTAATTTTTTGACGTTTAACAAACTTAAGTATTTGTTGCTGTTGTAGAATGACAAAGCGGGCAAAGTACCTGGCGCTGATGAAGCGGAAGGCTGAACTGGTGAAAGCTATCAGGAAGCAGGAAGAAGAGATCCGCTCAGAGAAGGAGAAGATTCTCAGAGCCAAGCTTGGACCTGAGTTAATCGAGAAGAAGAAAAAGCCATCAAAGAACATCGTTCGGGAAAACTCGATTTCCGGCAAGCCGAAATCTTCAGCAGCACGTCCTCGACCCTCCAAGACTCCTGGTGGTAAGGATCTTCAAACTTCTTTCGTTATAGTCGCAGTGCCAGGCGGAAGTCATGATGTTTGCTTGTTTCAGGGAACCGTAAGAGACCTCGGCTTGAGTCTTCGGAATCGTCAAGTTCGGGAACCGAATCAATCAGTAGCAAGTCTACTAGCAGGACCCGATCAACCAGTGTCGGATCAACCGACTTGTCGAAACCCATCTCTAGACGTAAGTACTGTCTTCGCCGTTAGCTTTTCTCAGGTTATTAGGATTGATAGGAAGATTAGCATGAAACCTGGAGCTTATGCTTATTGCGTTCTTGAAGATAGGAGTCCTGATAGTTGCGTTTGTGTTATGCAGGTGGTGTCACTCGTCTCAATTCTACCGCAAGTCAAAGTGGCCAGCCGAGGAAGAGGAAAGACACGACCAGCGATCTTTCTCAGTTTGTCGTGCCTTATGGCATGACTGCTCCCACCAAGATCGAGAAGATTCAGTATAAGGAGATCGTCGTGCCAAAGTTCCGAGACCTGAAAATCAAGGTAGAAACACCGGACGAGGTGTCCATCCTGAAGAAGCCCGTTGAAGAAGCCGACTCTGGCTCCGAAGAAGACCTGACCGACGAACACTTTACCGAGCGCCACATCATCTGTGAAGTGGAAGAACGTAACCGCTTCAGTCTTCCGGAGAAGAATCCTCGACGGAAGAACCAGTGGACAAAGAAGCCCTCGGCCGAAGAAGAGCACATCAAAGATGTTGACGCCGAGAACAACGTCGAAGGCGCATTACTTCCGGTCGGCGAAGACGGTCTGGTGATTAAAGTTCCACCGTCTGCGAGAAAGAGCAGCAAGAAGTCATCGAAAGGTAAAAATCCCAACTCCCGATCGAGGTTAAAGCGTTCTTCGAATAGAAACTCGGGGGAGAGGCCCAAAGCTGCGAGGCCGAGGAAGACCCAAGAGCAGATCAACGCCCAGTATCCACCTCGACAAGAACGGCCTGTGCGGACGAGAAGAAGTACCTTCAGGGGAACGCCGGACCCCGAGAAGAGTAACGACGCTTGAGTTGGGTGTTTTCGGTAGTTTTTTGGCTTTGAACATTGTTTTCGTCATTTTGTTTTGTCTGTTTTTGCTTCTTCTTCTTCGGCTTTCCGAATTGCACTTTCTTGCGAACTGACGTGCGATATAACCCCATCCCCCATCACTCTCCTCAGTTGTTAGCTTCCCTAGAGGGTATCTCTTTATGGAATGCACTTGCAAGATATGCGTGGCTCCCTTCAGTACGACGTGTATAATGAATTCAGGTAGTGGACGGTAGCTGCTTATTTTGCTTTGTATAAAATATACCCAAACCTTTTTTGTGTTACTGATATTGTTCCTTTGGAGGAGTGAATGAAACACTCATCTAATAATAAAAAAATAATCAAAAATGGACAAAAAGAAAATCGTCGAGTGCTGAACCGTGATCTGTTGTAGTCGTAATCTTATCGGTTCCTGGCTTTCTCTGCACAAGTTTATACAGTACGATCGACGTTGGTCACTAGACAAATACATTTCGCCCAAACCTAGGTCAACATCGAGCTCTACAGTTGTCCACAGCATGACATCATACCGTTAACCTACGATAAAATTTATCGCCAACCGACAACGTTCTCCTCATGTCTTTCAAGTTCAGACCGTCCAACGTTCCTCGAGGTATCCGTATAGTCATCGCACTCTACCGTGACAGGGGAGGCATACCCTTCCGCAAATACACGGTAAACAGCCGTTGGGGGAGTGAATCGCGCATAAGTGCCTCAAAAGGTGGTAGCTCACTCAACTTTCTCGTGATCGGGGATAAAAGTCTTTCGTTTGGTTCTTCGTGGTTAAAGGTTCAGAAACCATGGCCTACCATCATCAACCAGGATACCCAGCAGGTACCTATCCTCCAGGCTATGTTGCTGCTCCTGGACATGTGGTCTATCCAGCGGGGACCTATCATACTGGAGCCGTAGTCCACCACCACGTACCGCCACCGGTGCTAACCCACACCGTCGTCCACGACCATCATCATGGATACCACCACCACCACGGAATCGGCCACGGACTTCTCCACGGTCTCTTCCACGGACATCATCATGGGCATCATAGCCACGGCCACCATCATCACCACTAAAATTCTACAAGGACCTAAATTTTTGGTTCCTTCGTGTCCCCTGGTTCTTTGAGTTATATATATATGCCTACCTATAATTGTGCGAATGACCTACAGTATATTACTTGAAGTTCGCAAGTACGACGTGTCGGACGGGCGTTTTCATAGCAAAAGCTTCAAACCTTCTGAGCTAGCTGCTTATTCTTGTATGAAATGTCATAAAACGACAGATGTAAGAACCTCAATGTTTGATATTCAATGTCAGTTGTAAGATATCTTCGCTCTTCAGCATGTTTTGAAATGTAAGTAGCTTTCAATTTGTAAGGTCCAAAAAACTATATGACAGCCATTGTTCAAGCGCGGGCAAGCAGGATTGGGAAAAGTCTCGAGCAGGTCCTTGCTCACACAAACACGCGTACGTTAGACGGCGGAAAGTAAACTTTCGCATTGTGGAATGAGTTCACAGAGTACCCGACGGGAACCCGGAACCTTTTGCTGTGACATCATCACTTTACTCAAGATATATACCACGACGTGTCTTCCAATGTACAAATTAGCAAGATGATAAGAACCCTCTTATCTCACCCTCGAATGAAAGCAAACTTTCAACGCAAATATGACAACCATGTTCACGAAATTTCCCCTTGAAAGTCTGATAGAGGCTCGTGACAACCTTCGATATATGAACAACTGCAAAAGTTTGAGAAGGTCCTCACCAGTTATAAGACTTTCTGAACATTGGCAGCCCGTCATTTGACTTGCTTTCCGTTCATTTAAAGTGCCCTTTTATACCCCAAACGCGCTTTCGGTATTTTCTACATCTTTTCATCTTTATCCTAGTACAAGAATGCCCCGCCACACTCATACAACAACCACGACCACGACCAATGTGCCGCCAGGTTATCCCGCGGGAACCACCATTGTCCACCATGGACCTCCGCCACCTCAGGCCCACGTTGTCCATCACACCCACGGACCGCCACCTCCCCAAGTTGTCCACCACAGCTATGGACGTCCACCGCCGACCCATGTAACGCATACCGTCTACACCCCCGCACCGCCACCTATGGTTCAGCAAACTACCACCGTTACGCATCATTCTCCATCGCTCGCTCGATCGGCTGCTACGGGCGCGGCAGTCGGGATCGGCATCGGATTGGGTCTGGGACATCACAAGCGTCATCATTAGAGTCATCAAGCTCGTTGCTTCCGGATCAGGGAAAATTCACGTTATGCAATGCCAAATAACCTCCCATTTTCTCCGCTCTGCTGCAAAGTGTGCCCTAAGGCTAGCCTGTCCTGTTTTTTATTTCTGTCGCTCGGGATGAAAGTACCAGCCAATAGACTTTTCTGGCTTTATGCTTCCTGGTTCTTCGGTTACTCTCTGAGTATGAAATAAAATTTAAAAAATTCGTAGTGCATACTTCGTGGGCAGTTTTCTTCCTTCTTATCAAGGCAACAAGATTTGATCCTAGTTCGAGCACGCGTTTTCTCCGGTGTGGCAAGGGACAACGAAACTCTGCAGGTCAAGTACAGCCCATCTGTAGCAGCTGAATCCCACTGACCGTGAAGTATACAGCGCAAAGTACCGCATGACCGTGCCGTACTGTTTGTGAGCCCAGTAGAACTCAAATAAATTATACGACCGGAAGTGAGAGAGGCTGACACAATGCCCAAATTAGCCTGCTTGGCGACTATGGAGAGATTTCATCAGACCTCAAATTGGCCATGCCCTAGAGAATAAAGTCCGGATTGGCATCTCGCATCGCGGCTGACTGTCCATATTTAATATATCGAAAATAAATTTTCTGGGTGGTCAACAGTACTCTCTGATGTCTCTCGACGCACATGTCTGCAGTTTATCGAGCAAGAAATCCCAAGTGACCAGCATTGGCCAACACTGCCCTCTGGTCGAAGCAGATGTACTTCTGCTTCAAGTTATAGTCAGACCGGAGCTACATCTTTCGAGCAAGTGGAAGAAACTGAGACTGAATGTGCGAGTAAATGCGGCAGGGGACCACGCCCAACTGTGTCTGAGCGCTCTTTGTCTGTGCTCTCCAACCTCAACATGGCAGCATGCTCGGTATAGATGAAGGGTATATGGGGAATCCAACGAGACATCACTGCCAAACCTGACCAGCAAGCATGATGAATGGTTTGTCTTGATCTCCTTCTCTCGCAAATTCCAACGAACAATTCGCCTTCTGACTTCTAACCCACAACTCTTTCCTTCCATATCTGAGGCCAACTTTCCCCTGCCCAATCTAACCACCAAAGTGCTGGTCGTCTTGCGGTACTGGGAACTGCCTGACACAGTGTGATTTTACGAGCCTGTCTTTGTGCCTATATTGTGATATCCGGCCATGAGGAAATCATTGAAAGACAGACTTGGAATAACCGTAAATTAATTGTTTGGCCTAATTTTCTTCCTTGTCGGATGAACTAATGGATTTTCCACTTCCCGCATAGAAAAAGGTAGGATCATGTCAATAAACTGCTGTTCTTCGAAGAACAAAATAGTAGTTTTCAATTGAAAAAACGAATGTGAGAAACTGGCAGTTGGACGGCGGTATACGTGGGCAAATAATAACAGTTCTATTGTTGACGAATGTTTCTTATCTTTTTTGTTAACGGCTGCAGGCTCTAACGACCTTGTTACACATTACAAAGTGACGAGTGGATTGTGAACTATGCATCTGTAACCACACCTTTTCATGGTGGCTACAGCGCTATTTCAACAGAAGGAGTCTGTATGTTTGCTCAAGACAAAAAATAAATGGCAACGTGCTAATTCACCGGTGAGGTGCGAGACTGTTGAGGTGGCGGAGATGGCACTTACATGACAATGTTACCGATTTTTTTATGACATCTGTTATTGGATACCTTGTTCCGCATGTTTAAGATATTTGAGATCAGTTTGCCCAGTTTGGCTTGTGTAGTTGTCTCGAGGAAGTAGAGGTTTGTGCGTTCTGCTCGAAACGCTGGTCGGATGGTGCGAATACCTGGTTAGTGTAACGGTGACGGTACTCCAGTTGGAGCAGGGATTCGACCCTGATCCCTTAGCGCATGCGCCTGGTCAGGAGAACAGTTAGAATGTGTCGCTTTAGACAAAGACTCTTGTAATCGTTTCGGGTGCTTATCGTATCAGGGGATGCTGACGATGACTTACAAATAATCAAATGACTAATAATCTGGACGAACTCAATCGCTTTCTGTTGAGACTACATCGTTACTCTTGCGTGGCAGATGACTCTTCCCGGCACTGTGCCTGCTGATGCCAGTCAAAACTGTGGAGACGTGGGAAAAAATGTAAACAGCGATCTCTCTGATGGGCTCTTTCTGTTCTGGATCGAGGAACCCGATATGTGTGCTTCATGCAGTCAGAAAAGCGCAATATTTGCCCTAGATTAATTTTCACCGTGCGAAATGAAGTTTGCAGGTCTGTTGACTTGGAAAGCCGTTAGAGATTATGAAGAGTCGAGCTTATCGGAAAGACCTAATTTATCATATTGATTATCGATTATTTGTGGACAGGAAAAACATAGACCGCTGTGTGGTAGGGAAAATCCAATAAGCCGGCATGGATGTAAACGTAAGAGTAGTTCCTCATGTGCCACACAACATCCTGCTCCTTAAAGCTAGCTGCCTACATTTGAAGTTTGCGAGAGGCGCACCGACAAAGTGGATTATTCTGTAACGGACCTGTGGTTAATATGGACCGCTCACGATACGAATTGCTCGTAACGCTTTCATATTGAAATTGCCATTGAAGGATGAAAAGAAAGACAGAAGCCATCGGACGAGAATTCCAAGGGTGTAGAATCGGTTGGTTGAAGGAGAAAGAGCCAGTTATAAATGCTGTTAAATTGGGTGGAGAAAAGTTAATGCAATTTCCTTGTTATTGAACATACTGAATTCCTCAACATTGTTATTGTTTAGTCGAAAACCACGTCCTCTCTTCTGTTTTCAGTAATATTATTCAGCAGCATGTTCAAATTATATCACAATATGGACCGCACGAAGCTGTTGGGTCCTTCACAGATGAGGAAAATCAAACAGGTCCAAAGACTTTTGATGTCTTCCATAATGGTCAAATTTAGATCAATTAAGATGTTTCGCCGGAGTGACCGTTGTGGGAGGGCTACTTGGCCATTCAAACTGCGCACATTTGCTTGAGATATTGCTTGGTGCAGTTAGGTCATCTCCTCGTCTTGGGAGTCTTTCCTTCCCAAATTTCAACTATGCCCAAATATTCCGGCGCAAATGACGACGGCTAACGATTCCGGCTAACTACGCCACTTCGGGTCAAGTTGTCAGTGAAGATTGTAAAGATGCCGGACTTATCAGATGTTAGTCCCTCGTCTTTCCATCTTGATTTTGCACACTTGACTTGCCCTCCCTATTTGTGCCGTTAGCCGATGTTGAGAACCCATCTCTCAATATTAATATGGACAACAGCATGGTCACCGGAGATATGTATGTCAGCCATTATGTCTTTAATGGAGAAAAAGAAAGAAAACGGGTCAGAGAGGGACACGGAAAGAATTCCGCCGGTGTTTGGTGGTGAAAGGCAGTGAAGAGGAGACAATTCACAGTTGCCGATATGCTTCTTATTATATTCCTTCTTTCGTGCCGAGGAAGCCATCTCGCATGCAGCTGGACGTCTCATTTATCTCAGTGTGCACAGAGGCCTTTGTTCTCCGCCATTCTTATTCTTTCTTTGTCATGCTTTGCATCGCTGCTAACTGTGACGCTTCCTGCCTTTCACGAGATTTGATGACATTGACGGCCTATAATCTCCTCGCGCTTAATTGCCGACTCTTGTTGTAATCTTCCTTCATCAACACACCAGTAACTGTCCAACTAACCCGTAATCCCCACATATCATAATTTGCCAGTAGCCCATCCATAAAGGATGTTTTCATGGGAGAGAGGCATGCTGATGAGGGTCCCTGGAGAGCTACTTGTCCGACAAAATACGCAACGAAACTTTTCTAGCTTGATTATGATCAACGAACCCACTGCTTTCTGCCGGAGTAACTCAAGTCTCCTGGTACAGTTGGCCGAGATTACCGTTGCAGGTCAAAATGAGTTTACGGTATTAAACTGATTTGTTTAACTTGCTCATATCCGATAATTTTGTAATCGCTAATAAAAATGGCAATCGGCGATTTATATCTACTGTAGTTCGAACTGCGATGTCGATGCCGGCCAGTATAAGGAGACGCAACTTTCAAAGCGAAAAGTATCTCCAGACTGATATGGAATCTGACAAGGAAGCATTACAGTGCGGATACAAAAATGGAATGACTATCAGATCGAAAATAATTTCAATCTACTCATGAAACCAGCCAGCTCTTTCATCATTTTAGTTTCCTTTTCCTCGATGAGCGACGCTATCTGTCAATGCAAGCTGTCTGCCGTCCAATTTCAGTATCCACTATTTTCTGTGAACTCTGTCGCTATTCATTAGAGCGGAAATACTAAATTCCATCCACTGCCGACTGTCATTCGCAACTTCTGGCGTCAGGGAAAGGATAGTTCGTGGTTCTATTCAGAATGCCCGTGATCGACCGACGTCCACTTTTTTATCGACTGCAATCTACAGAGCCTGATACCAATAAATATAATGTTTGAAATTAGCAAGGTTTTCACTTCGGAGCATCTCATCATCTCTAGTGCTTGAAATACTGGTAGAATAATAACTCACGAGGATCTTCATGGGACGCTGGTGGATTGTTCACAGGGGAGTAAATCTTCGACAACGGGTATGCATTGATAGCAGACGCCGAAGTTGTAGATAAGCAACTGCCTTCGATACGAACTTATCGCTGGAATCGTGAGGGTAAAGATCGTAAAGCTTCTGCGGTGAAACGTGGAAAGAAGCCGCGGAGTACCCAACCGACTTCGCTGAGGAGCTTGGAGGCAACAGAGCGACTGCGTTGACGTCCGCCATGTTTACTTCAGCTTGCTTTATGTTCAATTCTGTTTGCAAACGGATAGCGGTGTTGCTCTAAGTTAAGGTTTATACATAGTATTTCCCCGATCAAACGGTTGGAGTTTGCGGGTGTCACAGTAAAACTCCGAGAAGGTCGCGGCTTGTCAAACGATTAAAGAGGGCTGTTGGGGATCTCAGGTCTAGGATAGCTTCGGTGGTCACTTGAAGAAGTTAGTCGCGCTGTGTGGTTAAGTGCGCTTCAATTGCGTCGACTCCCCACGTGCAGTTCTTGAAAGGAGGCTTGTTTTTATTGCTCAAGTTAAAGTTCAAATCCAAAATTATAGAGAAAATTTCTTTACTGATTGCTTTTCATCTCGAAGCTATTTTTTGAGTTATCTTTTGAGCCTGAACCAGTTTCTAAAGTATTTTGTCTTCATACAATAGAAAGATGATTCTGTTTCACGTCGCATTGACTGCTTTGATCATCTTCAGGCGTTCTACGATGCAACCAAAGAACAAAACTTGTTTGCCTGGCTTTTCCATCGAAAATAGCAAACGAGAACATGTTTCGTCTTTTCGGACATTGGTTACACTTGATGTGCGTTATTAACAGATCTGGAGTGACGGATGCTTATCCGAGACCTTTTGCTTCTACCCCACGTAAAAAATCGTTCAACAGAAAAGCCATTAAAGATGTTGTTACTACTGATTCGAATTAGCGCCCAATCAAGAGTTCAAAACAACCCCATTGAACTTCAGGACTGATTTGTGATTAGGCTTTATTTCGAATTCGATGATAAGGTTGGTTCCGCGTTGCACCAAGTTTCCTCCCCAAGCATCAATTGTAATGCTTTCTCGTAATCCGTCAAGAAGAAGGATTTGATGGATAGTTTTGGAAAGAAACATGGTACTATTTGATATTTACAGATGGTAGGAACATGTGGTCATGTCATGAAGTGGACTTGATAAACTAATCTGAGCTAATTTAATTGCAGATCTGGATGCAACTACCATTTCCCCTCTTCGGTCAACTTCCGACGCTAAACAGAACCTGAGGCGACGATGGCCCAGGCTACACAAACGTTTTTTACCGGATCTTTTCCATGTTACATCTGGCTACTTCTCAAAACGATAACTTGCTTGGAAGCATCGAGATCATCAGTGCCTTCTTTTACCCTCCATCCTCAATCCCAGATACTCCTTACACGCGCGAGACTGACGCTCAACTGCACTGTCAGCCTGGGCTCCGTGAGCGGAGATGGCCGGCAGCTGGACATTAGCAGTATAAAGTGGCTGTTGAACGGAAGTCGCTTGGACAGTGACCAGAAAGAGGGCGACATCCAGATCGATATGCAAAGCCCAAATCGTAATCAGACCGTCTTGATTATCGAGAAATTCCACAGCAGCAAAGATGGTGTTTACCAGTGCCTTGCCAAGTTCAACCATCCCGATTTGCCGGCAGAGCAAGAGATCAGTTTGCTTAGCTTGCCGGCCTCGGTGACTTCTGCCTGTAAGCAATATCTCATTACAAGCTCTCCATTTGAGACATCCCCAGTCAGGCTTATAAGCCTGTACAGTAGACCAAGGCTGTAAATTCAAACGGCCCTAGTTTTATAAGCACGTTCACCAGGAGGACCGTAAACTTTGTTTGGGACAGACGACCTTTAATACTCAGGCAAGCTGAAAAACAATCCCGTACTGTTTTCGAATGGTGAAGAAGTTACACTGTAGAAGAATGGCAAGATTTAATCCTTAAGCTTGTAACGACTCTGCTTTACATTAACAGACTTCAGAAACCGAACAACGAGTGGGCCGTGTACGCATATCGCTTTTGTTCATTGCAGCCATGCCGAGAATGCGGAAGTCCCCCGACGTGATAGTGGAAGTGATGGAGAACCAAACTGCCGTCCTGTCTTGTGATATACCGGAAATGCATCCCGCACCGATCGTGTCGTTTCTAATGGAGAAAAATCCAAGCGTTAGGCTCCCTCATTTTTCCAACAAGTACTACACTTCCCAGCGGGGAAGTCTTCAGATCGGTCGTGTCACACACGAAGACGCTAGTCATTATCGGTGCTTGTATACCAATCCAGTGGGTGGCCACGAGAGAAAGTCACGCCAGCGCATCCATCTTAAAGTCGTCAAAACACCGAAAAATATGGCAGCAGCTCAGAAGCTCAAGTTACTGCCACCAGCGCCTCAATTCACTGTGCGTGCGCTGCCTGGGACTAATCTGACCCTCGAGTGCGCCGCGTCAGGCATTCCACCACCGGTAAGATAAAACGAACTCAGAAATTGGTGTAGCTCCACAAATACATATGTATACCGATGGCGCCTTATGGGTTATCTAAGAATACTGGATACAGTGTTGGAATTCATAATGACTGTTGGCTAAAGCTGGTGATCACATATTTTGTTTTAGGTCATAACCTGGGAACGGTATGGAGGATCCCTTCCGCCTACGCACGAGAGGATTCTGGGTAACCTGCGCATTGTGACCTTCCAGCAAAGCGATGCGGGCACGTATGTCTGCAAGGCCACATCGGGTAGTGAAGTGGTCGAGTCGATCCGCAGCGTGGAACTCGCAGAAGCTCCCCGGTTCCTCAACGACACCGATGCTCAAGAAATGATACCGGTCTACTCCGGCGAGCCCTTCTCGTTACAATGTCCAGTAACCGGGAACCCACTCCCTTCGATCCAGTGGTTTCATAACGGACTACTGCTGCCAAGCGAGAACGATGCGACGTTCGATGTCGAGAACGCTGTCTCTTCGCACAGTGGATTGTACCAGTGCTTTGTGTCTTCGGTGTATGGAAGCATTTCTAGAACGTTCCAAGTAAGAGCGGGACTACAAACTACCACCACCTCAACTACCACGACCACTCCGACGACCACCGTAAGTCTCAACTGACTCAACTGACGCGCAAGCGACAGGTTACCCAGTACCCAGTTACGAACGAAGGAAATTGTTCAACACAGTAGGCTATCCAAGTTTTCCATTTGAACTGCTGCACGCCCGATTAGTTTACCTGACGCAATAAATATTCACAAATCACGCGTAGCTCACTAATGTCTTAAATAATTTTTCAGACCACGACCAAGACAATAACGACTCCTACAACAACAACAACAACAACAACAACGGAAGCCACCACCACGTCGACGAAGCCCACTACTACCACTACTGAGCCAACAACCACAACCAACGAGGTATTGACGTCGACTGCCACCGAGCCCTCGACCACGAGCACCATGACACCCGGCTTAGTACCGGTGATCTATCCGGAGCCCGAAGTAACCAACGCGGAGGTGCCACCAAGCAGCACGGCAGAATCTCCCGGTGATCTGGATGAGGAAGAGGAGACAGGAGGGACAACTGCAGCGACAACTTTACTAGCGATGGAAGAAGACCCATCGACCATAACTACGGCTGCCTTCACCGTCACGACCACGCCCATGTGGTTTGACGACGACGAAACTTCGCCGCCATCAGTGAACCCTCCGGTCACGGACGAATTTTCAGAGTTACCCGACTGGATGCCGGATGGAGTTTTGGATATTGATTATGAGCAGTACGTGAAGACCGCGGACAGTGCTGTAGATCAGAGAACGACGAACCATCTGACCACCCGAAACACAACAACGACCACGCAAGAACCCGAAGTGGTAACCAAGAAGCCGAAGAAGGGAAAGAAGTACAATACAACACCGAGAACCAGGCTGGACGAGTACGACGAAGAAGAGGATGAAGAGGAAGAGATTATGATCCCGCCCTCGCGCCCTGACGTCGAGAGGACAGCGGATAACTCGGTGATGCTGAAATGGGAAGTGCCGCCGAATGACGGTCTGGAAATTTTGTACTTCAAAGTGCAGGTATGACTTCCGCATAACCCAAAAAACAGCCCAAAGAATTTTTTCCTGATAGGTGCGGAATATGGACACGCACAAAGACTGGAAGGCCGTGTCAGAGACCATACCGAACGATGCAAGGGAGTACCGGTACACGGACACGGAAGAAGGCGCC
This sequence comes from Ramazzottius varieornatus, assembly GCA_001949185.1. Lineage (NCBI taxonomy): Eukaryota > Metazoa > Tardigrada > Eutardigrada > Parachela > Ramazzottiidae > Ramazzottius > Ramazzottius varieornatus. The sequence continues at coordinate 3,072,734 of BDGG01000001.1, forward strand.
TCGTACCGTTTCCGCATTCTCGCTGTCTTTGTCAATAACGAAAGCAAGCCAGGGAAGAAATCGAAGAAAGTCAAGATTCCAAAACGTTCTGGCGGGGAAGAGAAGCACTTTAGTTCAGACGTTCCGAAAGTGACAGAGATCGGTCAAATTGGATTACATGTTGAGCGTATGGGCGAAGAACTATCAGTGGAGTCTCCTGCAAGGCATCCGGAAGTGGAGTTCAGTTCTTCGATAGAGCCTGAACCACCTGTGATCGTCCATGTGGAAAGCACCGCAAACACTTTGACAGTCCAGTGGACACCGCCGATGGACCCCGTCAAAGGCTACTATATCCATTACAAGGAACCTTCAATGAAAACTTTTACTCGTCTGCAAATTCGCGATACAAGCTCGAATGTTTACGTCATCGAAGGTCTACGACCAGCAACCCAATATGAGGTAAGTCTGGACCGAATTCTTTTTAAGCTCAGTTAACACCCCAAAGCTTCCGCTATCTTTGCAGGTGAAGATGCAAAGCTACACGGAGATACTCAGTGATTTCAGCGAGAAGTTCGACTACGCTACGCAGATTGCCGCAGTGGAGCCTTCTGTGGACCTGACTGATGATGGTCCGTCCAGCAACATGACCGGCGGCATGGATTCGCAGAACGTCGTTGTGCAAGAGACGCATGTAATCACGCTGAACTCCATGACGGAGACCACCACCTATGGACCAAGCTTCATCTTCAACTTCGCTAACTCCACCCACAAGAGCACGCAGCTGCTGTACATCGTTCTGGGCTCCGTCGTTGGAGGACTGTTCCTCCTCGTGTTGATCTTTGCTGTGGTCTGTGCCTTCCGCCAAAAACATCTGAAGAAAAGTATGTTAGACCATCAATCGTACGGTCTAGTGTAAAGATTTGTACTGACGAATATAAAAATTGTTTGCAGAAAATATGGAGACAAGATTTAGGAACAGACTTAGGAGCAGCTCTCGAGAGTTCAATAAGGAACGGATGGCCACACTGCACACGCCGGCCTTCATGCACCCTGCCTTTTCTTCCAGTGTGGGACCGTACGTAAAGGGCCAAAGTGAAGCCGAGCTGGACGCAATGCGCCCTCTGTCGTCTCCCAAAGAACATGACAATGACAGCGAACCAGAAACGGAAAGTGTCGAGGTACGGTCCTTCCGGCAAATAATTTGGACTTCCTGGTCCAGCTGATATCAGTGCTGTATTTTTGCAGCGATCGGCTCCAAGGTCGAGGAAAGCCAGTCCTATGGACAATCATAGTCTCTACCACGACCCCAGTATGAACACTTCTTGTGCTTGTTGGTTATAAGTATTGCACGAAATTGACCGGAACTTTATTTCAGACGAAAGTATCTACATGCCGGAAAGGACAACAGATACCTTCCGAAGACCCTCCTCATGCGCTCCGAATGTGATTGCCGCGTGGAACGACGCTCATTCTGACTACAGCCGGACCAATACGATGCGAAGTGTGGACTATGGCAGACTTCGGCAGCAGAAGCTCAGATCTCAGATCAATCCTCAAGCTCAACTGAACTACTACGAATGAAACTCAACAATCTTTCTAGATATTTTCTGTATCGTATTCGTACGGGGAACTTTTTTGTTATTTAATTACGGCTGACGGTGGTACAAGAAACCACCCACAGAAAACCAGTTTTTCCTAGCTTATGGTTCCACTGTTTCTCTTGTGTTATTGTTGAATGTATTCTAGCCAACTCCGCAACAAGCGATGTATTGTCATGTGCACGACCAAACTTTTGTACCGAAGTCAGTTCTTGACTTCTTATTTATGCCATTTCATCATTAACGTTTTGGAATTTGCAGCGCAATCTATCAACAACAAAACCCAAAGCAAGAGCGAGAGCTCCACGCCTTGAATAAAGTTCAGCTGAACTACTGCAAGTAACACTCGAAGAAGCCAACTCAAAGAACCCAACGACCGGTATTTGAGCTCTTGGTCAATTATTTTCCAATGAAAGGAATGAGTCGTCTAATAACACCACTGCTACCCGCTGTCTCGCGACACTGATCTTGCGGGATAAAGAACCATCTGTATTTCCAGATAATCCTACAAGAAAACCGCATAAAACATCTTCCTTGATGATTGTGGTATTGCATTCATCGGCCATGCATGTACCGTTCGCGCGAACTTACTTGTGACTTCCATTGTGACCACTGCACACTTTCTCTTCGGACCACTTAGCTGACTGTTCATCTGCTGCAGGAGGATCGGTGGTAAAGATAAAGCAGGACCACCGGTCGATAGTGTCATCGGATAGAACATCTAGAAGAGAAGCCCACGGTTAGGTAACGTCTTTTTGGCAACATGGGTTCGAGTGAAATACGAATGATCTTACCATTATCCATCGCCCGTATGCGCACGTTCACTTTCTGCAAATACAGAATAGATAACCTCGACATTGCGCCAGGCACCGTGATTAAATTCATCCATCGAGAATCAAAGCCGAATTTACCCGCGTGCTGTGTCCGCAGACATCCTTGCTCAAGATCTTGTTGATATCGACACTCGAGCCTTTTCCCTCAAAGATCAGCGCATACCGGCTGTAGGGCACGGAATCCTTCCCGGCGTCATTGTTCGGCGTTTGACTGCAAAATCAGAATTCTGCGTTCGTACCTGGATATTATATAAGCTGGTGCAGGCTGTATGATCGAGTAGAAACTTACTAGTCAATTGCAGCGGTGATCTTGGGGTCACAACTTCCGGGTATGAGATCGCATGGGAACCAGTTCTTCGTGGTACCGCGTGGGTTTTCTAGCCGTATTATGTTGGCTTCTATTCTGAAGTATCCTTGTACTTTGGGATATTTGGCCGTGTCGGAAAGGGATTGGCCCAGATCAATGAGACCTGGAATGGCTACAACCTCTGAGAAAATAACCGCGACGATAAGAAAGGTCAAAGATAATAAAATATCCATTTTTGAACGAAGCGGTAACACAGCTGATGGAAGCTTTAAAATTAGCTGGCCTCCGTTTCAAAGATGTAACGTAAATTTTGGTGGACTGGCTTTTATACCTCAAGCTTTGGCCGTCGTACAGGTAAGTCGAGGCCAGCTCATCCGTTGTTGCCGCCGTTTTTTACCACCAATACCTGAACGGTGTAACACGTTTTTCCAGACCAGGTCGGTGTACTTTCTCAGTAACCATTGCAGAATTGCAGAGCCTGAAAGCATTTGTGTTGTACCTAGTGACTCATAAGGAAGTTCCAGGTAGTGAGTGCGCTTTCGAACACTTTCTCTGCGGATATTACGTACTTCATCCAACAATACACCTTTGTTTGCTGATGTACCATAATTTTCACACTGTGAAAGTAAGGACTGTTACCGGTAGCAACTCTGCCGTACTGAGTTGAAAAACCCAGTTGTAACCTGATAGCCGATTTCGATCCCTAAGAAAGGTTCTTCAGCAGTTTATCGTCAACGGGCACTACGTGGTTAGAGGCGGGTATCGAGCAGAAGACCGGTAAGCGAGTTTACAGAAAGCGCAGTCGTAGGATATAAACACAACCGCATGAGGTCGGAATTTACGAAGGACGAATAGTTTGGATTCGTCAGGGCCAAACATTCTTTCATTTTCCAATAAAGGGAATGATTCTTCTGATGATACCGCTACTTCCGGCTGTTTCTCGGCATTCGGCTTCCGGTATGAAGAACCAGCGGTACTTCCATATAATTTTGTGCGATCCGTTATGGCCCTCGCACGTCTGTTCGGCGGACCAGCTTGCGTTAGCTTCCTTATTCGCAGGAGGATCTGTCGTGTAGATGTAACACCGGAAGTCATCAATCAAATCGTCGGATAGAATGTCTGCAGTAAAGACGGAGCCATTGAGTGTGCCGACTTTAAACTATACAGTAGAACGAGGTCCAGCTCACCTTTATCGATTGCGTGGACCCTAACGTTGATCTTCCTTGTACTTTTTCCGCAAATGTCTTTCGACACAATTTTATTAATCTCCACATCGGCCAGCCGAGAACCATCGAAAACCTGTACGTATCTGCTGAAAGGCACAGAGTCCTTGCCCGCATCATTGTTCGGTGTCTCGCTATATATACAAAATTGATTCCAATTACTGCTAGCGTCTCTCCAGCAAGAACAGACAAATTCATAACGGACTTACTAGTCGATAGCCACTGTTATTCTCGGATCGCAGTATCCGGGTATGAGATCACAAGGCATGTAGTACCGGGTGGTTCCACGTGGGTTCTTCATCTGGATAATATTAGCTTCAACCCGGAAGTAGCCTTGGACTTCCGGATATTTTTTATCGGACAACGACTGGCCAAGATCGATCAAGCCAGGGATAGCGAAACAACTCCGAATGAGTGCACTTAAGAGTGCAAAGATAAGGAAGGTTGCCCTGTCCAGATCCATCGTCCTTCGGGAACCAAGAAAAATACAGGAAGAAACTCAAAGATCCCGAAAGCGCGAATGTAGGAATATCTCACCAGATGCCTTGCGGAAATTTGACAAGAGTGCCTTTTACAGTTCTCATGAACCCGGTATACCTACTTTGCCCTCGAGCTCCTGCCTCTCGGCCGATCGTTCTGACGCGCGGTTCGCCAGACAGTCACTTCTGTGTGCGGCAGCTAAACAGTTCTGAAAGGTGGGCGTTTGACGTCAAACAAGATCGTCGTGCTTGGAACATTCGCATGACGCGCAAAAAGCAGTAGGAATGGAATAATAGAGTGACTTCCGCTATGAAATGTATACAATGCTGTATGCATACGACTAAAAATTCAACTCGTGGGCTGAATGAAGAAAACATCAAACTGGCCGAACTTGACGACTCCGAAAATTTTACAGAAATTTGGAGGGAAAAAGACATTTCGTGCATATTGTGTCAGTCTATTGGTTTGCACTGACAAGTGTACATTAGGCGGAAGCAATGGATTTTTTATCCTACGAAGGGAACGAATCGACTGATAATACCGCTGCTTCCGGAAGACGCTTGGCACTGCTCTCTTGGAATGAAGTACCACCGGTATTGCCAGCGAATCCTGTGAAATTATCTCCTTATCTGCACTGTCGCCAAAGAATGAAGCGCACTGAGTTAGCATATCTTACTTGTGACTTCCGTTGTGACCGGAAGTGGTTTGTACAGGAGACCACATGGCTTGGGCTTGACTATCAGCGGGTCGGTTTGTCGTGTAGATGAAGCCACTCCAATGGTCAATGGTATTCTCCCCCACGAAGTCCCGATCCACTGCTCGGACTCTCAAGTTCAGTTTCTGTAATATGGTCGTATGTTATGTTTGTTACTCAAACTAGTCGCCTGAAAGGGAAAGCAAGAAAAACGTCCTTACTCTGGTGGAATCGTTGCAGACATCTTTGGTGATGGTCTTGTTGATATTAACGCTACTCGTACCAGAGCCATCGAAGATTTTCTCGTAATTGGTGTAAGGTACAGAGTCCTTCCCAAAGTCGTAGTTGGGCGTTTTCCTGTGGAGGTTGAAATAGAGGTTATAGTCAGAGCAGATCGCGGCTAGAACCAGGATGAATTTGCCCGGAGAAAAATTCGTCCCATGACAAGTATCTGACACGTATTGTCGGCTGTCGACAACCTACCAGTCAATCACTGCGAACACTTGAGTGTCGCAAGCACCTGGCCTGGCAATATCGCAGGGAACCATATTACGGGTCGTTCCTCTTGGGTTCTCGAGAGACAGAATACGCGCTTCTACACGGAAATAACCTTGGATTAAGGGATAGGTTGTGGCATCTTTGGCATCTTGAGCCAGGTCGATCGGTCCTGGGATGGCGGATACCATGTGGGGTATTCCCGCCGTACAGAGAGCCAACAATCCGATGAATATAGCCATTTCAGGAGGGTAATTTCGAGAATTTCCGGTAAAACGCCCACTGCGGAATTTGTTATGCTCAGGTTGACTTGGAAGAACCGTCTATTCACAACTACGCTGGCTGGCGCGAGAAGCTTTTTGCAGGCCTCCCGGATGAATGAATCCTGATGACGTCGACAGATCTTTGGAAGTCATTGGTACTCCAACTATGCACCTGCCAATGTATGCCCCATGACTTTCTTTTGAAGTTCGGTTGGAACTGCCGACCTTGTGGTTTTTCAAGAAAACGGTAAGCTAAGGTGGGTACCACATCCGCTAAGCAAACTGACTCAAACAGTGGCACCTACTTTTCAAGCCTCGCGAAGGTTAACATAGGCCTTTCTGTGTACATGCGCACTGTAGTTCATCGCTAAAGCGTGGCAAACATTCGATCTATGCGAAAACATTCGACTTTGCGGTCTTAGAATATTTACAGTGTCACTCATTCAGGAACTACCGGTCGACAAATTAAACAGATAACAGCACGGCAAATTAGTCATATGAGACTGACGATGTCAAACAAGGCGCAGCACCACCTGGCGAAGTGTTTCCAAGCATTGCCTACCAAAGGCTTTCACCTTCCTCTTCCGCCGCAGCAGCCGGTTCATCCGCAGCGGTTTCATCAGTCTCCTGTTCAATTTGATTCTTTTGCGGGAGCTCTTCCTGCTCTTTTGCGTTACTCATTTTTCTTGGACGTACATTTTCTACCTCGTCATGATCTCTTCCTTCGGGATCTTTCTCGGTTTCTTCGTCATCGTCGTGGCGGACTTTCTTTACGTCATCCTTGTTTTTTACCCAGTCAGCTTTAGCTTTGATGGCCTTTGGTTTGATAAGCTCCTTCTGTTCCTCCACCTTACCGTCCTTCTCGAATAGACTCTTACGTTCGCCAAACGTCCTTCGATCCGTTCGACGCTCGTACTTACTGATCAGCACAACTTTGGGCGGATACCGAGAGGCCGCTGCGTTTGGATCCGCTGCGCCAGAAGCCACATGTTTCTTGTTGTTAATTTGACGTTGACGCTCGTTGAGCTCCTTCAGCTGGAAATTCACTTGGAGAGGTTAAAAGGTGCTCGGTAGAAACAACACCGAACATCTGGATACACTGGTCATACTCACATCGTATTCTTGGCGCTTGAAGCGTTCGGCCAGGTCATATTTGGAAGTTTCGAGTTGAACGATAGTCTTCCACAGTTCCTCAGCTGTAGCCTTCAGTCCAGCCACGTCCAGATCAGCAATCGAGAGGGGTTTGACGCGGTCGCTGATAGTCTTCTGTCGTAGGGTTTCCAGCTCGATGGTATTTAACGACATTTCGGTCTTCGCTTTCGAAATATTCATGAACTGCAAATACCAAAATGTACCAAGAACTTAAAGATTTAATCGTTGACCTTGCTTTTGCAGAGTTAACAGGAAGACCTTACTTTGTCGATGGTACTCTCTCCTTGCCCTTCTTTCTCCTTCTCAATCACAAAGTTCCTTCCTCCACTCATTGCCGCAGCAGCGGCTGCCTTCTTGCGTTCGGCTTCCTCCTGTTTCTTACGCTTTTCGTCTTCAATTTTTTGCTTTCTAGCTTCCTATTCATTTTAAAAAAATATCAAAATGGGCGTGGGTCGGCACGTCACTGAACATTCGGCTTCTGATTACTGTACCTCCTCTTTCCTTCGTTGTTCTTCCAAAAGAGCTTTCTCCTCGGCCATACGACGCTCCTCCTCTTCACGCTCCCTCTTTCGCTGAGCCTGTAAATAACAGAATGGGCGGTTGTTATCGGTCAGCCAAGCGAACCAGGCGAGGAAGTCCGCACCTGCTTTTCTTTCAGTCGGCGCAAGTCCTCGTCTTCCTTCTCCCGAGCTAAGCGTCGCTGTTCTTCCATCAGTCGAAGGGCCTCCATTTCCTCTTCTTCGTGCTTTCTCTGCTTAGCTTCGATTATCTTTTGGGCTTCTGTCTTTTCAAGAGCCGGTGCCGGAGTGGGCGGAGCATCCTTCCTGTAGAAAATGCAACAATGAATTTTTCGGGAAGACATTTGACGGATTTGTTCGAACCCCGCCCTTACTTGGTCTTTCGCTCTTGACTTTTTTGTTGGTTTGCACCACCCGATTGGTCCTCGTCCTGCTCTTCGTCCTCATCTCGAACAGACGCTCTATTCATAACAGACTTTAGGCTAAATTTAGTCAGTCGTAACGAAAGAGATCAATGTACCCCGAGGTGGGCTTTGTATTCTCCTTTTCCTCGGTTTCTTCCGGCTGGGTCCTAAAACGAAAACGACTGATGGGGGCAGAACAATATGTTGGCTGTTGTGTGAGAGGTATGAAAACGCTTCACTTACTCTTCCTCGGCTTCCTCGTTGCTGCAAAAACGTCGAAAGATCAAACCGAGTTTCGTAAGTTTTGTTATCAATCTTGGTCCATTTAGGATGAAAAGCTGTTCTGTGGTGGGTTGACAGTACGAAAGGGAACGATTCTCCTGTAACTGTGACCGTCCGCAGGAATCGAGCTCAGATTGCTTCAGTGGTTTGCCGCAGCAAATACGACTGCAGGTAACAAAAGTACTTACTCCCACCAGTTGTCGGCCATTGTCCAGTGAGTCGGTGTTCAGAGCGATCACAAGAATGTTTCTGTCACTGCCGACTGGAAAGAGTGATAACCCAGCTATGCTATGCTTTCAACTTGGACGCCAGAAATATGGAGGAGGAACAAATATCAATACAGTGCTACGATGAAATGCAGAGGAAAAAACTCATATACTTCACATCCGAACCCATCTGATATACGCCTGGCCAATAATTTCTTGTGGTGTCTGTACTGATACGAGAATTCACGCTACGTACGTGGGAAACTACTTGCACGGATGCGTGATGGCCTATCGGTAGTCTCCAATAATATTTCGACATACTGCACGATGCCATATTGGAAGCAGGAATCAATGTTCACAAGAACTCCGCTATGACACATCCCAGGATTTTAGCTGTAAACCAATAGATGGTAATAGAAGCAAGTAGCAGCCAAAGGATAATGATTAGTGAAGAACCGACAGATGTATAGCAGTATGCGGAATGTGACAGAAAACAGCACAAACATGGTTGCATATTCAAATGTAAAAGCTTAACAAAAGAAAACCCGTAGAAAGCGGATGAGTAAGGGCATATATCTGCCGAGAACCATAGAAATCAGTACATTAGTTCAAAATCGGTTACTTATAAAACTGTTGGTCGAATATCTGCATAATCCACATTTTCATGAATGAAGCGAGGCGAGCCGTGGTCGTGCTCCGAGTTTGGTCCGCTGGGCAAATCCATGTGACTATAGTGCAGCCCGTCAGCCGAGATTCCGTCCATGCGTGTCGGAACTTGAGGCTTCACAAACGCAAAACACACACGTAAATAAGGAACATCACATGACGGGAACGTTTTGCAGAAACTTAAATATTTGTGCAGGAATGGGCGTTGCCATTCTTATGTTCATCTAGAGCGCATACTTTCTTTGAGAGATCACTTCCGCCATTAGGGATGATGTGGTGGGCATAGCCATTGCCGTTTACACCGTTAGACTTATATTCGGTCTTCGTGACGATGGACTCGGTCTGCAGAGGGTTCTGCTTCAAGTTGTCGTCCTTGTGGTGAGCCGAACGGATGAGCTCGCTTTCCGATTTCACGTCACTGCAACGAGATCACGATTAACGTCTGCAGTAAACCCCAAACCTCTGCGAGGGAAATAGAAGCCTTTTTACCGCTTTTCAACATCGCCGTTATTGAACGACTTCGTTGCTGCGAAGAAGAAGACAGGGTATCAGCCATGCTTCTGAATTTGGTTTAATGACAGCCGGACTCGGCCAGACAAGAGCGCTAGCTTACTTGCGAAACAGAATCGTTTGGTTCTGTAACAGCAGACAATGGCGATGAGACCAAGCAAAAGAGCAGACCCAAGTCCGACCACTATCCCGACGATCAATGAAGTCGTCGAAGAATCTGCGAAAGTGAAAAGTTACTGTATTGGGGCGGTTGTATTGTATATGGGCATGCAGCGCCCTCTAGCGGGAACCCACTTACCTCGGACGTTGAGTTGCACCGACTGGAAGCTGCTTCCCTTCTCGTTCTCCACCATGAAGCGGTATCGTCCGGCGTCGGACTGTTCCAACTGGAGGACCTTGAGCCTCGATTCGTAGCAGCCTTGTCGTGGTAACTCCCGGACTGACGTCTGGTACTTTTGGTTGTTGGTGGCGATGGGTGTTCCGGGTCGCTGCTTATCCGAGGGACGCTGTTCCCGCTGCCAGTAGAAGTTCGTTGGGGGAGGTTGACTACAGTAGATGGCAGACAGGGTGGCTTCGGCTGATTTGTCAGCGGTGACGTCAGTCCGAGGTCCATTCGCCGTGGAGGCTTCGAACTGAGGCTTCCCTGCACAAACATTATAACTAAACTCTGAAATCGGTATCGAGATAGGTGGTGAATCCACCGGAAGTACTCGCGGGAGGACTGGAAAAAACCACTGGAATCTTAGATATACAGGCGCAATGGTGGCCAGTCCGTTATGTCACCGCGATTACCCGGCGACCTTGATGGGAAGACTGTCTAAACAGCGAGTGAGTAGGAGTAATAATCTAAACATGATTACCCTTGACGAAGAGTTCACCGGCATCGGAGAGGACAATATTTTCCTTGTTGTTAATTGTGTTACTTGCTTTGCACCAATATTTTCCCTGGGAGCTGTAATCGACATTTATGCTTAAATTTCGAGCTTCCGCGAGTTGAATGGTCTGGCCATCTGTTGTGTTCTGGAACCATTGTATGCGAGGAGAAGGATTGCCTTCCGCGTCGCAGTAGAGCATTACTTGCTGCTCGAGATCAACGTTGTCACTGTGGGGCTGAGCAGTGAAAACAGGAACATCTGGAAGAGTTTCAGAAATATTCGTAATGAAATTCGATATTAAACTTTCAAGTGGGTGAACATACATCTGACGGCGAGATCATACACTGATCGCACGGCGTCAAAGACCGAACTGCGAGCGATGCAGGTGTAGTTGCCATTGAATTCGTGGGTTAATTTCTCCAGCTGGAAGGACGACGAGTTGATGAGGGGAAGTTCGCGGCCATTTTGGTACCATTTGACAACGGCGGGCGGGTTGGCAGGCGCGTAACATGACAAGACCACATCTTGGCCTTCTGTAAGATCTCCGGCCGGCTGTTGGTCCAGAGTAATGATGGGAGCATCTGTGAGGAAGACAGGCATTAAAATCTTAATGCTAAGAATTTGAATACACAGATCGTGAGCATTCCAGAGCGTCCAAACGCTTCTGATTGTTTGAACATGGGCCAACGTACAAAGGACGTTGAGATGCGCATAAGTGGATAGTGATCCCGCTAAAGCCGGATGGCCTGAAATAAAACGATATATTATTTATTCAAGTCGGGCTATAACGGCGAACTTTCGGCTTCTTATTGACTCACTAATTTCGCATTTCAACTGGCCCCCGTTATCCTCCGGTTGGAACTGATAGGTCAATGTACTGATGGTGTTGTACAGTTTGCCATTGGGAACTGTCTGGTTGATAGTCTGGGCAGAATCGCTAATATCCTTTGTCCCGATCCACCTGAAAACAAAGCAACACGTCTGTTTGTTTGCTCAATATGACAAGATAAATACCGCACACCGCCTAAATGATGAATGCTTTTCTCATGCTGAAGCTCTATTCATAGCTGGTATCCTAATGAGAAACACAGTAATCAGTCGACATGTTACTATTTCTCTCCATATATCTCAGGAAATGAATGCCTAACTATTTTCTTGATTCGTGTGCTTTCAGTTTTCTGTTCCTTATTATTTTAGAAAATAAAGGTGGGGGGAAACAAGTTTGTTTTCTAACCATTTCAGGCCTGCCGGTGGGTTGGAGTCTCTGGCGATGCAAGTAACAGTTGCATTCATGTCCGATCTAGCCTGAAGTTCGTCACCGTTCCGTAACGACGAGCCGGCCAGTTGCAAGGTGGGCCGATCCCGTGGAGGAACCCGAATAACCAGTCGAGCTTTCCTTGACCGTAGCGCGCCGGTACTACCAGGTACAAGTGCCTGGCATTCCCACAAGCCGTCGTCGCGGTCCACACTCACGCCGGAAATCCGGATTGTGTGTTCGTTGTTGGCCAAGTCCCCCACTGTCGCGTACACTCCAGTGGTGCCCACATTTTGAATATTGCCTGTAATTAAGCGGACAGTTAACTCATGCAAAGTATGGGTTATGGACAAGAAAGGGAGGTGGGTTGCGCAACCAATTTCAGAGTGGTCAAGCAGAGCGTGTCAAGTGGGTACCCAGCTGGCACTACTTATTTCGTCCAAATGGGAATGTCTGTTGCTTCTTCCCCCGTAATTACTTTAACAACCAACTAAAGTAAAAATCTGCGCTCAACCTACCATCTTTCAGCCAAATGACCGTGACGGCTTGGTTCAGACGACATTTAAGGTCCACATTATCACCCGGATTAACTTCTTGGTCCGATGGCTCTTCGACAAATGACGGTGCAGGCGTAGTCTGGGCAAAAAGTACTGCAAGAAAAAGCAAAAGATTATGTCACTGTGACAAAGATAAAAATTCATAGTGAAATACATCTAGGTTAAACGGAAAAATGCCATACAGATCTATATAATATGTACAACGAATCGTGAATACTAGAGCGTCATTACATCAAACACCATCCAGAAGTCAGTATGAGCACCAATGTTATAATAATCTGGGTTGTATATTGTATTTTTTTCTCTGAATTTTCCGACTGGTACCAGGAAGTCCAATAGGCTGACAACCTGCGATGAACATACTATATATGAATTCTGGTGTCCGACCCAAACGGGGATGGTAAAGGTAAGGTGGACCAAGGGGTGAAACTGTCTGTCACAAACAGGGCGCTTTAAGTGAAATTTGATCTGCCCATTTCAATTTTAGAATTTGGGGGAAATGAAAAGCGGATTAAATATACAGAGATGTGGCAAGAGATATACCCTGTCCCGGTTGTAATTTCCCTGATCGAATCTGCCTGACGGCTTTAAAGGCTAGAGCGGAGCACGAGACGCCTAAAGCTCTTATCCAAATGAAAATATACCTTCTCACATTACAAGCCGGCAAATCCGCCGCTGAATGACTACATACCACCCCCGATGTGAGAGCGAACCTTATAGCTGTCCTTCCCTGGCAATCACCCGAATCAGCATCTCTAATCCTTCAGACATGTGCCTTGACGCGAGAATGGCAGATTTTGTATTTTGACTGACTCGAACAGACCATCGGTCAACTATATTGAAAAGGACAGAATTGCTCAGGAAATTCTTTGTTCGCGCAGGCAACAGACAGCACAATGTGACACGCAATGGTTTGAGAGCTCGCTATGTGGATATGACAGCTTTCGTAAATCGAACTTTGCGTCCCTTTTGTGCTTGTCTTTCAAAAAGCCGGATGCAGGGGAAAAGCGAATATATTCCGATCGCCATCGACAGTTTGAGTTCGAACTGGACTTCGCATATAGAGTGCTTACGGTTCCCGAGCATGCGAACACTTTGGTCCGCTTGTTTTGTCATGCAAATGTCGGAAAGAGCGCATGAATCGAGATATGAAATAAAAGCCTCATCATGAACGGCTAGCGGGTCACTGCTCATAAAAGACCGAGAAGCTCCTAATGACTTAATGGACGGTCCGAGGATTTGTTTGCTTGACAAGCACATCGCTGTCACTGTCGACTATTTACGTTGAATTGGACGGTCAAGTTTATGGCCTCTCCTTTCAATAGCTTTATGAAACGTGCCATGTCACAAGAGTTCTCACCGGCAAACATAGAATCAATAAATTAATTCGCGAAATATTAAAAATCTACCGACATTTTCACCTTGAAAGAGAAAAATTGATATCGCATGGGGAGTCGACAAATGACTCGAGCGGGTTCACTTCCCCAGTGGCGCACTTTTTCAGCCAAACCCAATGAGAAGGTCGCCACTTGAAACAACGCTCATGTTGAATTCGTTCACCGACTTCCCGTATATTTTGTACATTTAATTCTTTGATTGCCAGCAGGACACGCTACTTCCGGTTGTGTGAAAGAGCCGGTACTGTGTTTTGAAAGGTTCCTTTATTCTGATCTAAAGTCGATAGTGATAACGCGTAACTTAATCAGGATTAAGGCGTAATGAACGATATATTATATCGGCGGAGAATGGCCTAAATATGGTGGAAAGCAATATGCAACAACACCTCGAGGGAACTGGATGAAGCCGGAAAAGACATTACGTTGATGATGGAGCTTGATACAAGCAGACGTTGACTGGTTACAAGCAAACAAGCATCTTCACACGGACCCTGTAATCAAGGGGTGGAAACGCGACAAACTCCTTCACACAATGTGACAAGAGAACCACAATGATTGAAGATACACGGGCTTTTTTCGGCCATGATCGCCATCATAAAACTCAACAAGTCTTTCGGCACTTGAAGTGGCGCTATTCACGGGGACATCTCCTTAACACTTGTGCCAGGGATCATTCACTCGACGTCTCAACAGCTCAGTAAACAAGCGTACACTGTAGCTACAGGAAACTGTGTCACACGCTCCCCCTCCCATCAATGGATGCAAGTCCCTGCGGACATTCGAATCTTATTTCTTGCAAAACATAATCTTAAAAAGGCAACACGGTCATTTGGTTTCCAAACGGAAACGGCCCATCTGCGTCTGCCTTCTCCATCACCAGATCCATTTCACAGTTGTGACAGAGATCTGGCAGCGGACATTTCCCTTTTGCCGCGAAATAGATGGACCAGATGTTTCGCCATCTCACTCTTCGGTCATTTTAAGACTCTTTCACAGAGATTTTGATAGGAAAATAAAGCTTTCATGTTGAACGGTGGCCGGTGGTCTCCGCAGAATTTTGATAAGCCTATGGCTACTTTACAATGCTGATCGAAGTCGACAAGACGAAAGATCGCCATACTCATCCACATCCGTGTCTGTCGTCATTTTGGAAATTAATGGTCCCACTGACCAGCTGAGTTTGCCGAGATTTATGACGAGTTGTCTCAAGCAAGCTCAACTCGAACGATACTTAAGACGCATTCCGCGGTGCAAAATTGCTCAAGACGGTCAACGAATTATCATAAATCTCCCAGCTAGTTATCGATTATAATGTTGAAGAGGTGCTTTTACCATTCTCTACTGTCAGCGCAGGCACTAAATTTGCCTAGAATGTTTTCAACAATCAAGAGCGAAAGTTAGCGGTCCGAATACACTACAGACGGCTTGAGAGTATCAACGGAAGAATGGAGAGGTGCTAGAATAGGCAAATTGTGGCGCTAAGGGGGTCCACACCGTCCGACGTTCCATCTTAGCATGCCGATCAAGCTCGGACAATGCCGGCTTCTAAACAGCCACTTGCTCCAGCAGAATGGACCGGTCAACTGATACGTCTTACTCTGAGCAAAATATGTTTATGGAAAACGAAGAAGAAGGCCGAAGAAGACCAGTTTGCGGGGGAAACGCGATGCGCTCCAATCAGCCGGAACATATGGCCGTATTCTGTGGATTTTGTAATACGAGATGCAACGTCGGGATTCCTCTCAAGGTTAACAAGCCTTTCTTATGAGGCACATCCGTTACGTTATTATGGCAATAGGCACTTTTATCGCTGCCTCGGAGATTGTCAATAGCAAGTGCTGATCGCCGGTCTTTCTATTTGACCCATATTCTGTATGCCGTATATTATTGGGCAAAAAAGATTTATGCTGCAAAATCACCTGGTTCTCGCAAAAAAATATGACCACCTGCATGAGGCCGACCAAAAATCTATTATCACCTTTTTAGTGATTTTAGAATTTCACCGTGCAACTCTTCGAAAAGTAGAGTGTATACAGGCCACAAAGGAGAATCTTAGCTAATGGAATAGTAGCGAGTTCGTTCGATATTCACAGATACACAAAAGCAAACGGCGGAAATGCTCAATAGGGTCTTTTCTTCCATGCGATATTTGATTAGTGCAGGGAGAAATATATGCATACGGTCTAAACGAAAATTTATGCATCGCCTCCTCAGATTATGGATTTAATTACGCTCTGATAAGCTCAAAACAGCCCAGATTCGAGCAAGAGGTTTCATGCATGGCCACACCGGACAATAATGGGAAAACTGACCACGCATAGCCTACATTTATTCATAATTTTCCTGGCGCTTGTCCATCGGCAATCTACGGCCACGAATAGGTCTAACCTTGCTTGCAATATGGTCATGTGATATTTTAGCTGACCGACATTTTGTCCGCCAACCTTACATATGCTGAGCGACGCCCTCTACCTGACACATGCAAAAAGTTCTTGTCCATGGTTTTTGCTGAATAATGGTTTTTCGCGTCTATTATCGGCACGTTAGTTCGCTAAAGATCTTCGTGTTTTTCCTCGTGAGCTACGATGATAAATCGAAACGAGGACTAGGTCAATGTCAATTTAGGCAGTGTGAACTTGGTGGCTCGTCAGATGGAAAGACACGAGAATCGTGCGGCATCACACCCGCCCGTAAAATACACAGCTTGTCGCGGTTGACATACACACAGAATTAGCAAGGAAAACACGCGAACTGTGAAGCCGACCCTGCTGATAGCTCTCCTCCATGGTTCACTCGTCCAGATACAATAGCGGGAAAAAACTGTATCCAGTTCGTTTATTTATCTGTTAATTATGCCCAGTCACGGACCAAGTTTAGATTGTCACATAAGGGCTGGAAGGCCCGGTGCGGTGTGTTGGGCTGATCGCTAAAGAAATAAACTTCTTGCCCGCTAATCTACATAAACGTTACACTTGGTAGGACAAAGCGCCAGAAAGCTTGGTTACGGTTCACTGGACAAACTATTGTGCGGTTCTTTATTGAACTGCGCCGCAACAAGCTTCTGCAGCAGCTGTGGCGGTCCCTTTTAATCACATTTCAGTCATTAAAACCCCTTTTTTGTATTTTACTCCAACGGCTGTCACAGATTTCCCTTCCTTGTTCGTATTAAAAACTCATAAAGGAGTTTTTGTCCAAACAGATTCGAAAGAAACGCGAAACATCTGGCGTGACCGGAAGTACCCAATGGTACCCTCGCACGACATTACATGCCTATTAGGCATTCTCGTGTGGTCCGTTCGTCCTCTGCCCAGTGAACACTTTGAGACGGAGCTAAAGCCTGATTGATTTTAGTTTTGTGGCAGAGTATGCCGAAGATTGTGCACGGTTAAGTAACTCCAGACGTTTAGTTTAACGGACAGTTAAGCACACAAATGACCGGACGTTGCGTCTGACGTCATGCAAGGTGCGCGGCTTTATTATGCGGTTCTGTGTGAGATGCTTGCCGGTAGAGAAAAGACCATTAGTGTCGCGGTCAAGGGTGGCTATATCATCGAACTAATTCTTACCTTGCCTACATGTGAACTGCAACGCAGGTTTGCAGGTGGAATATTGTTTAATAATCACAGTGGTCGAGCAGACTGCAAGACCGGCATTGAGGTCTGATCGAAGTCTGCAAGAGCGCTAGCGAAAGACAAGTCAAGCAAAATGACACTTCCGTTACATTGCTTGACTATTTACCCTGCAGCAAAACAAACTCCACATCAGAACCTGATACCGTCTTGCATGCCGCAACTTTCTTGGCACTTCTCACCGTCAGCGGTGATCAGACGTAAATCATTGCTCTCTAACCGCGTATTGAGTTCATCAATTTTAAGGTAATGCAAGTCTTTAAATCCAATATCTATTAGCACAACAGAAAAGCAGATCGATTGCTTCTGAACGTAACGATTCTTTTTGGCAAGCTCAGATTTCACGGACAAGGAAGTTCTTCCACAGACCCAGTGGGTTATCGGAGCGCGCAGCTTGATCGAGGAAAATGTCCAGCAGACACTCATCCTATAAAAGTGTTTATCTGCCAAGGAGATGAAATGAAAGAGGCGAGGAAGGACAGGATGGAAGTGAAGTGAAGGGGTTTCGCTTGACCGACAAACATCTTTACAATATAATGCAGCCATTCTTCCACATGACAAATCTTCGTGTACATTACATATTTTCATATTTGGCCATCCAGGCTTGGTCCAGCACCAACCGTGGCGACATTGGTTCTTAAGCGCATTGAAAAGTAATTTCCAAAGCGTAATGTAAAACCTTTGGTCTAAGCACACACAGGCGGTACAATGCTAGACACTGACCAGAGAGCAGTGAGAAAGGCAGACATTAGTGTGACACGTTGTTATTCGAAGGGAATCAATTTCACTTATGGAAGCCATGAAGGAAAATATCACTCTCACACCTGCCTTCAAGGAAGTCTTTTGCACTGTCCATTCTGGGCTTCACACGCATATGCAACGTTACTATAGCTGCTGTGGATTAAACGGAATGTCCGAGCAAACATGATGCTCGTTAAGTGGCCGTGAAAGAATTTTCTACAAATAAACACTGCAGCCTGCCCCTTGCGGCTCTTTGTACCGGCAACATAATGCTCATGCTCTGCCCCAACTGTCAGCCATGCTTGCTGTTCAAGGAGCTGTTGCTTACTTCCATGACTGATTCTGAGCATTTAAATACACTCTGGATTCATCAAGGAAAGAGGTCAAGAATTTTCAAGTCGCGAACAGCTGACAGGAAGAATGCCGGCGTCCTGAGCACAGACCAGGAAGAAGATCGAGCGTATCAATTAGACCGGCTGCTACTGCTCATCACCAGATTCCGCACTATAATTGCCCTTTTGATCAATTCTATCTACTCATCGTCCCTCTTCTATTCTCCCACCCAAATCTTTGATCTTTTAGCCGGCGGCATGTATTTATCCACTGAAATAAAAAATCTGGAAAAGCACAGGAAGACTTCTCCCACGGACTACGCCCTTGTGAAATTTTAGGAACAGAGACGGAAATACGGCCATATATGTTAGATACAGATTGCTTTTCTCATACAATAATCTTTCCAAGTGGATATTGATCGTTTTGCGTCAATAAGACGAGGCTGACCGGAAAAGCCGTGCATGCAGAGTAGTGGAATAAATTTGACCTGGAAATGCCGCATTTCCCCTGGACAAGTCTAGCATGTTTCCTGGAGAGTGTCTATTGTTGTGAAGGTGATACGTCCATTGGGAATATGCAGGGCATGACAGTTGCCACTTTTCCGCTCTGAAAGTCCATCAAGATAATTTGCCTCCTTGCCGGCCAAAAGGGTCCTCTAGATCTGGACTAGCAAAAGTCAGACGGCAACAACACAACTGTCCATACTATGATGAAGAACGCCTCCTAATTATCCCCTTAGATGAAGCGTGGAATGGAAACGTGTCTGGCTGTGTCCGGTCATTCATTTTCGTTATCCCAAAGACCACTTTCACATGTACGCCGATACACACATTCATCCCGCGACGGGGAAAGTCGATCGGCCTCGTCAACCTCCAAACATCCGCCTCAGCACTTGGGCCTTTCTTGTCGAGCTCGATTAGCTTTACCAATTTTGTTTTTACCTTTCTACTTCGGAAACCTTCGGAAAAAATTTCGTACAATAAGAGCGAAATTATTCGGAAAGAAATGATATGTATGTGACTATTTATGGTCCGGAATATAGGGCGTTGGTCCTCGCTGGCTGGCGGCACAACGTCCCAGCAGGACTTGACATATCCATCATCGTCAGCCTGGGCAGTTTGAGATGGATACGATAGATCCATGTGATTTTTCATCAGCCATCAGGACGTCCTGCCGTTAGCCGAGTGTCCATCTCAACTGGACGCGCGGGACGCGGGAGCTGACACATATACAGGCATGCAGCGACGAGTAACGCCATATCACGCTATATCCTTCCATATCAAATTTCAATAACTCATCGCTACATCTCGCATATATGTGTTGTATTCAACCATGCTATACGCCGGCCAGATTCACTGCCATCAACGGCGGACAGGCACGTGAAGCGCCATGTCGCGAGCAATGACTCGGGAAGATGTTATCCCATCCTAAGCTTCAACCATCCGTCATCAGTCAGAAAATATTCATCAACGAAGCCTAAAAACTCACTGAAAGACTAGACGTCGTTGCTTACGATATCCTCTCGTGCCTGACAGTATAGATTTTCTGTCCGTCATCCTCCGTTGAGAAATGATTCCAATAAATGCTAAATAGGTTTTGATGATGAGAAAATATCAATCACTATTTCACGTGTCTCATCGTCCTAACTGGACAAATTTCTCGACAATCTTTTGACGATCGTTTGACCTGGATACTCGGGTCGCGACTTACAAACCCACGACGCGAGTCTTCACTCATAAATAAATAAACATAATAAAGGTTTATTGTCACAAATTTATCGACACTGTACTCAAAACCAATACAGACACTTGTATCAGTCATCCCATCCCTGGTCATTTGCAAGTGAGAATGGCGGCTCTATTGGGGGGTCCTATTTGACATGCGCAAAGGGACCTCGTTTCAGACAATTCGCGCGCATATTGTTTTGACCTCAGCTGACTGTGCCGGCTGGAGATCGGTCCGCCACTGGCAGATTGCAGCCCGGAATGCAATTGCCTAACGTTCGCTCCCTGACGATATCATTTACCAGGCACTCTGGAATGACCGGTCGATTGCATCTGCACATGCTAATGACGTATAGGGAAAAGGATGGGGAAGGAAGACTCTTCTCCTCCCAACTGTGCGTGCAGCAATCTCGGGATAGGCGAAAATGCCTCATTTGGCACAGTTGCATTCTAATCCCGACAAAGCGGTTTGTTCCAAACAATTAGCCCGATCCTTTCCATAACAGGCAACTAATAGGCCCAGCATGAGCCCTTGGTCCACGGCCTAAGTGCTACGGCCCATAATAATCACCTCCTTCCAATCATCAATTACACGGTAAATTATTAATAAATGATCATGTGTGCGCTGGCCAAATACGCCACGGACCATTGGTACCGGTCTTCGCAAATAGGGACATCGAGAAATCATTACTGAATACTTTTACATCAACGGTCGTAAGGCTAATAGACGCGACCTTACCTTGAGCATGGATTATGAGCGATATCCAGCCGATGAGGCATAATCGGCGGCTGGACTTCATGGTGAAAATAGCCACCGGTGTGGTACCGATCAATCAATTGAAGGTTTCGGCGAGGAGCCGCAACATCCGGCGTGAAACAGCGGAAGTTATCCGAAGATGGTTGGAAAGGCTTGGTGAGGGTATCAAGTTCCGCGTTCTTGCTCGCAAACTGTTTTTATCGATGACATGAAATGACGATGAGATCAGCGAGATGAGCGGACAAGGTGCGCTGATGAGTGGGGCTACAGTATGTTAGGAGAACAGACACTATGAAAAAACATCAAGTGCGATAATAAAACTGCTCAGAACGTAGGCGCGGAAAGATTTCGCTTCGGTATGAGATGCAGAGAATGAAGGTCTCTGGTACTCCAGCTTTGATCACGAAAAGATTCAATTGCGATTTGCGATAAAGGCTATAGAGTTTGTCGAGCGCGAGAAGCGCGGCTGTGTTGGGCCCTGTTGAATGATTCGCTGACGGCGTCAAGGGTGATGCTGCCAAAGATTGATATCCCCAATGGATCAAGCACTCGTATGCACCCTCCGGCTCGACATTGGCTGTACTTTGTCGCCGCCTATTTTCTCGTCAGTACAACTGACCAGACGCTATTCTACAGTCTACACCTGACTGTTGTACGTGATTCTCAAATGCAGGCCAACTATCGTGGCAGAAGAAATAATATTAATGTAGGCGCAGGCCAACGTTAACATTGGTGAAACGGAAACGAACGAGCGACTATGATAAAGAAACTGTTCTTTGTTTGCGGAGTACACTTCGACAACAATGCTAGAGTATACCGCACCACCTTTGCAGCTTTTTCATAATGGCATAACCACACACCCAATTTAGCAACCTTTGGGCTGTTTTTGATTGAACTCACATTCCTGACATACTAGCTTGCCTTTAGGCGGCTGGAAGATAAGCATAACCTGTCTATCATACACCAAAAAATTCCAGTAACTGTATCATGACTTTTTCGCACAGCATGAACCCTCAGTTCATAGGTTTTTGTTCGGTGCTACCGTTGCGACATACATAATGAGGAAGTAATTTCTTCCGGCACAAACGGTTATAGCGATAAAAGAGACCATGTGTTGAATGTTTACGGCCATAAACGAGATGGGCAAGCCGCCCTCCCCAAATCCGCACGTGCCGTACCGCACCTTATTGTTTTTCTATGGATATTTTGGTACGGCATAGGTGGGACTGAGAGTATAGAGAATCATCCACGCGGAATGGTCCCACATAATACCGTAACGGTGCATCGTCTGCGCATGTTATTCGGACGCATTCGCCTACCGGTAATTAAGTATTCTCTGATGCATGGACAAGCCACCGAAAAGATAACAGCGCCCTCTAGAATCACAAAAAAGCAATCTGGTATTCTGAACTAGATACGGAGAGTCCGCAGATAAGTTGCAGCAACGAAAGTTGGGCAAAATAGAAATGCTACTCTAGTTTTTGAGGCAGAGTTGAAAACTTTCTGATGGGCTTCCAGCCGCCCCGCTGAACGCGCGCATTAGGCGAGGTCGACGTCCAGCCTTTTCACGTGCCATTGAATGGACATTAAATCAAAGTAACGAAGTGGAAACTTTCAGAAGCCGATTTGGACTTCTCGAAAAGGTTTAGACTGGAATAAAGCCTAATAATTCAAGCGCATTACGCGCCAATTTGCTTTATGATTAGGCAGACGACAGCCAATTATACAGCAGGAAGTGCAGCGTGCGGCGGCGTAATCCCGTGCAGCAACCCTGCGACGACATAGCGCCGGTATTCAAATTTCACTATAGCCATTGGTTTATCACTTTACTGTGTGCAAGGCCAGTTGATATCGTCAACTTCCGTTCCCACTGTTCTTCTGTGAAAAGGTCAGAAGTTACTTTGGACAAAAGCATAATAAGTATCCCACAAGGGCAGAGTGCTAATTTTACATTTTCCGACAAGTCAGCCCTAAATAACCTTCCCAAAATTTCACTTCAGTCCTTCGCTTTTAAAACCGCAGTTTTATTTGATCAGAATTTGCTTTGTCAAACTCATAGTCCGAAACTGAACGCTGCAATGACGTCACAAGTTCTTCGATGAGCGCACGTCGCGCATTCCACCGCTCATCAAGACATGGTGCGTGTGACCGGAAGTCTCGCGTACCTTCCTAATTACCAAGTCAAGGAGGTTGAGGTGTATTTGTTCTTTACGTTTTCTCATAATTAGGGAGTACTTGAGCAGGACAACGTGTCAGTGGAGAGGTGCACGGTCAAACAGAGTATTTTCAAGTGATGTTACATTATAGTCAATTTTTCCCCCGCACGTTCCGTCTAATTTTCTACCATGTCAAACAAGACCCACCATGTACTCGACGGCCTGACTCGGCACGTTTGAAGGTCTGGGAACCCTGGCCAAGGTCCTTGTCCAGCAATTAGCATTACTAAATCGGCCAAACGTGTCTTTTTCTGGACGATTGGATAAGAGCTTGAATCGCTCTGTTATGCATATGCGTAAATTCAATGAAATGATGGTGGAGCAGGACAGGCTGATTGTACGGCCACAGTGACCCATTTTGAGATGCAAAGGACGCGGCTCGACAGGATTAATGTCGACACACACATTTCTCGATCAAAGATCGAAATTTGTCGCTAATGGAAAATAAACTAACAAAGAGGAGCTACAAGTGCCTATTCTGCGACAACTTCAACGGTCTGTCGAGTTTATCGCAACATCCGTTTCATCCACTCGGAAGTGTCCGTGTGTTGACTTGAGACTAGAAGCGCATTAAAAGAAAACATTACCATGATAGTTTGCTTAAGTCATCGTTGCAGGTGTCTTCTCGAAAACGATGGTTTACCCCATCATATTTTACGTTGCACATTGAATTCTTGAGAATTACGTCGGTGCAAAATTTGGAAATGACCTCGGGCCACCGATAAACTGAAGGTGAAGTCTGTCAGGCAAAAAAAGCAACACAGTACAGCCCACACGTACATTAATTATGTCCTTCACGCTTGCTGCAGCGCCATCTGTTCTGGAACCGGGTTCCCTAAGTCCCTCTATCCGTATTCCGTAACCGATATCTTCACCCAAGCCATAGCGCTGACCTGGGGTGATCATCACTGTACTATCTATATAACCGGAAAAGCTCCTTTGTTGTGCCGCTTTATGTCGCTGGCTGGGATCCTGACTAGCCCAGGTAGTTGTACTGTCCCTACCCGTTGTGTGCATCCCAAAGTTGTTACATGTGTTTGGGCGTAATTGAGACCATGTATTTTTTTCTCCAGAACGTTGTGAATTTAGAAACGCCTATTCCGTGGCCTATTCCAAGAGATTCGCTGTAGCTGCAGGCCGAAGACGTGGATATCTTTCGAGGTGGCCAACGCAAGTCCGGTGGCGCCCTCCGCCGTTCGTGGCGTTACCCACGGCTATTCACAAGGGGAAAATGACAACCGGAAATCTCAATTGTCCTACATCCACAGAACTCATGGTAAATGGCGTCTTTTTCGTATTCCATCTCTAGCTCAGACATAAAGGGTATCCCGTGCCGAGAAGGCAGAGGACCCTGGGGACCTGCGCTAGTTCGTTGGGTATCTATTTGTGATCAGATTTCTTTTGCTGATGGATCAGTGCATTTACTGATGATCGTTCAATGGGTTCATAAAGCATGATGTGGACACAGTGCTTCGCCATACTTCCGACAAAGTGAGCCTACTGTGGGCGTCTCGAAATGTAAAAATCGAGAATAAGGATTTCCGTCGCCAACACGGTGCACGCGCGTACCGCTAAGTTCTCGTTTCATCCGCCCGGAGTGGCCAAAGGAAGTCTTCTGAGTTCGCTTCCACGGTACGGACCATGGTACGGAAACCTCGCCGAGAGCATGTGAAGACCGTACGTGCAGCTGGGGCAAAACCCCTGAAGTAGCAGGCTCCTGCAAAGGCAGCGCTTGAATGTAGGACCATTCGAGGGTGATTCGACTCGGTGGATATTTGGATCTGATTTTGTTGATCAATTAGCCATCGAGTCATTAAGAGAACAACTGTATGCTCCAGTTGGTGTAGCCAGTTACCGCGAAGGTGGTTGTGATATAATGTGGTGTCGGTACGGTGAAAGCAGTTTGGTCAGCTCACTTTAATCGTTTTGTCATTAGAAGACCCAGAAGTTGTTTCACGAGCTGACTTTTTCCTTGTGATATAGGCTAGCAAGGCCTGCAGACAGTCAGTTTTTGCTGAGGCTGATGTTGTTCTCTCGAGCTAGGTAGACTTTAAGATGAGGTTGGAACGAGTTCCAATCTTGCTGCAAAATCTTACTTGAGATCGAGTTTGGAACCACCGTATTTGCGTATCCCAAGGCAGAAACCCGACACGTCTCTTTATGGATTCCTGTAAATATCTTCAGTCGTGCCTGTTCGTTGTCGTTGCTTCGACTTTCGCCACACTGTTTACCCTGAGTTCGGGAGGAGAGGTTTACTATGTAACGGGAGCAGGTAAACAGTTTGTAAGATCTGTTTCATGGCTCACTTTTTGTTCGTCCGTCCTTGGCTCGGGCCGTGGGGAATCCTAATTCGTACCGTAGCGCCATCTGTCAAATTTTTCTCTTTCTTTCTAGATATGATATCCGTCACTTGCGGAACGGGCGAAGGTATCCAAAAGCGATTTGACGAGTACCTCTCGGAACCTCGAAATTAACATGACGGAGAGCGAATATAGAAGACTTTTTGTGCTGTAGGGTGGTACAGAAATCCGTTCGACTGCAACAAATTTTACGCCTGTGTCGGAAC
Source organism: Ramazzottius varieornatus (assembly GCA_001949185.1). Lineage (NCBI taxonomy): Eukaryota > Metazoa > Tardigrada > Eutardigrada > Parachela > Ramazzottiidae > Ramazzottius > Ramazzottius varieornatus. Next base: position 3,098,394 of record BDGG01000001.1, read on the forward strand.
CAACGTCAAGGATTACTACGTCTACGACTACGGTAAACCAGCCGGCGGCACTTCAGTTTACTATCGAAAAACAAAACCATCATTCCAATTTTCTTCCCTAGACTGCCCGGAAGGTCTCCATTATGGTATGTAGTCCGCTGGGATCTGCACCGATCTGATTAGGGGAATATGGCGGTAATCCTCTTGGCTTCCTAGATCTCAACAAAACAATGTGCAACTACTCGTGGGAGGTACGTACTTGTACTCTTGCTCCATCATCTTATTCACTTACTGCAGCTCGAGAATCCAGCATATTTAACTAAATGCAACAGGTGTACCCTCCCTGTGACGTCCCTCCGATTCCAACCACAACGCGAAGACCTCTGCGATACGCCGCACAGTACAACGCACCCATTCCACCACCAAGCAATAGCGCTAGCGCTGACTCCGGATCCGATAATCCAGCCGTTTGAGTGTTCAGAACTTTTCGCAAGTAGATTCGCTTAATATGCCAAATGAGATAGACACTCTCGAACACATCGTGTATCGCAAAGATCCGATTTCACAAGTAAGGTTAACGCCTCGTTTTGTAGGTTGCTCAAAAACAAAAACTGGACAGTAATCAGACACAGAGACTAAATGATAGAAACAATGGAAAGAAAAAAATGATGTTGGGGTTCTGAATGTTGTAGAAGCCAACTCAAATCACAGTACCTACCGCATTGCTTGAAATCTTGAGCAGAAGCAGATCAAGAACAGTTCAAAACAGTTATTTACAACAACATAGTTCACTGACATCATCACAGATTATTTGGTTAAACATTCTTTGGAATAGTGATTAACAGTGGAGCGAAGCCGAGGCCGCCCTTCCTTTAGCCGCATCCGCCCTGCAAAAAAATCAAAAACCTTTACATGAGCCTTGTGCAATGGTGACAAGCAGTGAAAATCTTACTGGCTTCGGCATCGCGCTAGTCTGACCGCCACATCCTCCTTCAACCGACGCACCGCCAAAACTTCGTCCATCAACTCCGCTTCCTGCTTCTTCTGCAACTCCGTCTTGCTGTCGTCCGGAACTGCCCAGAGGCGGCGCAGCTGCTCATGACTCCGGTAGTGTCGATCCTCCAGCTGAATTTTCTCCGCCCTATACAGAAGAAACAAACTTTAGAAACTGAGGAAAAGAATATTTCTCAAAATCCAACTTACAGTATTTTCAGCTCCTGAAGCTGAAGCTGCGTCTTGCTTCGTTCTTCCGTAGCGCTGATCCAGTCTTCGTGCAACTGTTTGTCACTCTTCTCCACATTCCTATCTCCTCTCAACCCATCTTCTATACTTGAGACCTTCTGATTCAGCTCGGTTAAATGTAGCTCCGTCTCGTCAATCAACCTCTGAATCTCCTGCGCATGATGGAGTAACTTGGTCGTTTCCTGCTTATAAAACCGCTCGGCGATCTCGATCGTCTTCTTCTGGAAGTAGGTGACCGGACTGCTACTGGTCGGAGAGTCCTGGTTATCACTGTCAATACTGGGCACTATTCCATTACCGACCACCACGATGGTCCGCCCATCATCCACATTCTGTTCAACCTGAACAGCGCTAGGCTTTGACAGTGGTTGTCGCTCCGACGACGACCTACCTCTGAGAGGTTCCCTTCGTCCATTCTCGTTGTCACTTTCGGAATCGCTGATGAGACCAAATCGAGAACCGATGGCCTTCCTTGCCGAGGACTCACTTCGACCTGTTAGATAAAAACAAAGAAAATCAAACAATCATTTGGATCCATGCATTCGTATTTCATACTGCCTACCTCGTAGTCGAGGAGTAGAGCTGTTACCCAGTTCTTCGTCGCTCTTCAGTTTAGCTCGAGCTCTAGCGGCAGCTCGCTGTTCGTCCTGTCTGGACTTCACATCAATCCTCAATGTAGGTGTGCTGGGAACCAGAAAGACACCTTCGTCGTCGTCAAAGTTCAGTCTCTTAGGCGTGGTGAGCTCGGGGAACTGCGAACGGCTTGCTGGTAGCGAAGTCTTTGGAGTGAAAAACATCTCATCCTTCTCATCGGACGGCGTTCTAACCTGGCTGCTACTAGAAAACCAGGGCTAGTTTAGACTCATTCGGGAAGAAAGTCACAGTACACCGCTACCTTTCTTCCGGTGCTTTCGCGGCTTTCAGATCGACGTTGTCAGACTCGGACGACATTCGAAGACCACGAAGACGTTTGGCCGTTTCCACCAGTTTGCTGTCCCATTTGATTTCGCGAGACTTGGGACGATGGTCCAGGAGTACGGATGTGGGAGGTGTGTAAAACGTGGTTCCACCTGTTGGACTTCCTTCAGTCTGCGTGTGGGAACTGAGTACCGTCAAGCGGTGGTGTTGGTCAGTCAGACGTTCGACCTTCACCTCAACGGGTCCACTACTCACGGTGATAACGCTAGGTTTCACCGCTCTTGGTCCGTTTGGACGATCGCTCGATGGACTAGCGCTGGAAGGGGATGTGACTGCGCGGACCTCCGAGTCGCATTCTTGGTCGGAAGTACTGCCCGGCGAAGTCGAATCTTCGTAGGAGTTGCGGATGGTCACACTTGGGACACTTTGTTGCCTGTCTGACTTATCCAAGCGCGTACTGCGCCCGGGGCCTCCTGCAAAAAAACCCGCGTAAACAGACGTTTGATCAGAAAAATGTTCGAATGGTCGGCGTTCCAAAAAGATAGCAAAAAATCTAACATTTGCGAGTTTGGCGAATAAGCAGATAACTTTGTTTTCGCCAGTGGCGCACGCTTCCAACGAAACACACTGAAGCGTGCGCGACCTGGCGAAACGATCTTCCCGAGTTTGCATTTGTTTGTCGAGTTTTCACCTATTTTTTTTCCAGTTAGGATAGTTTGCAACAAAATCATGAGAAACTTCAAATTTCGGGGCGGTGGAAAGTTTTACCAGAGTCTCCACTAGTACTTCCGCTTTCATTCGAGGTGGTCGGCGTGTTTCTCTTCTCGTTGTACTTTCTCTTCCAGTCTTCCACATCGTCCGCCACTTTATCGATGGAGACCCAGGCTTCATCCTCACTGGTGTCTTCATCATCAGCTCTGAGAACGTCATCCGCACCAAGACTGGTTCGAATGGCGTCTCCAAAGTTGTGCAAAGTCACTTGTTCTTCATCCAAGACTGGAGCGTCCACGTACTCATCTTCATCAGAATCATCGTTAGGATGCCGAGGTGACACCGGTGGCGGCTGATGAGGTGAGCTACTTCGGCTAGGGAACCGTGCAAAAGTAAAGCCGTCAAGGTCGTCCACCAACACTTCGGGCGACCGATCAAACGGCTTCGGTGGAGACTCTTTAGCGGGAGATGGCAACTGAGAGTAGTCGTGCTTCCGGTTCTTGAAATGGTTCAGGCAGTAAAACTGCAACGAAAATTTAGATTGTTTTATGCGATGCGATGGTTTATTCGCAACACATGCGATTGTTTTATTCGCGATGGTTTATTCGCAACACATGCGATTGTTTTATTCGCGATGGCGAGTCAAATGAAAGCTCGGCAGACAGACTCGACAACACTGTTTACCCATGTGGCGCAAGCATTCACTGTGGCTGGAAGCGTGCGCCATTCGGAAAAGCGATCTTGTCAAGTTCGTTTGCCTAGGTCCCAAATTCCAAAAACTTCTGGTACAAAGGTTAAAACAAAATTATGCAGAGATTTTCTTGGAAATTCATTAAGAGTTGTCGAACGTTTTTCGTTATTACCTTTCCGCCGCTAGGGTCGTATCGGTCAAACGTGTAGTCGCCATTGATCTGTAAAATCTTGTTACAATGATGACATTTGAAACACATGCGGTGAAAGAAAAGGTTTTCAGCGCTCTTTCTCTCCGCAGGATACACCCTTTTCTGGCAAAAGTAGCACGTCTGGTCCGACCGAATGGCCTGTTCGGGTGTCCACACCGGCACTACATTCACAGCTTCCTGTTCTCCTCGGCTATTCGCCCGTGACTTCTGCGGAGTCTCACGTAGGCCAGACGAATATTCATCGGCTTTGGCCTTCGTCACACCACCGACCAGACCAGCGGTACCGTCGTGTAACTTGCTGTCTAGTCGTTTAAGTTTATAGTCGAACTCGGACTGCATGGTGGTGCCATCTTTCAACTTGGCTTCCATCTGTTGTAGCGTGCCAGGGACCAACGGGTTGGCTCTCCGTTGTGAGTCCGTTCGCTGGGGAGTCTTTTCGACGCGTTCGGGGTTGAATGCGGCTTCGAGAAACTTGATCTTCTCACCCATGTTGATCTGGATGGGTTCGAGGCTTTCTCGACGTTTTTGAATACCGTGAAGGGATTCGCGATGGTAGCCTTTGCGGCGCTTGGATGGATCTTTTCCATTCTCTTTTACGGTCATCTAGAAGAAAAACAGTTTATTTTCTACTTATTCTTCGCAGTAAATTTAACTCTAAATAAACAATCTTAGGACTTTTACAACCATGGGCATAGAATCTAACAGAAGGAAGGTCAGGGGCGAAGAGCCGAAAGAGAGTTCTTGACATTGGGGACGAAACAAGAAAAGAAAAACAGAAAGGCATGCAGTGTAAGTTGAGACAGGATGGAAGAGAAAAATCAGAACAGAAACGAATGACATCAAATAAAATTAGAAAATTACCCAGTTGATAAAATCGGAAAGTAAAACGCTCAATGACAGATTATAGGAAGATGGGCGGTCGGAATAACACATCATAGTCAATAAGAATTCGAGGTGGCGGGGGTGGCACAACCGGTATCACGATTTCTTCAGGTTGAAAACGGATAAGAGGTGCCGGTTCATGTATATAAAACATCAACAAGGCAAGAAAAAGGAGATAGAACAGTTCAAAACTTCTCACCGTTCTTTTGGACATGTGCGACGGGGAAGATGGAGTCAGTCGGGAAGCTTTGTCCGAGCCACTGGTGCTTCGTCGTTTCGAACCCGTGAGAAGAGCGTCGAACGACGGCGAATCCATCGACAATTGCGGTACGAACTCTCCGGGAACCTCTCTGCGGAACAGCTCGTAAAGTTGGGCGATCACGGGAACGATCACGTCGGCCGACAAGTTCTCTTTGACACGAACGGAGTTGACGGGGGAGAAGCCGAGTGCGATGCCCAGCTGTTCTTCAGCGACCTTTAGAGCCTACAATTACTCCACGTTAATGCAATCCATGCGCGTAACATCCCGACCGATCAAGACCAACTGTCCACGCACCTACGTACACAGACACCAGGACAAATTCATGTCAGAGTGTACGTAGGTGCGTGCGAGGCTGAGAAAGTTCGCTCGCAATATTCCACTAGCTTATCTTTCCAACCGTAACGAAAGGATTTTCTTACCAGTAGCCAATTATTCTCCCCATTACTGCTGTCCAAGTCCTTGTAGTCTATGAGCTCTGGTCGGAAATGATGAATCAAAGCACAGAGTGGGCGGTAGTTTCTCCAGAAGTCGCGCAGGCTGTCCAGGTGGACGCCATGTGGCTCGAGGTTAAGACGACACCATTCGAGCAGTGAATCCTGTGAGATGGACTCTCTCCGCACTCTGAAACAAGACACGCAACTACAAGCTTTGAAACAGGGGAATCAGGGGAACAATTGGAGATCGTACCTCTTCGGTGTGAATCCAGTCGGATGAGTTTTCCTCATTGGCACCAACTCAGACTTATCCACGTTTTCGGGAGCGTCCGTATCCAGCAGGTGGCGTACGAACCTCACACTGGTCCTTGTCATGTCTACATGCAGGTACCGAGATAGTGGATCGATCGAGTAGTTCAGGTAGTTCTTGTGCAGGTGTTCCGGGCTGATACTAGTCAGCGGTCGGTAGATCGCTTCACGTTCCGTCAAGAGCTGCAAGGGCGTCTGGTAGCCAAGTGCCCACTGCCGGATCATCCAAGACGCGTCCAGCACGCCCAGGAAGCCGTGAGCACACCCGGTTCCTAAAGGCCAAAAAGGCTGGAAAAAAAGAGCGCGGTCAATTGCAAAAACCTGTTAAGAATTACCGAGAAAATTCATACCTCGACTAGACTGTCACCAACGAGGCATACTAACAGCCGGTGTCCTTTCCGCTCCACTATGCGGCTGGCGTTTTCCGCCGCGTACATATTGGTGAAGTCAAAGACATGTGTGTCTGGTTCGCCATGCTGGTTGATGGCGAATTCCAGGTTGGGAAGTCGGTTGTTGGTGGAGAATTGAGCAGCTTCTTTAGCGTAGTGAGCAAGTGCTTCGCGGTCGATGTTCGATCGATCCAGCAACCTTTCGGCTTCCGTGTAATCCTGCCACAAAAATGGATTTAAGCGAACAAACAGTGTACCACTTCACGACCCTGCATACATAGGTTAATTATGTTTTAGTGGATCCCTGCATGCAGAAGCACGAAACAAGGCAGGGTCAGGAACCTGCATATAAGCATCTACAGCATTGGCGTGAGCACTTGTCTGCAGGTGCGTGCGATACTGCAGAACGACTGTCGCTTACGTTTATGAGGACGCCTTTGTTAAGCAAACTAGCTTTCTTGGCCGTCATGACAAAGTAATGCGTTTCGTCTCGGTAGTACACTATGTTCTCCAAGTCGATCCCCGTCGTGTCATGGAGGTCTTTGAAGAACTGCTGATTGTAGATACGGGCTACACCACTAAGTTCCGGTACATTCTGCTCTTGTGGGGTGTTTCTGTTGATGAAGTTGGATGTGATGGCTATGGCCAGCATGCCGCGAAAGACCTTACGCTGAAAGCCCTGCAGTGTATTGCGTCGCCCATCTGCACCGATGAGGACGTCGAACTCGTAACTGGCGACATGGTGATCGGCTGGATGAACCGCCGCTCTCCAGCCGATCTTTTCTTTGCTTTGGTCCTCCGGAGGCTCGACGACGTGTAGGAAGGAAACTCCGTACTGAACTTCCACGCCCAGCAGGAGCGTTACTTTGAGCAATATGCATTGAAGAATTCGAATACCTGCGACAAAGACGCAATTTAGAATGTAACAGAAGTACTGCTGTGTTATCAGTGTCAGGGACTCTAACGTACTGATATGGTCAACACTCCCTCCACAGAACTTTGGATAGAACTTTTTGGCACCGAGACTCCTCAAGTCGCTGATTACAAACGGCCATAAATGCAGGACATTGTTCCGTGAAAACCGATCGCGTTTCTCTAAGACGACAACTTTGGCACCGAGTAGCGCCGCCTCAATAGCAGCACGCAGACCACACGGACCGGCTCCCACAATCAGCACCTATTACAAAAGTGATTAACAGTCAGCCGTAGGCCTGCATAATCCGCCCATCAATACACTTCAAAGAACAAACCCAGCTCATATCATACTTTAGTGTGACTGCAGCAGTTTCCCTGATTGTATTCCTTCTGGCTAAACCGCTTGTCCAGCTTAGACTGCAGGGACTTCCACTTCCAGGAGAATCCCATGCGCTCCTTTAGCCGGGTGTAGAATGTCCGGTAGTCGTTCGGACGTAGCTTCAGACATTCGCATAACTTCTGAAAGACGCTGGTGATATTCTTGAGGGAATTTGCCGAGCAGAACGCGTCGAAGAGTACTTCCGCCCGGGTTTGCTCTTCCGGGGACAGAGCCGAGGCTGTGGAGAGTGGTCCGGCCAGACGATACGTCGACGGACCACCCGTCTGTATTCGACAGGCCATTTCTCTGGGGAGAACTCACATGGATCGTTCGACTCGATCCATTACCTGAAAAGGAAGATAATAAGAGAAAAAAATACAAATAGTCAGATTCAAACTGAAGTCCGGGAAATAAACTCGATAAAAATGTTCCCGAAGTGACGCACGTTTCCGAAGCTACTGGCTGGAAAGGTGCGCAACTTATAAAACGATCTGGTCGAGTTTGTTTGCCGAGCTCCTATCTTTAGCATTTAAGACGAGAAATTTTACCGAGGAATGAAGATTCTACTAGCCGAATTCCCCAGTAGTGAAGAAATGCGGATTCGCCAGCCTTGCAAATTATTTTTATAAATGATCACGAGATATTTCTCAGAGCGTTCACGCGCAAGTGTCCTCATCATTCAGTGGTGAAGTATGAGCAAAGTATGACTATTTGAATGACAACCTATGAAATGTTGTCAGCTGGTGTAAACCGGTTGAAGGTTTGATCTCTGACGAGCCAACGCGCTTTCTGCTTCCGAAATCAAAAGCGAAAGTTTGATTAGGAAAAGCCAAAGATAAACGAACGTCCAACATGAATATCTTGGACTAATTTGACAAAGACCACGAGATGAATTCATTAAAACTGACCACACCATCGTAAGTTAACTTTCTCAGTACGGAAAAGCCCACTGCTCAACCAGCTTTCATAATTCGACGGCCAGTTATGGTATCGCTCCGACTGAGACAGTTTTCCGTGCTACACGAACGAGCGCATACACGGAAAGCCTAAAAACCAACTCCATCATCTGGCAAGAGTGACTTCGGGGTCAGTTCATTGCACGGTTGTTTAAACTTTCCATAAGTGCCCCAGAATGGATACAGTTGTAGAAAACAGTGGCTACCCTATCGAGGAAGTCAAGTTGGGTCGCCGCATTGCAAAAGACCCAAAAAATATATATTCTTAACAGTTTTATATCAGACAAAGCCTAGCTTCTTTCTCCGAAAACTTACTAAGACTTACTTACTGTATATTCTGTTCTTGAACGAGCCTTGCAGAAAAGAAACGCAAATGCGTGGAGTGGAAATATTCAAGCCACCCGGCAAGTGAATTTGTCGTATAAATTGAAGCATGTGAGGGTAGATAATAGCCTCTGTACAAATGTCCTGATCGATGCTAATGTACGTTTCACAAGAAACACACTGGGCGGTAACCCGGTGGTTCATACTGCCGGAAAAAAAAACTTGATTCAGCATTATTCAATTACGGCGTTGAGCTCATCAAACGTGACGAGATAATACGGCCATTTTCCAGCCTGACGTTACCAAGGTGGAACAACAGAAAAGACTCCTCGCAGTGTTTTGGAATCTGTTTTCCATCAACATCTGGGTCCAGGGCAAACATACTCAACAGAATCATTTTTCCAAGTGGCGCGTTTTCAGCCAAGGAAAGATGCGCCGCTTGAGAAAACCATCTCCTAAATATGTTCGCCGAGCACCCAGTCCCACTTCATAAGTTTGGTCTTCATATTACTTTCCCATTATAATAGTACCGATCCAAAAACCATCTCAGAAAATTCGAGCACACTGATATATCTTTTACATACAGTATTATGTATAATTCGAAAAGGAGGAAGTCTTCGATAGTTTTCAGCGGCAACTGCGTTCGGTTATGTGAGCGCGAACGGATTGATTTTATTTGGTCGTGAGATTGTGACAGCGGTGCACATAAATTGGCAAGAGTTTGACAGGAAAGACAAAGCTTACCGGTATGGATGTTGAGTACTTGAGTCGACTCTTCAGGTGACGCCTGAAGTGAGTACTTGAGACCGTGAAGAGCCCGATGACAAGGATTTCCTAACACAGTTCTTTCCTTCCTTCAAGCCAGCGTAGATCCTCACTCCACAGTCCGCGCTATAGCCTTGTGATTATGAAGCACCTCCGTCGTTATTCCACTCTATCAAGACAACGCACAGAACGATATTAATCCCGCATATCAATATATAACGCCCCTTCAAGCGATTCAATGTCGCGCACTCGACAAAGCCAGGTGAAATCTATGAAAGGTAAACCAGCCAACGAAATGTAAACCAGTTTAAAAACTATGCCGTTGGTTGACTCTGTTTTCCGTTTTGCAACCTTGTTCGGATAAGCGCTTACCGAGTATACGAAGAATACCAACAGACACAGTGGAATGAAATGAGATCTGCAACAATGTATCTCTTATCGCTGTCATGAATACCGAAGATACCGATAGACTTTATCGTCCTCCAAATTTAACGATTTGTAACGTCAGAATTTACGAGCGCAGAAAATCTGTGGAAAGCACCGAAAAACACCGCTGTATTCCACACATTTTCGCGCACGCCAAAGGTTTCTTACTGGTCAGACCACTTTCTTCAGCAACTCACTTAGCGCAGAACGGCAAAAGCTGCTTCTTGACCAACGATTACGGCTTCTTCGCCACTTACACTACTTGTTGCGCTGAATCTTCTGCGAAATACAAGTCGTTAGAAGAACTTCAGAGGAAATGTGACAGTCTAAGAGCCATTAGGTTTCTTCCGAGACGATAATTACGGCGCACTGTTCGAGTTAACGAAAAAAGATAATTGCCAACTGGGTAGGAAAAACAGCTCGTTTTCCTCCATTGTCTCTGCTTCTCTACAATTAATCACACGCCATTATACCTTCCCCGCAATTTTCCAAATGCAACCTCGAAACCACGCAAAGTGTCTCGTAACTTGTAAACCGTCTTCAGGTAACGTTCAGAACTAACGAAATGCTCACGCACTTCCCTGCAAGCCTCACCTTAGTTGCTTCGCGTGATCTGAGCTGCGGTTCCTTCCAGTCCTGCAGTGAGACATAGATAGTCTGGAATTAAGTCATAAACATACATAAGCGTTTTGCAGATTGAATTTCCACGACGACAACAAAGGCAATATAAATAGTAACCTGTCAAAGTTACACGTGCGCCTTGAATCCACTGTCACTTTCTTCTCCTTTCTGCGGCTTGTTTGTCAAGTTTTGCACGAGGCAGTACCTGCAATTTTGTAAACCAACAAAGCTAATATGACTCAAGGAAGCAAATATGAATATAACGGGGTTTCGCCTTCCGAGAGTCTATAATAATAGAGAGAGGGAAGTCCACCTCTGTGGCTTTGATTAATCACAAGCTTGGAGATGGGAACAGCCCACATGGAAATAACCCCTCTTTGGATCTGGCATTTGCGATCTTACCTGTCCCCTCCACTCCCTAGATTCCGAAACCACACGACAACAGGCAGAGGGTTATCGTCCACAGCGTCCACCGATCAGCAATTAACTTCCGTTACGCAGAATTGCTGACGTTGGAAATTCCGACCGACGAGCAATGTAAAACGGGAAGTTAACTCCATGTTTCATAAGGATACCACAACAAACAAAAGCATTGAGATCGAGTGAACGTCGAGATCAAGATGATTCAAGATGAGAAAGGATCGCCGTAAAAACTTCTTGCCAACGTCCAGATACAACAGCGACTGTTGGCGTGACTCCGGTTTTCAACCCGCGCAGTGCGGCGCTGTACAGTAATTTTTAGACCATTCCAGTGAACGATAGACACATACGGTACCGGGGGGTTGGGTGAGTGCAAGTATGTAGCATGCGCGATGGAAATGGGTGTCGAGTCCAATGAGTGCGGTCGTACAGCTGAAATCCAAACAAACCCATATGGTCCGCCCATCAAATGATCGTCATCCAGCTGGTTTTAACTTGATGCAGCTCTTATGAGCTTTTTTTGCAGGTAAGATGGCTACGTCGGAAAAGTCTGAAGTAGAGCCCCGCAACGTGCAGCACGTTCTGTACTACACTGCATTTTACTGCAATGCAGTGCAGTTGCGCTCGCCGAAATGGTGGGAAAATGCAGTTGCCGTCCAGTTGCAATTTTCAAAAAACGAGCACCGTTCGTCGCAGTATACTTTTTTTGCCCCTAAATAGTAGTAAAATCAGCTTTTTCCGTATTTTCTGGTCGGATTCTACCGTTTCTTAGTTAGATCTCCGTAAAACAACGACGTTTACGATGTTTTCGATATGTATTTCCGTTGGCAGGCAGAAACTCTGATTTTTAAATGCAGTGCAGTGCAGTTGCAATTTCGATTCGCGGGGCGGCACCCTAACGGGTACTGTTGCCACCGAGGGAGGCTAAAGGGAAGAAAACGGGAACTGGGACGATGGCAGCGCGTATCCCAAGTTCTCAACCATTGAATTACTCCCTGTGACTCAGAATACAATGCTATAGCCTTATGTCCTTCTTTTTTCACCTACTTTCGCTTCTCCTCAGTCGCGCTTCATTCACAAGCTTATCTTCACTGATGCTGTACTTTGCCCTTTACTGGGCAAAGTTCAGCAAAGGGGTTCAAACACAAACTTAAGAACAAAACTAGCTCCGCAATGACGGCCCGTGCCCAAAAATCCCATGTTAGACCACCTGAAGTGGTTTGACATGGGGTATCAAGTCCCAGGTAAGGTTGTATTACCAAGCTCTGCGAGCATTACGTAATAGCCCTATACTGTATCGGCGGCAACAAAAACAGCGGAAAATTGCAGACGCTGTGCAGTTGTAGTTTTCGGAAGCCGGATGCAGTGCATAAGCAGCACAGGTTTCAGGTGCTGCTGCAGGGCTGTAGTCTGAAGGGGTTCGAATTTTTCACTTAGAAAGTTTTGAAGTTAGAATGACGTCATGTAGAATGAGAATGCGTAGGTAGTCGTTCTGGCATCCAACCCCCTGGAAGGGGTTTCAGTTAGTGGTTACCCCTGAAATTTTCCAGAGTGTCTTCCCAGAAGGGCGAACATTTTTCAGAGACTTTGAACCACGGTGAGGTTTGGCAAACTTACCGCACGATGCCTATTGATATTCCCAACAACTTCAAGTCAAAAAACGCTACTTCGGAAGCAAAATTGATTGTACTGGGAATGGGCCGCAGCTACCCATATATCACCGACGATCACAGGGCTGTTTTTCTTCCGGAAGTCCCGATCCCTTTCCTTCGATCACGTCCCGGAAACATCTCCTTCCGAATTTGTGTTACCATCCCACTGTTGGTTACTTGCTAGTTCTGTGTGTAGGTTGCACGTGCTCTGGAGAGTGTCCATCGTGCTGAAAAGTCACCTTGTGGATCCGCCGTCGGATTACTTCTCCCCAATGGAGCGCCTATTAAGTGTAAGATAATTCTCTTACTTCGTTCAGCCTCTGTGTTTCATGAGACCATAGTTCATCACTTTACATCATAGATGCAGGTGGGAGGAAGCCGCGAGGAGCTGGATAACCAGAGTAGCACTTCGTCTTCGGGAGATGGGGCTTTATCTAACAACATGAAGACCAACCCACGAACGGTACAACTAATCAGATTCCCCTGTACTTTTGTTCTCCCCAGATTCTTATGTTTCAGCTCGCCTGGCTCGAAGAAAACTTTGAGAGCTCGGAAACTGGCTGTGACTTGCCGCGGGAAGTGGTGTATAAGGTAAAATGTATAATGCATATAGTGTATAATGTATATAATGTAAATTGTGTATAAGGCTTACCAACGCTTCTGCGAAAGCTCCTCTATGGACTGCATGAACCAAGCTACCTTCGGCAAGACTGTGCGACATGTCTTCCCCCGCATCAAAGCTCGGCGCTTGGGTGTCCGGTAAGTCTGTTTATAGCAAGCAGAATTGCGATTGCGTTTAAGTAGTTTTCGGAAAATAATTTTGGTTCTGTTGTTGTTTTCAGAGGCCAGTCGAAATATCACTATCATGGGCTGAAGACTAAGCCAGACTCTAAGGTAGCGACTGTTATAAACACATTCATCAACGCGACGGTCGCGCGAGTTAAACGCAACAACAAGCTGGATGGTCAAGCCCCGCGTTCTTCACGGAGTGCCTCAACGTTCGAGGAGTTATCCACAGAGAACTTACAGCAAGATCAACGTCTCAGTGCACACCTTGCTGACAGTTCCTCCATCCTTCTCTCGAGAACTATTGATAACTCCGAGATAGCACAGCCAGCGCTACCTCAAGCTCTCCTGAGCGAACCGTGCTGGAACCGTGTGGCGAGCATTGTGATCAAAGCTTCGGTATATCCGATCACCACTAGCGATGTCCAGATGTTCCGGCAGCTGTACAGTGGCCACTGTGAAGCGGTACTCGAAGCTGTCGGGAACTTGAAGTTTAGCGCCATTGAAAACTTATGGAGCTTCTTCTGGCGCGCGCGATATGAGTAAGCCCGGGGAGTAATAAGTAGCAAGTGGCTGAATATTTGACGGTGGAATCTTTCTTATAGTAATGATGTAGAAAAGCTTCTGTCCTACGACAAGTTTTACCTGATCATCGGGAACCAAGCTGTACAAGATTTGGTCATGGACATCGATGTTGAGTTCTTCAACTCCGTCCTGAACGTGCTCGTTTCGGATGTCCTGAAGCCTATACCTAGCTCTGTGACCCAAGCTATTCGAGATTTCGCGAAACGCATGGAAGGATGGGTCAAGGAGAGCATGACTAAGATGCCTCGACGCCTCGTCCACCTGAAGGTAAATCATCCTTGTTTTTAGTTTGTTCTAAAGTTTACCCTTAATTAAAGTACATATGTTCTCTTTTTCTAGTTGACGATAGCCAAAGCTTTGGCACTTACCCTTCGTCGTTATACATCCCTCAACCACTTGGCCCAGGCAGCTCGCACAGTATTCCTTAACAGCAACCAGACAAGCACCATGTTGAACGATCTCTCCCGCCTAGATATCCAGAGTATCTTCGTAAGCGAACTCATACTTGTACAGTACTCTGTTCGCAGATAACCGATAGTGTCCCGATAACAAATTGTCATACCGGTCATTTTTCTGAATTTTTTTCGGTTCAGGAGCAAGGCAGCGTGATATGTCCTTCGGTGGACCTAGCTTCCGTGACCAATGGATTTAGCGGGTTCAAAGCATTACTCTCTCGCTACGAAAAGCTCTCGGCACAGATGGACACCTCGCAGTGTGGCCATGACGTTGATCTGTGGGCAGTATGGGTGGACGAGATGTCCGAAGCAGCCTTGGCTAAAGGCACTTCCGGTCAGCAGCTATGCCAGATATGGTCCTACTTCAGGTAAGATATACATCTGTCTCGACAAACATATCGTTGGCTAATTGATTTTTGCCCTCTTTTCCAGTTCGCTCATCATCCGTGAACTCACCCTACGATCGGCACCAGCGTTTGGATCGTTCCACCTGGTAACGACCGTAGCTGTAGACTGTACTGTATACTTAAATGTATTCATCAGCTTCCGATATCTGATTGAGTATATTCTGTACGTAGGTGAGGCTGCTCCTGGATGATTATCTGGTTCTCGCTGTAGAGCAACGTTCGGCGCGTTTGTCAAGCACTACTCCTCTACAGATGTTCTATAACGTGAGTTCTTGCTTGGGACTTCCGGTGGTGTTGACTTTTGACCGTTTCGTTTTGCCATACTAAACCTTGTGCTTTTTACAGCATCTCAAAAACCTCTCCCCTGTTGGGGACCGGACCTGACTTTGCTGATCCACGTCTAAAGCTTTCCTGCTATTAACTTAGTGATTTGAAGAGGATCTGAAATATTATGAAAACTGTAAGTTTTGACACACAGCTAACTTTGCGTAGAAAAGTTATGGTTTTGTCTTTATAATTACTAGCGTTTCTTTTGCACAAATTTTCCAAATTATTTTTCTGAAAATCCTTACTTTGAAAATTATCCGTTGATGTTATCGTGAGTTTACTTCATTTGTTCAAGTTGTATTGGGCTTTGAGACAGCAGCGTTGAATTTGCATGAGTGAATACTGGTTGTGGTTTCAGGTAAAGGTGAATATCAAATACCTATTACGAAATTAGATCGGAACTTGCTGCAGTACACCCTTTACCGGTTGAACTCTGTGATCCAATTGACAAAGTGGCGAAGACTTTTGATCACGCACAAAAAACATAATGTCGAGCGTCGGCTTGCGTACTGATAGTCCACGCTGATAAAGGGTGAGCGCTCCAAGCAGCCCAATTGTGCGATGTGGACCCTTTTTTGCATGTTCCCGTCCATTTTCTTCCATGACACGCATCAGTACAGCCTCGGTTCTTGACCTGGAGAACCAGAAAACCCAACAATACAATCATGCTGAACTTTCCTCTTTCGCACAGGACAACGCAGGGTTGCTGTACGGAGCTTCCGTGACCTCAAACTACCGGGTATATGAAGTGCTCGCCCGCGAACTGCAGTTCACTTTACTGCCATTTAGCCGACGACGACTGTCATAGACTTGAAGTCTTTCCAACGGCACTATTTAGTATATTCCCCTCGTCCGGGAAGCCATCCTGTGATCAGCCCTTTTCCTGCTGTTTGGATTTTCCCTGTCCCGTCCGGCGTGGAACTTCCTGTTTGCTTGATCTACGCCAGGATGGCGCGACTCGCGCTTCTGTGCCTCGCTTCTCTTCTTTGTTCCTCCGCGTGGGCCGGTAAGTCCTTGCTTGCATCGTCCGCTTTTT
The DNA here is from genome assembly GCA_001949185.1 of Ramazzottius varieornatus. NCBI lineage: Eukaryota > Metazoa > Tardigrada > Eutardigrada > Parachela > Ramazzottiidae > Ramazzottius > Ramazzottius varieornatus. The sequence goes on from BDGG01000001.1 coordinate 3,114,476, forward strand.
TTCCAACCAGTATCTCACTGTGGAAGGTAAAAGAGTTTGCCGTTGTAGGACCAGTTCAAAGCTCGAGACGCTCTTCCTCCTCCTCCCGATCTCAGACCCTCTCTCCCATGGGTCGATGCTCTGAACGAGGTGTGTTGTCGATTCCGTCTCATTTATTACAAGTACTTTCACTCTTCTTCTGATGGCGTACAATTCCCCGTTCGTTTGCTTATGTTACTTACCTCTCTTACAGATAACGTGTTCAAAGCTGGTCAGACCTACGAGTACCGATACTTCGGCAAGGCCGAAACCGGCCTGGGTTTCGGTCACTCCAAGACTGTAGGCTTGGCTTTTGACTGCAAAGTCCGCCTCTCCGTTCCTGAACCCTGCGAGTTCCACCTCAAGGTACTCCATTTCTTCGTGTGTTAACTTTTGTTTTCGAAAGCCGTTTAACTTCATCATTAGCTCCATAGGTCGTTCGGTGCAAGACGATGTCTTCTGTATAATCATCAGTCTTTTCTGGCGATTCACAGTATGTAATTGCTTTTGTGATTTCAGGTCGAGGATTGCCAGGCTTTGGAACACGATGGCCAGGAGGACACCACTCCCGAATCTGGACACCAGAGCCTCGAGGAGGAAGTCCGCGCTTTGGAGCACCGCGAAGCTAACCTCCGCGGATTCAAGCCTTCTGAGCGAAACGAGGAGCTGTCCCGACAGGTGTCCAAGTTCCCCATCCAAGCCCAGATTGCCGATGGTGAGGTCGCTCGTGTCATCTACGACGACGAAGAGGAGATCTGGGTGGTCAACTTGAAGAAGGCCATCATCGACGCCCTGCAAGTCAACGTCAAGCATGCCGAGGCTGAACGACCCGGAAAGCTCCATATGGAACACGGCATTCACGGACTCTGTCCTACCAAGTCGTCGTCCAAGAACACTGGTGACGTAGTGGTCGAGAAGAAGCTCGATGCCTGCATCCAAGCCGAGAAGAACAGCTGGCAACTCAGCCCACTGACTCCCGTCTGGAACATGGTAAGGACCACCCTCAACATATTTCGCCTTCTCAGATCAAAGTTTACTTGAATCTGCCTGTTTTTTCTCGCTTGATAGACATTAGTTTCGCTCGCCATGAGGGGAAAGATCGTTTGCGTCTACAAGCTGGAGCCATCTTCCCATGTTCGCACCATGACCTGCCGCGAAACTCACCAGCTGTTGTCTCTCCCATGGGCCAAGCACACCGCCGTTGCTACCGCCAATATAACGTAAGTCCTGTTAACCACTTTTTGCGTTGCCAAAGCCTCGTTTTTTTCCAGTTTTTCACTGTTTGAATCTTGCAGTCAGACTCTACGTTTCGTCTCGAAGCAGTCTTCGGCTGAGCGCATGGACCGTGACTTATCCGGCAAGACCATCACCTCTATCCTTTACGAGCACGAGAACGCCACTGACGTTGACCGCAAGGATACCCAAGGTCGCGCTGATGACATCCTGAAAGAGCTAGTCGAGAAAGCTACCGAAGGCTTCGACATTTACGCTCCCGCCCTCTTCGATGACTTCGTCGATGAGCTCCGCGACAGCAAAGACCTCACTGACGTCATTGCCATCACCCGTGGTATGCGCGACAACAAGCAGGAAGTGGCCAAATACCTCATGGTTCAAGGTCTGGTCCAATGCAACGCTCCCGCTTGCCTCCGAGCCCTCAACACTTTGGTGGAAGCTGAAGAAATTCCCCGAGCTGTCTTCGAACCCGTCGTGATGGCTATGGCCTTGTCCAACCAACAAGATCCCCTTTTCCTCGAGGAAATTACGGTACGAAATATTCTGGAATCAAGAATATCTTAAGTCTGAGTATTATTTTGGTTGTTTTGCTTATTCTCTCAGAATTATTCCAATAAATCCGCTGGTTATTCATTTTGGTTTCTTTCCCCCACAGAGATCTTGTGAACAACGCCCCACCCGAACTTGCACCCTGATGGTCGGTGCCTTGGCCTACAACCTAGTCGAAGAAGATGACGAGGTCTTGGAAGAAGAAGAGACTGCCGAGCCAATCCGCAAGACTGTCGAGTTCCTGACCGATCTCATCGGGGACAACTGCGAACCCAGCAGCCAGCTGGAGCAGGCCGATGAGGACTCGGATGCCACCAAGCTCATCCTGGCCTTGAAGGCCATCGGCAACCTCGGTAACGTCGCCCAGAAGGTCGAGGAGACTCAACCGAGCCGACCACGCAGCCAACCGGATCAGATTGACCGAGAGACCTCAGTCCGAACCAAGAGCCAACGTCAAGTCCAGATCCGTCATCGAGATGAACGTCGAACTAGCAGCCGAACCTCCGGATCTCGCTCCACCGGAAGTGACATCGTCAGCAAGATCTTCCAGTGCATCGAAGGGCGTAACGCCCCCGCCAACGTCACCATCGCTGCCATCTCCGCCCTTCGTCGGCTCAACCCAACCAAGCAGATTTCTCAACAGCTCTTGGCCGTCCTGTCCAACCCCGAAAAGAAGCCGGAAGTCCGCATGGCCGCATGCATGGCTAGTGTCCGCATGGTCACCGATCGCACTGATGCCCACAACATCGTCCAGATCATGAAGACTGAGCGTGATGATCAACTTCAGGCTTTTATGACCACCCACATCAAGAGCGTTATGAAGTCCGAAGATCCTCACTACAAAGAGTAAGTCCGGCTTCTCAAAAAAATGCACACATCGGCTAATTTTGTTTGCCTTTTTTCTTTTCATATTTCCTAACGGTTTTTATTATAATTTTAGGATCGCCAAGATGTTGAAGGATACCGTCGGTCACCGTGGCGAGAACCTGCCCAAGATCAAGGCCCGAATTCCCCACTCCGTCCACGTTGAACTGTCCAAGTTCTACACCATCCCCCTGCTGGACAAGGACGACAACGAGTTCGGTGCCCAAGTCGAAGGAAGTCTGATCTTCACCCCCAAGTCTTACATGCCCGAAAGCATGCATCTCAACGTCAGCACTCAAATCTTCGGCGATTACGTCAACCTTTTGGAAGCTGGAGCTTGCATGAGCGGTAATTATTTCAAATTTCATCCGTGAAAACTCAGTCACTATCAAGATTGTCAAAAACAATCTACACAAATTTTCTTTTGTAATTTTCAGGTGCGGAAAACCTCGTTGAGAAGGTCCTTGGCCCCAACGGTGTTCTGTCCCGAAGCAAGGTTCTCCGAAAGGCCACTGACATGGTCAAGAAAGTGATGCGAACTGCTGAAGAGATGGGCTACAAGCACCTCAGGTTCGAGAACGTCCAGAAGGTCGTTCGTGAAGCTCTGCAGATGTTCCGAATGGGCGGCTACGAAGACATCCTCGATCGAGTCCTGTCCACCGTTGAGGACCTTGACACTTCCGCATTGTCCTCGATCGTCAACCATATGCGTAGCATGGATGTCGAGAAGATCACCGAGACCATCCGCGAAGCCATTCCCCAATCTGCTCAGTTGAGCAAAGTAATTCAACCAAAAAAGATAATTATCAATCTAAAAATTCCGGTTTAATGACTGTAATCGTCATTTTTGTCGTAGGTCGTCCAGAAGCTGAAGCGTATCGATTTTTCCGATGCCACCCCCGAGACCCTCGTTGAAATCCTTGAAGCTTTCGGTATCCCCGCCCACAAGTCCCGCGAGATTCTCAACCAGGCCAAGTCCTACGGCGTGAATCTCGACAAGGTCGCCCACACCATCAAGAACCTCGACGTGGATGACATTGAAGAGAAGCTGACCAGCCTGACTACCGGCGATATCAAGAGCAAAGTGATGCTGGTGATCGACAAGGTGCAAAAGATGGTTCAGTGGGTCACCAAGGAATTCAACATCAACGTCCCATCGCTCCGCTCCGCCACCCAGAAGCTCAAGAGGATGGTCGAGGATGTTTACAGCTTGGACCAGAACGATGATGGGGAAGATTTCGACAACGAGACCGACGACTCATCTTTCCAGACTCGCAGGTCGAAGAATAGTGGTGAAAAGCGCCGCAATTCGAGCACCTTTGGAAGCTGGGGTGAAGATGAGGAGGACGATGAGGACAACGAGGAATCCAGCAACCGAGAGGCTGATGATAATGAAGAGGAACACCGCAGTCGAAGCTCGCCGCAAGGTCGCCGACAAAGCAGTCAGATGCAAGACAAACGAAGTCGAAAACAACAAAACTGGAAGAGCGCCCGAAAGAACGACCACGAAGTTTTGGACCAGATGACCTGGGGCAAAAACGTCAAGTCCTACAAGCGAGACTCCAACGATGAGGACCGTGATGGTGAAGAGGATGATGAAGATGTCGATATCCTCGCATTCGTCCGAGTTCTCGGTACATCCCTCTCGTCAAATTTCATCACATGAAAATTTTAAGATCGTTTTTTTTATTCATATTTTATTTTTCTCTTGCAGGAAATGAATTGGGCTGGGTGACTTTAGATGACATTACCGACCTCCTGGATTTGGAAATGATGAAGGACAACTTGAGAAGGCGTGGTGGCTACTCTGGATTCTTCCGGGATATCCTTGACGGTTTCGACGTCCAGCCAACCGCCGCCATCAAGATGGAAGGTCTCCACCACATCTCCACCGGTCTCGGCCTCCCTCTCCAGATCACTCTGAATCTCACCGGTATCGCCACTGTCCACGTCAAGGTCCAGCCCGAAGGATCTTCCCTCAAGACTTCCCGCATCGAGTTCGAGCCATCTGCTGCACTCCAGCTCGTTGGTGGAATGGCCATCGATCTCCCGTCCATCACCAAGATCGCCGTTGTCCAGAACACCACCGCCAAGTCCGAAATGGAGCTAAAGCTTCGCTTCGACCTTCAGTCCGACACGATGGAGTTCCACTTCGAAAAGCCTGATGAGGAACTGGACATTATCCACTTGAGGCATGAAATCAAGTTGGTCAAGGACGATGAAGACTTCGAGCCCTTCCGAGTTGGAAAGTCTAATGAAGTCCGAAAGACCAAGTGCTTGCCTCACATCGTCGAACGCGCCACTGGCCTCAAGATCTGCTCTCACTTGGAAACTTCCACCCTGAAGAACTCGCTCCTGCTCTCTCATGGGCCACATGAGCTCAGAATATCCGCCCAAGAAAGTGACACCACGTAAGAATCTTTGTCAGCAAATATTATTTTATGAAAATATTATTTCTAGTTTGAATGAGCAAAACCAAGCAAAGAACAAATTTGTGGCATTGCATACATTTTTTGAAGTACCCAGTTAACAAAACAACTTTCCTTTCAGTGGTCTGGACCATGTCAAGATTTCCGGAAAGCGATCCCAAGAAGACAAGGAGAACCGATTCGAGTTCAACGTTCGCGCACCCGGCAAGCAGTCCCAGCGTGAAGGCCGTGCCCTGTTGAAGCATGACCCTCAACGCAACCATGTCAGCGCTCGCTTCAACCTGGAAGAAGAGAACACTCCATCTGCCCACTTTTTCTGGCGCAACTTGGCCGAAGAGGACAGTGAAATCCGTTACGGTGTCGAGACCGGTTTCGATGTGTCCACCGGTGAAGAACAGCACTACAACGTCTCCATCACCGTCTTGGCCAAGTACGATGGATACACCTACGCCATCAAGGACATCGGCTTCAACTACACCCTGGCCGCTTCCGTCCAGACACCCGAGACCTTCGTCAACATTTCCACCACGACCGCCAAAATCCGGGAGACCATCATGATGGAACACAACTTGACCTACGCCATGTAAGTCAATCGACCTTTTTTCCAACTTCCGGGTCTCACAAACCTCGCATCTGATTAACTCCAGATAACCTGATAAACTAACTTTTTACCTGTTTTCTCTTGCAGACCTGAAGACACCAAGATTCCCTTCTTGAGGGCCCTGCGTCTGCCTGGTGCTTCTGAACGAGATGATATCAGCAAGTTGACCCTTCGTCATGGCGTCTTTGTTAAATCTGATCGTACTGCCGTCGATGCCCGCGTTTTTGTCAAGCTTCTGACCTTCCCCCACCTCGAAGTGCCCGAACCAACCATCTACCACGTCAGCCAAATCAAGGTCCACAAGGATCTCGGACACATTGGTCTTCACATGAACACCACCTGGTTGAACACCGAACATGAGCTAGTAAAAACTAATTCATGAAAATAATATCCATATAATTACTCAATATATTTCTTAATTTTTTTATTTTTAATTTAGGAATTCTTCAATGCTTCGACAACTCTGAACAACATCAAGGACCTGAAGCACATCTACAGTCCTCGATCCATGCGCGGTATGTCGATGGTCATGAACGTTTCCCGCAACGATTGGTTTATCGCAATCGAGACCGAAGTCGAGCCCCAATCCGATGCCATTACCGTGTCTAATGAACTGACTGCTCGTGGACACATGCCCGAATGCCGAGAAACCATCGACTGTGTCGTCAAGCGTCTCAAGACCGACATCATGCAAGCGGCTTCCGCCTTCAGACCCACTTCCGCCTCGCGTCTCTCCACTATTCCCCGTCATCCCCACCACCACAAGGTCCGAAAAGCCGGCCAGTCTCACGATGGCTCCGAGTACTTCCGCGAAGAAGAACTCATAGTCACTATTGAGAACATCTTCCGGGAAAAGAGCTCGTCCTCCCGTGACAAAGGTTTCTGGAATCAACGAACTTCCCGCAACGGACAGATGGTCTTCGAGATCAAGACTCGTGCTAAGATTGCTTCGTCCAATGCCCGGAACAACAAGGATATGACCGCCACTACCGTCCTCGGTAACGATGCCATGGAACGTGGAGCTATTCTCAGGTAGAAATAGAATCATTTTTTCTTTATTCAGCACAAAGAGCTAATAAGCTATTTCTGTCCCAACAGCAAATTTAAATATCGTATTAATTTTGTTGTTATTTTTCCAGCCTCTTCATGGTCAATAACATCACCGCCACCAACATTCCCTTCGAAAGTAACAACTTCGCCCACCTTCTGATCGATAAGGAAAATGGCCTAGTCGCGACCATGAACGTCTCCATCGACAATAACGACAAGGAAATCATGGGACTCGACGTACTGCTCCAGATCGACCCCAAGGATATGGAGGCCCGCGCCATCCTGTCCGTTAATACTCCCTTCCTCGACGGTGAAGTGGACGCCGAAGCCAAGATGCCCACCAAGGGACAGATTGAGACCTGTGTAACTACCAAGACTGAAGCCGACTCGTCCACCTACGACGCTCTCACTCACAAGATGGAGTCCGTCATGAAGGTTAGCCCCACCAAGATGACCCAGACCATCCGCTTCAAGCATCCCAAGCTCGAGTCCGACTTCAAGGTTCAGGTCGATCTCCATGGTCAAGGCGGTGCCGACTTTGCTCGACTCGAACAGGATGAAGATGAGGGCCAAGAAGACACATCGATGGAACGATCCAAGAACCGTCATGTCCAGTCTGGTCCCAGCAGTCATGGTCGCAAGAGCCAGTCCGATCGCTATACTGAGCGCGACTCGGAGACCCAAGGACGCTTTGGCCAAGAAGGAAAGCACTCTCATCGCCAACGATCGCCCCGCTCCGTCTCTCGAAATGACCGCGTAGAACGCGAGAATCACGGAAGCCGCGACTCTCGAGAACAGCGAGAAGGACGCGACAACCGTGAAGATCGTGAAGGCCGTGACGAAATGCGCTCTTCGAGGTAAGCATTGTCATTCCCGCATTTTAAAAATTTTAACGAATAAATTAAAAATAAAGTTAAAATGAAATAAGAATAAATTAAAAATAAAGTTAAAAGTAAATCAAAAAAGACTTTATTTCAGGAACCAACCTAACTGGCAATCCAAGCATGGTCGTGAAGAGTCTGCCACCAACAACTGGAACCGCAAGGACAAGTCCTCTCGCCGACAGGACAACCAGAGCGAACGCCCTGTTTCCCTTCTGTCCTTCTTTCTTGGAAAAGATTCCGACCGTGACGCCGAACGTGACTTTGAGGACTGGGACGATAAGTCCAGTTCGACCGGTATGTCTGGATGGTGGAAAAAGATGACTGATAGCACCCACTCCAAGACGAGCAGCCGATACTCTACCAAAAGCATCCGCCAGTACGCTTCGACCATCAACCCAACTGCCACCGCCTCCCTCCGTATCCGATCTCAGGTAACCATTCATTCATTCGTTTTTATTCGAAGCACCGAAGACCAGCTAACGAAAGACTGTGAGAGATTCTGAAGTTTTGTTTCGTAGGACCGAGAAATATTTCCATCGGTCAACGTCAATGCCAAGCTTTCCCTTCGTCAAAGCAAGATCGACCTAGAACTCAGCGAGGTTCCCCGCAACCTCGAGCATGTCCTGACTGCCAAACGTGTGACTTTGATCAGCAAGATCGAGAACCAGAAGGCCAAGGTTGAGTTGCACGTTGCTGGTCGCGGAGAAGCTGTCGCCGAGATCGCTCTTCGTGGTCAACGTGAAGCTCATGCCAAACTCTACGATCGTGGCTTGGTAAGTTAATCTCAGTAATCCTTTGTTCCTTCCTCAGATATCTATATTTCAACTTTTTTGTTATTTTGCAGACTTCAAGCGGCGAACTGACCCATGCCGAGATCACGTTCGAACTCCCCACCGAGTCCACCATTCGCACCAAGCTGTTCTTCAATGCCGAGTCCATGCCCAGGATTGCTCGCGCCGTTCGCCACACTGCCAAATCCTTGAAGGAGGTCGTTGTTCGTCTGTACATGGACAACGCTGAGTCCGTGATCCGCACCATCAAGAAAGCCTTGACCGACGCTCGCCACCCCATTTACGACAACGTCCGACCCTTCATGTCCGGGAGCGCCGAAGACTGGAGCAACGACATGATGCAGTCCGTCCGCGGCTTGTACGGCGACGCCCGGAAGCACTCGCGCAACATGTACGAAGGCGAATCTGTCCTCGGCACTTCCCTCATGGAAATCCAGCGGAAGATTACCCACACCCTGAAACAGTACATGCAAACCATCGGGAACCTCATCCAAGACACTCCCGCCGGTAATAATTCCAATCATCACAATTCGGAAATATAATCCAATAATATCCAAAACAAAAACTGTTTTACAGTACATGCATGTGGTTTTCCTTCCGCTTTTAGGTGCTTGGGTTGAAGCTTTCCCTTCGTACGAAGAAGCCATCCGTCCTCTGGAACAGACCCTGACCAAGCGTTTCCCCGTCCAGATGCCTATCATCAGGTCGAAGAAAGCCTGCGTCACCCTCGACACCTGTGACTTCTTCGGCGCCGTCCGTGCTACTGGTGAAATTGTGGTTGATCTGACCCGCTCGCTTTCCGAGATTGACACGGATGATCTCACCAAGCGCCTCATGATGACCATCAAGGAACTTCTCTTGGACACCATCCAGATCATCAAGATCCAGGCCCGCAAGAACGAGGTCGTCCACTCGCTCCTCAAGACCGTCGACATTGAGACGATCGAAGACTTCGTCCGGGATATGGAGCTTCCTCGCAACGTGGAGTCCTTAACACAGATGGTCAAGGCCTTTACCGGTATGGGAACCACCATGGCTTCTCGCAGGTTGGGAAAGATCTTCACCACCAATTCCCAAGGCGCTCTGATCGTTACCATTCCTCATCCATTCAAGTGGAACAACCTCAAGGTATTGTCCTGTGAATATTTGATAACATTTGAAAATCATTTAATATTTTTAAAATGAAAATCATGGAGCAATCGCAGAAATTAGCGTCATCTTCAAGTACACATTTGTTGTAATTCCTTGCAGGAACTGCCTCAGTTGAGGGAAGGACACCAACAATGGGCCGAGAACGTCAAGAGCCAGTCCAAGCGTACCCTTCGTGATCTCACTGACAACGATGACGTCCACATTCCCATGCCCGGTGGCGACGAAGGTCTCCGCTTCAAGTGGTCCACCCTCAGCTCCTTCCCCAAGAAGACCCTCGGTACCCAGACTGCCATGATCTTCGGTGATCGTCACGTCATGACATTCGACGGCAGGGTCTACTCGGTCCCCAAGGCTGGCGCTCAGTGCACCTACCTGATGGCCCGCGGTACTCGTCACGAAAACTTTGCCTTGGTCAAGACGCACGACGGTATCACCCTGACTCTTCCCGACATGGCAGTCACCATCACCAAGGACAACTTTGTTCGTCTGAACAACAGCCGCTCCAACGTCGCTCTGCCCGTGGAAAGTGCCAACAAGAAGACCACCGTCAAGTTGGTTGGTGACTCCATTGAAGTCGAAAGTCAGACTGGTATCAAGCTGAGCTGTGCTTCCGAGAAGAAGATCTGCACCGTCGAGGTCTCCATGAGTATGTGGGGCGAGAGCACCGGTCTGTTGGGCTCTAACGATAACGAAGCCGACAACGACTGGAAGATGCCCTCTGGAAAGCACGCTGACAACGCCGAAGACTTCCTCAACTCGTACGAAGTGTCCAAGAACGCCCAGTGCCAGTTGACCAAGAGCCAGCCCAAGTCTTCTCGACGATCGGGCCGCCAAAGCCTGACTGGCCGATCTGGAGAGAGCGAGTGCGAGAGATTTTTCCAGGATGAGAACTCCAAACTCAGCCCGTGCTTCGAAGTAAGGAACATCCTCAATAAGAATAGTTCGAAAAATCCATCATTTGGGGAATTAAACTATCTGTTTCTTATTTTCCTTTACAGACCGTTGACGCTGAAGAATTCCTCAAGGCCTGCGAGCAGGAAACCGAAGACACCGATGCTCGCACCACCGAGGAAATCACCTGCGCCGTGGTTGGAGCTTACAGAGAAATCTGTGAGATCAAGGGAGTCGAAACCGTGGAGCCCAAGGAATGCGAGACCTGCGAAGGACACAAGCAAAACAGCCAGTGGCAAGTCCGCGGAAATGGTCGCAAGGTCGATGTGGTCGTTGTCGTCTCCGAACATCAGGATATCGCTCGAGAATTCAGCTCGCCTGCCGAAAAGATCCAGACCATCGTCAACACCATCACTCGCAAACTCCAACAGTACAATGGTCAAGATGTCCGAACTGCCCTGGTCGGTTTCAGCGGGTCTGGAGTCCACAAGACGGGACACACTCACACTACCAAAAAGTAATTAACCATTTCTTTCGAGTAAATTCCGATCAGTGGTTCAAAATGATCAGTTTACATTCCTCCACAATATCTCTGACATTCGATCTTCACTTCTAGCGAGCAATTCTTCTCGGTTGACCAACTCGCCAGCGCCATGCACACCTTGAAGTTCAAGGGCAAGGAGCAAACCGACCCACTGGAAGCCGTCGAATTCATCGTTGAGTCGCATGACTTCCGACCGGAAGCCACCAAGATCATTCTCGTCTTCGGACCCGAAGAACGCCAGGTAACATCTCGTTTCAATCCAGAACTCAAAATTTTGCGAAATAAGCCATTACTCTATTGAAACGGGAGAGCTGACGATTTTTCTTTCATATTTTAGTTCACTGGGGGGCGAGCCGAGTCTGTCCAAGACAAGCTGCGGCAACACGGCATCGTGGTCACCGTCTTCGCCAAGTACGACAACTCCAGCATGAAGGAGCGCGACATCGGCATGAACTACGATGGCAAGCTCTTCACTGAGTCCACTTCCTCGTCTCGCTTCTCGCAGCAAGCACAGTCCAAGCACTCCGAAGGAGGTCGCATGCCCAGCCAGACGATGAGCCGCATCGCAAAGGCCAGTCGTGGCGCCGTCTTCCGTCTGGAAAACGTCTTAAACTCCGCCAAGTCAACTCAAGCGGTTGAACGCGTCTGCGAGACCATCTTGCAACAGGTTCAGCGTGAGGAGAACCAATGCAAGGTTTGCAAGTGCCAAGAGACCGAAGAACTTCGCCAGTTAACAGCCGCCTGCAAGATCGTTGCTTGCTAGAATATTCCCAATGTTGTGATGGTCCGTTTTGTGTACCCATTATTTATTCGCTCTTGTAACTTCCGATGCCATCTGTCCGTGTGAGCAATTACTCTTAGCCTTCTCGTGCGACAGTGACATCTGTGAACTTAGTGTTTTACATCCGTCGCATACTCACGCTCTTCTGTTTTGTCCAATAAATTTCGACACCGCTTCCTTCAACAAGATGCCGATAGCTTTTACTTGGCCACGTAGGTTCGGCTAGTCTAAAGACATCCATAACCACCAGAACTATCCAGGGTATACTACAGTACGTGGCAAGTTAGCCAAAAATAGAACCTTGGCTTCGAACGGGCAACGACAAGCTGGAAGTCTTCTCGAAATTCGAAGGGAAGGAGCCACAGTGTTCTTCTCTGTGGCACAACTTCAGTCGCACGACAGAGTTTGTTACCAAATGCAGTCTGTAGTTATACTGAGCGGTGCAAAATGTGTCCTACTTGATTGAGGTAAAAGCTTCTCGCAGAAGAAATCTTCGAGATACAGTGTGATCGCATTTTCCGGGTATCGAACAGTCATGGCGGACATAAAGGGTCCCGACCTGGTGGAAACCAAGCTTTTGGCTGGTCCTACCGTTCAAGAATCCAGCACAAACCCACGGCACATGATACGTTTCAAGTTTGCCTTGGGCGTATTTGGAGCCCTCGAAATTTTCTTCGGTATAATATCCGCCATTATTGGATCGATAGGTAAGTTCGGCCTTTACTGGCATATAATGCATGATACCGGTATTATTAACGGCACGACAGTAGTTCCGCTGAAGATACATGCTTTTCAGAGGCGATACTGTTGGGCGGAAGTAACAGCTTCTTCGCTGGTCCAGTACTGGGGATTGTGGCAGTAGCCTCTGGTGTTGCCGTCTTCGTTATCACAAGGCAGTCAACATCGCCGCGGAGACTGAAGTTCCTCCTCGCGGCCACGGCGATTCTGGGTCTCTTGATTGCTGTAGCATGCACGGTGGTGTGCGCGTTTTCGTGTATTTCGGCAAGTCAGGTTGGCAGCGAACACAATCTGCAGGTGTCGACCACCACCACCAGGGCTACTACCAGCAGAGCTACCACTGGAAGGTATCAGAACCTCGATGAGGTCCCCACGAACCAAAAGAAGATTGTGGACATTGCCAACGACCCATCAGATGTTACGAACCCTTCCACAGTCAAATCGATTCTCATAGCTTCTGCCGTCTTTTACATACTATTGGCGATATCAGCACTGATGACCAGTCTAATAGCTGCAAGAAACGTCTGCTTTGTATCAAAGGACTCCGCGTTCTAAGAAACAGCTGGTTTTCGTCAGTGGAGTAAGTCCAACGCCGCTCACACGGATCGGCTTACCTTGCTACAAACTTCCTGCATGATGGATAAATGCAATCGATATCGTCTAACAGCACTTTATTAATACTAATTGCTGCTTAGCTGCGCTCGACATGGTCTGAGTATGCCGTCTGACTATGCAAGAATGTTTATTGTAAGTAGTGAGTATGCAGTTTACTGTACTAGCAACTTTCGAGACCGATTACCAAAAATTCGGAGCAAAGCTTCACTTGATCAATAAGAATTACTTCTTGTAAGAACAGCAGCAGGAATGTACACAGTTAAACCAGAAATATCCGAAGGGATGACATCTACGCTGATTGAGTGACCAAGACTTAGGTCTTGCGGTAATGGAGTGACGCGGAAGTCCATAGACGGTTCAGGAGTGGAAGACTGTACAGGTGGCGCCATCATCGGCATGTAGTTGTAAGACATTGGGAAGTCCTGGTCGGAGTGCTTCGGACTGTATTCTGGCGTGGCATTGGCTTTTCTTATTAGATGCATCTTTTGCAGCCATTCAACACCCTCAAGCTCTTCTTGCGAGTTACCCAAGCTGACGTTGAGCTTCCGGCGTTTCCGGAAGAGGCCATAGCGGTTATAGACTGCGATCCCGATTGTGAACACCATTAATCCACCCAGCACAACAGCAACCCGAATTCCCACAGAAGGATCATATGACTGTGTGATAAAAACAATCGCTTGAATAAAAACCATAAGGAAATGGATGTAAGTGGAACGAACCTGTCGATAGTAGTCCTCGGCATCCTTGTAAGCTGAAGTCAAAAGAAAGGTTAGTACTGTTAGTAGTTAGTACTATTATTTAGTACTATTTGGCGGGCACCTGCGCGGAACATAGGACGGAAGAGGAGCCGGCGACCCAAAGCGGTGTAGGTGTAATAAATGGACGAAGCGTCCAAGGTGGAGACGTTTAATGACGTTGACGTGGGGACAGACTTGTTCCAATTCTCCGATCCACTATCAAACGACAGTGGAAGCACTTCATCCATTATCGATTTTCATCCGCCTGTCAAGAAAAACGCATCAAATTAGGCCTCAGGATCCATTTGCATGCGCAACCGGGCCTTAGTGTAACACTCTTGAGAAACGTTTTTTCGCTGGTAGAAAGCACGACGTCCCATGTGAGAATATTGTCAGGTTTTGGAGTGCGAACCCAGAAAGTCTTCCGTTTCCCTTCGCCACAACTGGATTTCATTGCTCATTTGGATACAAAAGTTTGTTTGAAGGTCGAAAGTATTCCGGTCTAACATCTGTCAGTCCACAAAATATGGTTCCTGATGAGGAGTAACATCGAAGAAAAAGGTACGTGTACTGCTTTTTTTGCGAGCGTGCTCTATTCTAACAGCAGTTCGCTAACGTTCGAACAATTTATGCGTCTTTAAACAGCTGAAGCGTACTGTCACTTAATTTACGATTTGCGCAGATAACGGAAATCGATTGTTTGCGGATTAAATCTACTGTCAACCGTCGGATTATGCTGCATCGCAATTCAACGCTGAACTAAAGAAGGCTGACTCCTAAGTATCCAGAGCAAATACACATACATGTAATTCAGTGTCAATAAATCTTTATATAGATAGAATACGATACTCGTAGTCATGTTGTTATTTCACATTGTGTAAATTGTACATATTAGTGATAGTGTATATCATGTATTGTATGTAATGTATATATTTTAACGTATTGTCATATTGTTGAACATATAATTATTCATAAGGAAACACAAGGTTTCAAAAATACCCTAGGTTGTTTCACGGTTAAAGGGAACTCTTACCTCTGGTTGATAACCTCACGAAATCATGAGAAAGTTCGAACAAGAGGCCGAAAAGCTCGACGGAATTCGAAACAATAGATCCATTAGGCAGAGACCCGATCGGCAATTATCGCCCATTTCCGGTTGCACGCTCTATATTTAGAAACCATAATCAAAATTCGAATCAATCAGCACGGTGTATATTCGCCTGGAAAAATCACAGCCACACTGGCAAATATTGGAGTCAGAAACGCCAAAAGTTCGAACAAGGAACAGATCGCTCACACCAGAAATGTTTCATCGACACTAAGACAAGCCTGTTCGTTTGCTGCGCACTCTAGGATGTGTGGATCAATCTGCGTTGCAGCATTTGCGTGTTGGGGTTCGCGTTCAAGTCACAACAAGGAGCAGGACGCCGACAAATGTGCTGAGACTGAGAACGGAAGCGATTCTTTACAATCAGTTACTTGACGTCTCATGCACGCGGGAACAACGGGGATCAGGAGGTGGGGCTGAAGCCTAACGATTTTACTTAGTCATCACGTCGTCGTCAAGAGAACTTCGTTTATTTTCCCAGGAACCCCACCTTTACGTAACTGCGGCTCGCCACTCATGAGCTTCGAAGAAAAAAGTAATTTATATCACAAGGTTTCCAAGTATCTTCTTCTAATGCCAATGGTGGAGACGAATAGACCCAATGAGAGCGCAACTCCTGATGTCGGCTGGGTCGTCACGCTTGCTTCCGGTTTCATTCCGCCCAAGACCATGAAAGCTGCGCTTATATACAAATCGGAAGAACGAACTTGACTTTTAGAGCTTGTCGAATATGCGGGGGCATGCATCTTCTGTTTTAAAGGGTGAAGGAAGGTGCAGGCACTTCGCCGAAAATTATTTCGGAGAGAAGGAATACGTATATATTATACAGTATTTGAAATTTCCTGCAGGTCTCCGTCGGCTTCTCCTCCATTGTCCAGATGGTATAAGGTGTCGTATACGTGCTCACCTTTTCGATCCAAAGATGCTGGTACTTTTTGTGCCTTTCTGCACCTGAATTGCAAAGCTATGTCTTGGAGCAGAGAAAACTTGCTTGCGTACTTCAGTCCAGAGTCCAGACTCCTGCTGACAGCGGCGCCAAAGTGTCTACCACTGCGCCCCTTCGGGTTGCACCCGTATGAGCCGTAGGAGTGACTCGTATCCCATTGTGGAGGCGCTGTGACGTCATGGGTAATCTGTTCAGACAGAGCAAGTCTTCGAGTTCCAAACTCATGCTTCCATTGCTTAGTTTTCTTTCCTCTGGATCCCTTCCGAGTTTTCAATCGTAGTACGTAACCCGTGCGTTGTCTTTTGGTTGGACGCGGACGGAAGGTTTGGAGAAGAAGAGGATGTCTCGAGCTAATCAGAAGGACCAATGTCGCCTGTGTGGAGAAGCCTACTCATCTCTTCGCTATTCTACAACCTGCAGCCACTGTCACACCTCCGCCTGCTCGTCCTGCTGTCGACCATCGCCGCTCAACCCCAAGTTTGTGATCTGCATATCCTGTATTCGAGCGCAAAAGAAGAAAGGCGACGTCGATGACGATCGTCCCAAATGGCTCCGTGAAGCTCAAGATCTTCGAAAGACGCAAGCACCTTCTTCGCAGCCTTCCAACCCTCCTCCCCATCCCAGCCAGAACCATGTATCAACGAACAAACCAGTTGATGCATTCGACGACAGGCCGAAATGGCTGCAAGAAGCACAGAAGACGTCGGACAGGAAACAGACCGTTTTGGCTGAGAATACTTCTTCACCAGCGACATCCGGTCAACCATCTGCGCCTTCCTCCACTGACGCTTTGGAAGCTCGAATGAAGAAGCTGAAAGAAGATGTCGCGATAATTAGACCCACGAACACAGAAGATGAACTTGTAGCTAGAATGGCTCGTTTACGAGATCAACATCCAGCAGGTAAGAGCAGTTAACATCGTAATAGTAAGAAAACCCACATCAGCTGGCGCAAACGTTATGCGTTCAAACAGGAGAACACCGCTGAGAGTGTGACGTCGTGCGCGGTCTAGCTTCTGGGTCTACTGATTGCACTTTGACCACGTCACGTATGTCTTCTCGTCATACTGTAACAGTTTTTGACATTGTTACGGTTCTTGCAGATTATGCTGCTTGCCGACAGCCTGATCACTCCATCCTTCGACCATTACCTGTTCGAACCGAAGCAGACGAAATTGAAAGCTTGATAACGCAGATGAAAGAACGTGCGACGTTGGATGGCGGTGACGAAGACGTCATCGAAGAGCTTGAACGACGGTTGAACAGGCTCAAGAAAGAAACTGCCGCTCTGGGGATTTCTAATTCTGCCATCAAGCCCAACGAAGACAGAATCAAGAAGAAAGTCATCGGTAATGAAAGTCCGATGGAAGTGGACAGCGATGAAGAAGCCGAGCGGGTGGTGAAGATGCTGACGGCCAAACTACCGGATATGGACGAGATCGTGGACGACAGCGACGAATGGTTCTGCGTAATTTGTCCGGAAGACCCAGTGTTGAAGTGCATTGACTGTGATAACGACAAGTACTGCATGCGGTGTTTCCGAGAATGCCATCGGGACTGGGCTGCGGAAGACCATAGGACCAAGCAGCTGCCGAAAAGACGTTCCCAGTTTTAGCAGATTTCTTTTTCGTTTGTCTGATCGTAATTTATTCGTGCGGGGTTTTGCTTTCGTTTCGATTTTCCCTCTAGGTTAAGTTCGGATGGAAAAGCTCTTTCTTCAGTAGCGAAGTGTTTATATTTTCTTCCTACCGTGACATTTTGCTCAAAAGCGGGAAAACAGCATCGAGACAAATTCGAAATGAACTGTCCAACGAAAGCAGAAAGAGCATCTAACAACAAAATATCCGTAACTATTTTCTCTGTAAGAAAAGCCTTTGAACAGACTTTAGCCTCTCCATATTTCGCTCTTCTCTACAAAACGTACTGTATGTGCTTAGTGCTATGATGAGAAAACCAGTTAACGTGGAAAAATCGAAGCAAAAAACTAAAACCATCTTTCCATGTATTTTTATACAAAGCCAGAAGAAGTGAAAGCAGAACATTCGCTATAGTCGCTTGGCCGGTTCTTTCGTCAAGTCCAACTTGTTCCCGCATTTCGGGCAAACCTTCTGCGTCTTGACACATTCAAAACATTCAACCCGATGGTCGCACTGCAGAACGGCCTTCACTTTGCCTTTCTTGCACTGCTGGCAGATCGCAGCGACAGTGCTACCGTTGCTGTGCGAAGAACCCATTGTGGCCGAACTTTCGCTCGTGTTGGTACGAAGTCGCTGCGACGGAATGGGCTCGTTTTTCTTGCATTCCACCTACAAGAAACAAGTCTCACATTCCCTATCCGTAAGTCGTCCAGACAACCAGTTCGGATATTCCTCCGTTCTTACCTGTCTGCCGCAAATGTTTATACTTCTAGCAGTGCAGATTTTCATGGCTTCCGCCTCATTGGCAAAACTCACAAACGCAAAAGTACCATTCGGGTTCACCTGAATCCGCTTAACCTGAAAGATAGGAATCATATGGATTAGACCACTGGAATACGTTACAGTGATACTGTAGAAGGTCCAAAGGGATGTGAACCGGAAGTTGCTTACCCGTCCAAAAACAGTGATCGCCTTCTCGATGTCCTCATCGGAGGCGTTCGAAGGAATGCCGCCGATAAAAACCTGGTATTCCGTATTGTTGACAAAGTGGCTGGATCGACTGACCAAGCCATGAGAAGAAATCAAATTGTGGATATCGTGCGACTTGGGCTAAAAGAAGAAAATCGACATTATGAAAGTACGATACGAAAATCCACAGATTTCCAGGGGATATCATACCTCAAACTGCTTCGCTTCGATCTGACATCCATCGACATGATGGTACTTCTTCTTGATAGCCGATACGGCGGACGAAGCATCGTCAAAGTCGACAATGCCCGCCGTCTTGGAGGCGCCATTGGGATAACGAAATATCTTCGTCTTGGAAACTTTACCAAACTGAGAAAAATATCTTTCTAATACTGACTCGTCCATTTTGTAGTTGAGAGGAAAAACATAGATGATTCTGCAAAGACAAACGCGAATACGACGCTGACTTCCGGTCAATATGCCACAATGGTTTATTCTTACTTCGCCAAATGCGGCTTCATCTGGCTAATCGACAACGGAGTTTCCGAGATAGAGATGGAACCATGGCGCAGAAACGCCGGGTTTGTAGTGGGTGAAGATGCTGCGGCCGTCGAGTCGCTGTTCTTGCGAGTGGCAGTGTTCTGTTGAAGAAGAGCTTCTGGCGCTGGAGGTAGCTGCGCGATGGCCGCGAACGACGGCTTCGGACTGGTGGCAAAGGCCGTGAACAAATCTGAATTAACTACCCCCGGGCTACCGGTGGAGGCTGGCCAGGTCGAAGATGACGAAGATGGCCTACAAAGGCAAAACAAGACATCCGGTAATGATTTAATCACGCTTTGACATATTCAAAATATAAGAATTGACAGGCTATTCGGACACACTGAGAAACCCAACTGACGTTACGGACTGCAACGAACGGCGTGCCAAATATAAAACTTTCAGGAAATATTGAACACCGATTTTTTTTCTCCGCCTAACTGCATTCCATCAAGACGGTGCTTCCTGCTTACCAGTAAGAAGATTGCGGAGTGTGAGGTGTACTACCAAAGCTCCCAGAAGAGAAAACAGAGGAAACGGAGCCGTTTGTCAAGCGGTTGTCGGGGAAAGTCGACGAAGAAGATCCAAAACCATTATCGAGAGTACTTTCCGTTAGCAGCTCAGAGACAGACGCCAGAGGATCGTACGAATTACGATCGTACATATCGCTCATCATGGAACTGTTGGAGAATCCACCACCACTGGTGCCCATAATGTCGCCAGTGGAGGAAAAGTTGAACGGCGATCCGTTGGACGAGCGTTCGCTGGAGGAATTCGAAGCCAACAAAATGCTGCCGCCATTATTCAAACCATTCATCGCGGAGTCCAGACTTGATTTTATCGAACACTTGCGAAGTGAACCTTGATCCCACACTTGTCCTCTGCAAATAAAGAGAAAAAGCACATATACCATGCCTGGAAACAGTCCATACCGATGAAAAAACACGGTCAAAACCCACACTGGACGCAAAACTAGTCATCCATCATGCACCTGCTTATAGCTAGCATGAAGTTCGCCGAGCGAGCCTGTGTGCATGTGCGCGATGTCACGAAATTTGTTCAGAAATATGCAATCATGGCAAATCAATCGATCAAGCATAGCGGCTTAATGAAAACCAATTAAGAACATCCGTAACTTACCCGTCGAAAATCATCCCTTCGCAAGTATCCAAAACTGCTCTCATCCGATTCTGCAAAAACGAGAAGAACGATTAGGGAAAGGTTGCCAATCGATAAAACTAGCCTACAACCTTACAATATTGGTACGAAGCGTATCAAAATCATCCGCCGTCACAGCAAAAGTGGTGGCTTTCTGGAAATTATGCTCCCATTTATCCTTGTTCCACAGTAATTCCTTCACATGGCTTTCGAAGGAAATCTTGGCCGAGGTAGCCATCGTGCTAACCAGCTGGGAATCAATCACAAACACACTCTCTCTCTCTCTCTCTCTCTTGGTCCAAAGAATCTGTATTCACACCTTCACAAGCTTGCAGGATAAAGCAGATCCCTACGCGCTCACGCCATTCCCCTTCGAACAGTGGCGATATCCTCTTTCATCTGTGGACGCACCTACAAAACAAGATTACAACAGACGGAGAAAGTCTCAGTTTCAAGAAACGACTGACCCGCGCAATCAAATTCTGATGTCAGCGCGCAAAACGGCTCGGAAGTTTTTGTCTGAATTGTCTCTGAAGAGAAAAAGATTCACCAGCAGACAGCAGGTAAACAATGCAATGTGCCTAATGGATCATAGAAGCCAGAAACCAGCGTAATACGTCATCGCAACGCTGAAAATCTGTCGAGAAACGCCTGGTTTCTGTTCCTACTAGCCTGACTAACCAGGTCGTCTGATCAGCTGGGAAAATTAGCGCATCGTCTCAAAACAAGAATCGATTCCTCCTCGTCCTCCAGTGTTCGTGATGGAACTTAAAAGCCTGAATCTAGAGGAACTTCTGGTCATTAAGCCCGCATATGAATTGAGCAAGCCTGTTGACTGGAGCTTAATCAGACTCAAAAACAGAAACCAAACCTGCCGCACGGAATGTCCACTCTGTATTGCGGCGCGTGATGCAAAGAGAACGGCACAACCCTGAATGGGAATCCGTCAGTCACAACCGTTGTTTCAACTCTAATGATCTGCCATCAATCAATCGAGTGGAAACAATGGATGGAGGCAAGGACG